>VZRV01005824.1:950059-1196420 GCA_013398115.1 Falcunculus frontatus
CTCCGCCGGGAGCGGCTTCCGGGGTGTCTGTCCCTCCACAGCAGAGCCCCCCCGCCCCGGCCAACTTCTTCCTCACCTCCCCTTCGCCCCCCGCCCGCTCCTCAGGGCAGCCCCTCCCTCGGCCGGTGACAACTTGCCCGCTGGCAAATGTGCCCCCGCCCGCTGGGATCCAGTACCTGCTCCGGGGTGAGCCCCCAGCTGCCCCCGAGCCCCCGGTCCCTTGGAGGGGCGGCTGAAGGTGCAGCTGGGGAGGGGCAGCAGCGCTGTGACAGCCCTCAGTGGTGGAAGGGTAGTGGGGTCTTGAGAGATAACACCACCCTCCTTCCGATTAAATACAGATTAAAAGGAATAAAACCACCCAGCACCCCCACCCCTCACTACTCCATCGAAATGAGGTGGGAGGGGAAAGGAAGCAGCCCCTGATCCAGAGTGCTTCTTCCAAGTGGGAGCGAGTCTGCAGCACATGCATTCAGCAGGCATAATTGGGCTGCTCTTCCTGGTCCAGAGCTGATAAAGTGGATGAAGAGCTCAGCCTCCATAGCAATATGCCAACGCTATGGCAACCTAAATCCAGCTCCCTCCTTATCAGCTGCAGTGATTATATAATTGGAGGAACAGTTTTGCATCTGTCTCTTGACGCGGGTTGTCATTACTCCCAGGTGAAAGAGCAACTTCTAAAGCAAACAGAAAATCAGCCAGGTGGAAGAGAGTTCTGCTCCCTGATAGTGCTCAGGCTGCCATTTATTTACAATCTATTTTTATTTTATGCAAACAGCACCTGAAAGGTTAATTTGATCAGTAGTCAAGAAAACCTGGTGGTGAGGAGATGGGAGCAAACCAATCACAACGTGGAAAGGAGCCATTAAAGCAACCACAAATTGCCAGTTGCAAGGTAGCGATAGGAGGGGAGTAGAAGATGAAGCTAGCTCTGGGATACCGGTCTGCTCCTCTCCTCTAACATGGAAGACTGATTTGGATCAGTCCTCGCTCTTGCATCCTGCTCAGCTGCTGGCAGCAAGGTGGATGTTCCAGGTACTAGTGGTGCAAGACAAATTTTGATGTCTGCTCTTGAAATGTGACTGGCACGAATAGGCCTCTGCTAGCAGTTGCTGTCTGCACAGGTCTGATATCAGTCAGCCCCTTATCAGCCTACCTGAGCAGCTCTCACACTCAGGTACCTGGGCAGCAGGGGAGCTGCTTAAATAGGGCTTGCTTAAAGTAAATAAATAAATAAAGCACGGAGAGGCCATTAGTTACGTTGTGAGGGCTGTGGGGAAGAGGAACTGTGTTTGAAAGTGCTTTGTTGACTTCTTAACTGCCCATTTGCGTAGGTTTGTAATAGACTTGTTTTATACTTCTGAAGGTGACTATGTATCCTGAAAATCTTTGACCCGAAAATAAGAATTTTCTCATTTTTTTGGATGTTAAGCCTACTGTGCTTTCATTGCAGTCTCCTATTGCACAAAGGCAAGTAAATAGTGTGATATTTGTTGATGCTGAGACGCAATGTTCATTTTTTGCTACACAATGGAGTATTTTTTTTAATAATAATTATTCATTAATAGAGCTTGTATTTGTCTAGAAAACGACAAAACCCCACCCAAGAAGCACCAGCAAAACCTTCCAAAACTAACTACATCACATCTAACGCCCATGTGGGCTGAGTGGAATTCTAGATGGGCACCTTCAGCGGGTTCCCTCGTAATACTTTTGAAAACTTGCTCTCTTAATATGAAATTGAAAATCAATTCGCAAACCCACGTGTTGCAGCCCCCTCCAGGGAGGCAGCGAGCGGAACGAGCCCGCCTGGCCCCGGGGTGGCCGCTCTGGATCCCCAGCGCTGTTCAGATGCCCGGTTAAATTCAGACTCGGACACCCGCTGGCCGCGCTGGCGCCCGGCGGGATTCACGCCCGGCACACCGGGCAGGACAGGAGCCAAAGGCAGCGCTTCCGCTGCGATTTGCAGCGGTGGGGAGGGGGAGCGGGGGTCCCGGGCTGCCTCTCCCGGAAGGTGGCACTGCAGGGCCGCGGAGCCCGGCCGCGCTGGCAGGAGGCACTGCCCGGGCTGCTGCGGCCAGCCCCGCTCTCCGCGGGCAGAGCATCGGGACACCAGAGGCTAGCCCGGAATAAGATTCATTAGGATTGAAGAGCCCCTGGTAGGTCATTTATTCCGCGCAGTAATGATCCTCTGAGTGAAAAGCCATTTCTGATACCGCGTCTGAGCTACCCTTCATTCAATTTCGGATAATGCCTTTGGGCTTTGTCCTTATTGCGTATTTTGAACAGATTTCTACCTGCTGCTTGTAGAAAAGAACCCCCTCAGGTATTTGTCGACCATAATTAGGTCTTCTTGCAACCTCCTTTCCTAACCTGCACATACCCTGTTCTTGAAATGTTTCCCTGTAAGACACTCTTTTCATAGTCCTTGTATCTCCTGTATCTGTTAAATTAAGAACTAATTAGTAGTATACCCTTTATTTCTCAGAAGCCTATTGATAGCGAGAGGGTCAAGCCACAAGCACAGTCCCTAATGTATTTTCTGACCTGAAATGAGGGTCAAACCCACAAATATTCCCCTTAGCTTTGTAGGTATAAATAGAGATGATTGTGAATACTTCACAGCTGATTTCAGCTGCAGGGTTGAAATCTGTCTCATGCTGTGCTACAAAACAAAACTATTGGCTATAGGCGCTAGAATTTATTGGATGTTTGCTTTAATTTTCTGCTCTATTTTCAGAATACCAATTTTATTTCCTGTTTGTTTTGGGGCGATGTTTTCATGTGTAGGAGAAACCACGCTCTTTCCATGGTGGCAAAGTGACCGGATTAGCAAACTTAGTCGTCATTTTTGAGTATTTGTTCTTGTGCTCTTCTTTTGCTGTAAAAGATGGTCAGAGTAGGCATCAGTCGTGGGGCGTAAAGAATTTCTATGTGGTCTGAAACAACTTATCTTCAAGATTTTTGGAGAAAAAGAGTCTCAATCACTGTTTAAAGATGCAGCACTAGAGTTCCAACCTCCCCTGATTTAACAATAAACACTTGTATTTATGAAGTATTATCTTCTGCCTCAAAGTACTTGGAACTTTCAGTTGGTGTAAAGCATTTAATTCAATATAATATGAAGTAGCAGTGTAATATAAAAATATTTAATATATGTTAAGTAACAGGACTTAAACGCTCTGCATAATACAGTGCACTGCATTTATTTGTGAAAGTTGCCAGTAGAGTCTCCTGAAAGGTATTTAAGTGCTTTCAGGCATTTCCTATCCTTAAAAGGAGTATTTAGGTATCCTGCTAAAGGCATGGAATTTAAAGTATATACTTTTGGAAGGTTTTCTTTGAAATGATCTTCAGTCACAGAGACCAGTTTTGGTTAGGTCATCATCGGTGTTCCTGCTGACTGGTTCTCCCTGAAGTTGGCACTGCTCTCATGAACTCTTACCTGGTGTGCTCTCTGCAACCAAGGCACCTTTAGGAATCCCCTCTTGCTTGCATCTCTACTCTGCAATCAGATGTGGTTTTGGTCTGAGTAATTTGCCACAGCAGATGTGGCACAGCCTTGCCATGTGGAATCAATTCTTCCTACCAAGATATTTACTTTGAATTATTTGTCCTCGTCTTTTTGTTTCGTTTCCCCAAAACACTTCAGAGGACATGTTCTAGAACTGCAGTGCTGCCATGTGTGCCTGGTTTTGGCTTACTTGCTTTCAGCTTTGTGGAAAATGGTTCAGCATCCATGCTTAAAATAGGATTTATCTGAAGGGCAATCACTCTTAAATTTACTTCTTGTGTGTGTGAGTTGTCATTGTGGCCATTCGATGTGCTAGGAAGTGTCTTGTTTAACCCTTTCTGGGAAATAATGAAAGGAACAGAGTCATTCAAGTTCAGGAACAGCAAATAAAAGACCTCTTCTGAGCAAGTGTTCTCTAAATTTATTGACTATCAACCAGCATAACAGATGTGACTGCGTGCAGTAAAAGTCTCTCCTAAATTATTGAACACAACAAATCAGATCAACACCAAAGGAAGCTTTTACCAGTGGCAGATATATGCTTTACAAAACATAATGTTATTAAATGCTTCAATTGCCTATTTTTTTTTAAGACTGAATACAAACCCAGTATATTTTTTGTCAGTCATTTATCTGCAACACTGGTTTTATTTAGATAGTGGGGGCCATATGAATTTGAGAGCAAGTGTACTCATTAAAATGTTTATTGCTGGATTTCAGTATCATTAATTTTACAAAGAGAAAACACTGTTAAGGGTTCAGACATGTTGGTGGCCACTGAACACTTTTCCTTTTTCTGCTAGTTTCTCTATTACCTAACATAAAATTGGCATTTCGTCTTTGAAATGTTATCAATGAACATTAAAAAAGAAGAAAAATTACCATTTTCAGAAATTTTCTGTTTTATTAGAGTAAAAGCATCACCGTGTGTTTAAGCTACTTCAAGCTTTATTTTTTTCCTCAGTCTTCCTTTTTTTCTAATGAGAGAGGAAGCCACCATCAGTCTTCAGTGCAGAGAGGGGAGTGATGGGCTCATGGTGCTTCTGTTTCAGGCGATGGAGCCGTCCTGTTGGGATCTCTGACATCCAGGGGTGGGGTTATATGATCACAAAGGCAGCTGTTGCTCTTGTAAGTTTGTTGTGGAATGTATCAGTAAATATAAACCTTTTTTCTGAAAGGGTCCCTGGAAGAGCTTCTGTCAGTTTCTGTAGATGAGAAATAATTGTGAGAGTGGTATAAACTTCAAGAACTTGAGCTGGTTTCAGGATAGGTCTGTTCCAGCTGGAAGAGTCACAGGTGTCTGTGTATCATGTCTAGAGATTTCCAGAACAAAAGACCTGGCCAGATTTCCCCCAGAAACCCAAATACAGCATTAGAGATTGTGTGGTTTGGATTGGTGCATTTGCAGTCCGTGAGAGGTGTGGGAGGGAAAAAAAAAAAAAAAAAAGGAGAAAAGATTAATATAAGTGCTGTAGAAGGCGACAGGAGATTTGATGGAATCACATTTTGTCTTTATTTGGTCAAATTGGCAGTTGTCCAGATACCAAGGTTGAGTTATTGCAATCTAGAGCTGAGAGATTATTAGCACAGCTCATCCTCAAGAGAAGACGAGGCTGAGGAGAACCAGCTGCTGATGGCTTTCAAGGTGGTCTGCTCTGCGTGTCACCTTCCCAAAAAGATAGTTCTGGCAGGTGCTGCTCTCGCTGGCTCAGGTTCCACTGCAGAAATTGCATTTCTGGGAAGGGAGGATTAAATAAAATGCTGCTCTGTGGTGGAAGGGACCTGCTGCAGCTGGGTGGATCAGCACCTTGCCCCAAACAGCTCTGATCAGATGGGGCTGCTCAGGGCTGGGTCCAGGCAAATCCCCAGAGTCTTTGAGGACGGAGCTTCCACAAACTCACTGGGCAGCCTGTTGCAGGATTTAACCACCCTCATAACAAACAAGCAAATGAACTCAACACGTTGTTCCTGCTCTGTATATTTCAATTGAAATATACCTGCTCTGTATATTTCAATCTGGACCTATGGAAAACTCATCTCCAAACGTCACCCAACAGCTGAACTGCTGCCACGTCTCTGTGTTTACTCAGACACAGAAGGTGTTTGAGGGGCTTTTGCCTCAGTGCATCACACCAGTTTTGGAGTAGTTTGCTTCTCTGGAAATCTCTGGGGTGTTAGAAGCTTATACAGGTGTATTTGTAGAGGATTTCTGAAAGTTTCCCTTTCTTTCTGTACGTGCCTGTGTTTTTTTCAGCCCCACATATAAGATTCTAAATTTCAGTGGCTGTCTCAGCAGGCAAAACATTCAGAATCCATGAAAAAATACCAGCAAGTTGAATGTCCTTCAACAGCTGCGAGAAATTAGCAGAGTACCAGTTAAAGCCTTGTCTGTGGAGGGAAAAAAAAAAAAGAGTTATTTAACCTGGCATCTGTCAAGAAATAAAAGAAATCCACAGATCTCACCTGGGCACCAAGAAACTCAACAAATTTAGGAGGGAGGGAAAATTTGCTTCTTTGATAAAACAAGATTGAAATAAAGTAATTATTAAGGGTGACTGGAAACTTAGTGGTTTTCAAAGCGGGCACAGTAATAAAACAAATCTGGCTAATTGCACGGGAACTCTTTTTGAGTTTTGTGCATAAACCTTAATAGGTAATTGTTGCAAGGAAAATATTGTCTGAGAGCCACCTAACCTTAGAGAATGCTCTATCATATATTAAAAATATGCTTCTCTAAATGGTGTTGTTATTTATCTAAAATATTCAGGTTTTTAACCCACTATGTGTATGGTTGCCTTCGGGTATTTTGGAAAAAACAATTAAATATGACTGAACATGACATTATAATTACAAAGTAAATATGCTCTAATTGAGTAATTAACTCAACATTTCTTCCTAAAGGCGTTGTAGGAACGAATTCATGTTACTGATCAGATTTCAGATTCTTTATTCCAAAGGAGAAAGAAAAGGCTTCCATTCTCCAATATGGCTGACTGGATGTAAGACTTCTTAAGATGCCTCAGTTTTTAAGTTTAATATGTAATTTTTGAGATTCAATATATGTTATTGATACATCAGATATTCTTCTAACTTTTTTGTCAGATGAAATGATCTTTTATATAGACAGAGTACTTGTGTCCCTTTGCTTGTAAATCAGCTCAGCTCTTTCAGGTGGTAGCTATATTCTGCTTCACGTATTATTGGCAAAAATACTAATTCTGAAATTGAAACTGAAAGAATAATAATAATTCTGAACTTGAAATTCTGTGTGGTCTAGCTGTTAGCAGCAGAGTTCCTGATTTATGGCTGCAGGAATGCAGCAATGAACTGTGTGAGGAGCAAATGCAATCCGTGTGAACACAGGGATTAAAACTGATGTCTGTTGAGGACAGAGGGGAAAATGAATTATTGCACCTAAATACACTGCATAGAGGATTCGTGTTGAACCTTGTTTCTGATGTAGACTGATAAATATCAGGAAGCTGAAAGTTAAGACTGATCTGTAATGCCAAACTTTGCTGGGTTTTCTGTCTTGCAGCTTCCATAGAGCTCACAGAAGAACGTTTTCCATGCAGACCCTGTGTGTAAATATTAGACATTTGAATTAAGTATGAAGGGGTCAGATTTCCTGGGGATGAATTTGACATATTGACAGCAAAGTCAGCAAATGAAGTCAGATAAACCCAAGGGTCATTAAGAAAACAGAGGAAATCCATAGCATTCATTACTGTCTGGAGTTGTGAACAAATAGACTCATGTAGGGAGGAAAGCTTCACCTGTGTGCTGAAATTCACATATGATAATTAAATTGCCCATTATTGCTTTTATAAATTGTATACTGCCAGCTATTATTGCCTATTATAAATTGTATAGATGCACAGAGTGTTTTCAGGTGTAATTTAAATTCAAATTGGTGTCTTTAGAGAGATGTAAAAGGCATTTACGGGGTGAAAATTGAAAGTGATCGGGTTTAATTGTGGGTTTAATGGAACTTTAGTATAACTGTATTCAGGAGCAATAGCTAGGAGTGGATTACATGAAATTTTTACATCACTTTCACCTAAGTGAAAGTCCTGAGTGAAAAGCCTGAGATTCACAGACATCAAAGTTGAATTCATAAATCAGTGAATGGCTTGAGTGGCAGAACTCCAGTACCTTGCCTGGCAGGTTCTCACTGGCTTTGGCTCAGTTGCACAAATTCTGTGAGTGTAAAATATTTATTAGCAGGTGTTTGGGATGTGCTGCTCCCACGTGTAGCAGAACATGCTGCTGAGCTCTCAAAAAAATTTCTCCTCGGTTTTCTTTGAGAATGGTTTGCTGTTTGTTTGATGTAACAAAGCTTATTGCTCAGCTCAGAAATGAGCAAATTCGTGGGGTAATATGCTGAGAAAACAAATCCTTAATTTAGTTTTTTGGGTTTACATTATGACCAAAAGAGTTAACTGTTTCACTTTAATTTTGGATTTGAAAGCAAATGCAATTTGAAAGCAAATTTGAAAGTGATGACTGGAATAGAGTATCTCTTGTCTTTGCAGCCATTGTGGCAAAAGTCAGAAATAAAAGCAGAGAGTGGAAGACCAAGATGAAGATGACTTGAAGGCTTTTCTCTGCTTTAAGGCAAAAGGTGTCAAGAAAGATCACTAGAGATGAAAGGTTGTGTCCCAACTCGCATGCAGTGATAAAAGCTTTCATGCATGCCAGGAAATCAGTCAAAAATAACCAGAGGGACTTGCTACTGGCAGTTCTTAAAGACAACCAAAGTGTTTTAAAACAAAATTTAAAAAAAATCAGGTATCAAACTTGAGAAAAGTGGAGCGTGGAGCTCTACAGGTGCCTGGTAAGAACCCCTGGGAAAGTATCATGGCACATGGTCAGATGTGAAGTGCTTGGAAAAGGATCGCATCTTAAAGCATGAATAATTCAACGAAACATTGCAGGAAGTTTTTAATGCTGATAATGCAACTTCTGCTACTTTCTATGAAACGCTATGCTTAGACATCTCCTTGAGTGCTTTTAATTTGCAATGTGGTTTACACAGCTTGGAGTGTTTCTGTAGGGAGGTATGTGTTTGACTGGAACATAGATCCTGCTGTTTCAGGGCAAAGCTTCTATCTAAATAAGTACACGTGGGTCAGCAGTTCTTCATCTGTTTTCCCAGTACTTAGCATTCTTATTGAGAGCTTTGCTGTTATCTTGCTTTGCCTTGAATTTGCTCTTATTTCAGCAGAACATTTTTTTTTAAGCTTTTATTTCAGGGCATGCATTCTCGAGGTTTTGTGTGTTGTGCTTTAAGGCGGTTCCTGATGGAGAACATCAGTGCACAGAACACAGGGCTGGGTCTGGCTGGGTGTTCGTGAGGATTTTGGTGTGCATGCTCTAGGGCCAGAGGGCTCATTATTTATGAGAAATATGGGTGGGAAAGCCCTATGTGGAGCCAATTCTACAAATATCAGAGGAAAGGAAATGTATTCTTTTAGCACTTATCAGTGGTGTTTGATACTTCAAAAGGAATGGGGTGTAAGCTCCTCCAGATGGATTAATACACTGGTGAATTTATTACTCATCTCCCTGTGTCAGTGTTGGAATACTATTTTAGAATACTACTTAAAGACAGAATTACTGCAGAAGATGGAAAGCCTCACTTGTAATCTTAGGGTTTTAAACCTCTAGTTCATGTATCATGTTCTTATAACAGCAGTAGAAAGTATCTAAACCTGATTCTGCACCTACAACACAATGAACAAAGTTCGGACAGAATTTCAGGTGCTGTTTGGGAGATTAATGTAAAGACTGGAGTATGGACATTTAGAGGATCAGACTGTACTCTAATTTATTTCTGTGTTAGGATGTAGACTTTCAGAAAGTCTCATACCTCCACAAAAGCTGTATTTCTTTCCTCTTGGAAGGTTGTAAAAGAAATACATTCTCTGGAGTTATTTAATTCTCCTGTTATATATTTACACCAGTCATGATCCCTGTAATATGAACCTCTTCCAGTATTAAAAACTCTCTTCATCTTCCCAACGTGCCAGGTCAATAGGCTTGGAAAATTAACTTTCTCTTTCTTCCTCAGCTATGTTGTGTGTGCTTATGTGAAGACATTGCCCTAGGAGGTGCATGCAAAGAAATTAATAGGGCATTTAATTTTCATAAGATACATGTTATGAAATGGTGTTTAGTTGTGATGTCATCAAGCCTGGAACAGACAGAGCAGTACTGGGGTGTCTGATCCCTGTATCTGGGTGCAAACCGGGGAGAGCAGCCCCTGACCAGGTCCTCCTGAGTGCTCAAGAAGGTTTGCGGCACGATTAGAACAACAGCTGGGTTATTTTGTCCTGGTCCAGCTGTGGTGATCAAGGGCAAGGCTCCTGATGGACACCCCCATACCACTGTTGTGCCATGATTTGCATTATTCCTTTCCAGTTCTGCTGACTTGCTTTTTCTCTGCATTTGCGTCTCCCTTCTCACTCCAGCGTTCTCCAGAATAAACAACCCAGCCCTAGTTTTGGGTTTTTTTCCCCACTGCACCAGCTTTTCTGCCTCCATACCCAAATTTGGTGTTCCTGGTACTGGTTTTCAGTAATCCTGGCCTTACTTCACACTCCTAACACAGTTACCTGGGCACTGTTGCCCCTGTGATACTCCCTTGCAGGACTCCAGTACTTTCTTCAACTAAGTGTGAAGTTTGTTCCTCTCTGACTCGACTCCCTCTGAGCTGTGTGTGGGATCTGGCAATTTCTCACAATGCCACCTGTAACTCTTGTCAGCGTCTCACTTTGTTATCACTTCTGGTAATTTCTTGTGTCACAGCCAGTAGTTTTCCACGTCCTGTTTGGTTACCCAGGCCAGGCTGAGTCATCTGCCTGCAGCCCTGATACCAATTATTCCGAGGAGTCTTAACTTCAGTAATGAGTGCTGTGTATTAATAAGTGAAGAGGATTCTCTTCTTTGTGAGTGCAGTCTTTCCGCGGTGATGATCAGTTTCACAGTCAGGGTGTAACAGCCGTGGAAGGAGGCTGATGTCTTGGGAACTGGAAACAAATAGTCAGAGAGGTTTATGAGGAGTCAGTGCACAGAGTTTTGAATTTTGAACCAGATGCTTTATGATCAGGATGTGTGTGGTTTCCCTCTTGGATGTCAACTGCAGAGATAAGGTGTGTTTCTCTTAAATGTAGATATTGCCATGGTCAAATGGGAATCTGATAGCAAAGGGAGTTGCTCTCTGGGGTCTGTGATGCCTGAAATGGCTACCTGGAAAGACAAACTAGACGGGAGTAAGGGAATAAAGGTGGTATTTATTTGAAAGGCCTTCAAAGGTACACCCTGGGGGGCCCAGAGGCTGCTGCCAAAATGGACCCCAAGATGGACGACGAGTCACAAGTTCTTCACCCTTTGATAGGTTTGGTCCATTTGCATATCAGCATAAATTCGCCAATTAAAACTTTAGCTAATGATGTAAGTTCTCTAAGCTCAGCCCCTCTTTCCAAGATGTTTGTGTACACATTTTGGGTCTGGGTGTCCTTGGAGAGCAAACCCAGAGACTTTTTAATGTCTATCTTAGCATGAGAGAGCAGCAGCAGCAGGCTGTAAGACACTTCAGAGTTTTACAGTAAGCCATACAGAATCTGAAAAATATATAAAAATATAAAAATATAAAAGCTAAAACTCAAGGCATCACCTGCACATGGTGCTGTGTGGTGTGCACACAGAATATTTGGATTGGAGGAATCAGGCCTCTCTTTTCCTCCCAAATCTACACACACTTATCACCAGGCACCTCCAGGGCTTGAATAGCAACCCAGACACACAGATATCTCTGATTTTTATCTGCCGTCTTTCCAGTGTGTGTATCATGAGGCATTTTTATTTTTGTTTCCAAATAGCTGGAAAAAATGATCTACTCTTGGGAAGCATTAGAATGTCTTTGAGACGTCTGCAGTTGCACTGTGCCTACACAGTTGTGTGTATATATAGGCAGCAGTATAATTTGCTTAGTGGACCAGAATGAATAAGTGGCCGTGACTGGAGGGATCTGGCTGTGTTATGAAAGATTTTGAGAGAAATAGAACAGTACGAAATAAGAGAGAAATGGTCTGTGTTTTCAGGTTGTCATTCTTCATACAGTAAAACTGATCATTTGGCATAGATTTCACTTCACCTCACTGTAGGTGTTTAAATTTTCTCATTAGTTTGGATTATCTAATCCTTTAGAGCTGGTGTGTAGTGAGTGGAGAGGAAGGCAGCCATGGCCAAAGAACATTACAGATATCTAAAACAAGTGGGGTAGGCTGCTTTTTGGGGAGCTACTTAACTCTGCCTTGGCTGTATAGCTAAAGCTTTGATGACTAACTCACACTAAATGTCAGATTTCAGATTGCCAGAACTGGTGAGCTGAGTTCTACCTTATGCATGCGTGTCGATTTCTAATTCTGGTTGTCAACAACAGAAGCACGGTGTGAGGAAAGGAGTTCCATGCCTGTAGTAGGTTTAAGTCACCTGTCTTTCAGGTGGCCTGTGCGAATGCAAATGCTTTCAGTGTGTTCTTCCTGCCTGGATGCATGCTGTTCAACAAAAGAAATTGGCAAAGAAAAGCACGTTAACAAAAATAACAATATGGAAAAAATCCCAGCTGGAAATTCACGGAAGCTGCTTCTTGAGGAATATCCCTGTCTCCATCTGGGCTGAGAACAATTCATTTTTCCTAAGATTATGTTTAGGAGTGGGAAACTTAGTGACTGCAAAACAGGTAGCCTCAGGAGGGAGATGGGCTTTGCAGGCAGTGTCAGAGAGGGATGGCAAGTGTGGCAGGAGACACGGCATCAGAGGAGTCATGCTGCCATCAGTCCAGGCTTTACCTCCTGGCCAGTGAGTGCGGGTAGCTGAGCTGGCTGGGATGTGCCAAATTCACCAGAAAGGAGTAATATTTGGGTACCAGCAATGTAGAGAGGGCTCTCTGCAGTAACTCTTTGGTTTGTATGGGCTGTGCTTTGGGGTGAACCAATGCAGCACGCCTGGTTTTGAGTTGTGGAGAACTCCTTTTCCGGCAGGGTCTCAAAGAGAAGATAAACTGAGGTGTGAAATTCTTTTTATCTTGTGAACTTGGTGACTTTGTCCAGCCTCGGACATGTTGGCAATCGGGATTCTTCCTGCCAGAGCCCGGAGTGCCAGGTGGGGTGTGCTGGGTCCGTGATTTCAACCAGGGGAGAGCCCTCGTCCCTCCAGGACGCAGCTAGAGGAGTGATGCTTCTGGTGACATCAGAAGAGAAGGAGAACCTGTCTTGGCAGAGAAAGTTTTTACCATCATAAATAAAGAGTGGCCCACATTCTTTCTTTATATCTTTGTGCTACTCTATCACCTCAAAGAACACGTATCTTTTCAAATTTCTCCCTCTCGCTGCCGCAGTGTATCGCCTCTTTTGGAATTTCGAAAATAGGAAGTAAGGTTTTTTTTTTTTAAATGAAATAACAATCTTTAAACGCAGTATTTACCATCAGTGGCTTCCAGTTCAATCTTTCTAAAGAAATCACAAACATATGTTTTGCCTCTTTGAAAAGCTATTCTGTAATTTTGCATAGGGTTGTCTCTGATGTTTTCTGTCATCGTTTCACCATTTGCTTTTGAATGCTCATTTGCTGTCGGTGCCTGGTAATGATACAATGACTCAAAACAAGAGGAAATGTATGGATTTAAGTGGGAGTAATTTACTTAAAATAATGTAACTGTTTTTGTAACACTACTTTTCTGATTAAGCCGTTGTACTACAAATAACTCGGAATAAGGACAATGGGGATCCCCAGTCTACATGTGAAAATGTTGCATTTATCCCACCACAGGCCCCAAAGTATTGCAAAAGATACATTTTTTTACAGAGACATTTCCAATTGGTGTACTTTAAATATCATCCTGATAGCTTTGAGCTTCCCACTGTCCTTGGGCTGTCCGTGGATAACAGATTTTTGGGGACATCTCTCCCAGCAGTTTCTGAATCCTACTGTTTGATCACCAAAAGGGTCTTCAGGAAATTTAGCAGACCTGCCCTGGGGAGATAAAGTGGAAGTGACCCTTGACATTTCACAGTAAAGTTTCTACTGTTTAGGCCCCCTCATTGTTACCAGTGTACACCTCATTAGACATCTGAATTTGTTTAGTTACAGCTGCCAAATATTGAATATAATAAGGGTTATTCCATTAAGCCAAAAGGGTCATGAGGTGTGTCAAAAACCTTTCATGTGCTCCCGCTCATTAATTCTGATCAGTTTTTTAAAAATCTCACTTACGTAAGGCTAAATGGTTCAGCTATTTTTAGTCTTTCATTGGAGATATTATCCTGCTCTACATTTCTTATACCTCCTTTTCTCAGTTCTTTGAACTATTTTATTATTCTTTTTGAGGTGTGGGTTCTAGGACCGGGGCCTGCCGTGTTGTGTTCCATTGTAATGCTCTGTACAGCCACATTCTCTGGACTTTCAGGCTCACACCTGGGTTGAAACTTGTCCAGGACCACGTTTCTGTGTTGGTTCATTCTGTCCAGGGGTTAGAGCCAACAAGGACAAAGCAGCTCAGTCATGGAAGAGGAATTAACCTGCATGCACCTTTTTCCTCCAAACAGGGAGGTACAACACTGATGTCAAGCTCCAGAGATAACAAGAGATGCTTAATCCTTTTAAATAAGCTGGATGTTTTGAAGTTTTCTGTTATGTTTTTGTTAGTTTGTTGGTTTGGGTTTTTGTGTTTTTCTTTTTTTTTTTTTCTCTCAAAGGAGCAGTAGAAACAGAGAATCTCTTGGCCAGTGTGCAGATGCTATCAGATAAATGGTTTATAGGAAATTTCTTGCTCCTTTTGTGATGCTGATCCTGCAAAGTGCAGAGCATCCCAAGAAAGGAACACAAAAGCCTCGGTTTTCACCATCTTTGGTGTGATCTGCAAGGTCTGAAGCCAGAGCTGGAGCAGCAGCCAGAGCCTTCTCTCAGTGGTGATGCCAGCACAGAGCCTGCTGAGCTCTGATCAAGCGCTCTGCAAACCTGGCGTGGATCTGCTCGTGCCACCCTCGCCCTGCTCTGTGTAGGTTCAGTAATGATCAACGGATCTGCCTTCATATAAACAGGAGCTTTTATTTTTAGAAAGACTCTCCAAAGGCTGCCTCAAACATTCGTCTGCATCCACTGCAGAAAAGGTCATGGAGAAGCAGCTTAACAACCTTTGTATAGTGAAGCAGTGACACAAGAACTCTTTTGGGGTTAGGTGTGGCGGTGTTCAGCCTGAGATGTAAAGCAGATGCTGATTTTCCTCACACAGGTGCTTGCAAAGATTGTCTCCTGCTAATTTTCCCCACCCCTTATTCTCTTTCCCCCTTGGCTCCCCTCTTTGCTGCAGTTGCAGTCTTCTGATTGGTGCCTTAGTTAGTTTGGAAATGCTCATTACCAGCAGAGCAAGCCAAGGGTGCTTGTTTTTGCATCTGTACATTACACATGCTTAATATTTAGACTTGGAACATTCAGCAAGAAGATACCAGTTGATAAAAAATACTAGAGAAAATCTGCATGCTGGAGATAGAACATGTTACTTTAGGCACCAAACAACTCAGTAAAATTGTTTTCCTCTATCTAAAGTGCTGTAAAAATACAACTCTAAATCTGTTAATGCTATAATATCTCTAGATCACAAAGTTCTGGTTTGAGTAAATGAATGGGTTTGGGGTTTTTTTTGTTGTTTAGTTATCTTTTAATATCACCCTGAATATAAAGCAAGCCACTGTTTTCCTGGGTTGTGTGTCACGGTTTACATTCATGTGGTTAGCAATTTGCTGTGGGTTTGTTTGAAGGGAGGGTCACAAAGGTCACAAAAGCTTCCTTTTCCTTGCTTTGCAGAGCATGTTGTATATGAAGCATCCCCTTGAGATTTTGTGGATGAAAGGAAATACAGAGAGAGAGAGTGGAAGAAGCTTTTATGCTTCCTTCAGTTCAAATTTTGCCTTTTTTTGCATGATCTCCTTCTAACACCTTGATGTTGCCAAGTTACAAAGACCCCTCCTGTTTGAATACCTTTATTTTGTCTAAAGTTATTCAAAAATGAGATAACATGAATTAGGTGACTGAAATTAGGAGAAACACCAAACTTTTCTATTTTGACTTACTTAACTCTTAGGATTTGATAGAACTTTTTGTATAGTTCATTTCAAAACTTTCCTCTTCAGCTGGTTTTGGTGATGTTTTGTTGATATAATTCCAAGCAGCAGGGGAAGAAAAAAAAAATCACATTTTAAAAATAGAAAAACGTGGTTTTTAGAACACTAAGATTAATAGCTGAAATCAAAGTCAGTTTTGACACTTGAAGCATCTTATAATCCCTTTTCCTTTGAAACTGCCTGCATTTCAAGAAGGGAGTGCATCTTTAATTTATTAGGATATTGCATGCACAATCTAAAATTAGGTAAATGCGGCTTAAAATAAATTTTTGCCTTTCTGGAAAGCAACAAATAGTTTTCAGGTGACTGTTTTGTTTGTGTGTGTGCTAATGTCTGCTTTCCACTGAGGATAATGTAGTAGGTACCTCTGCAAATTAGAGCGATTATATGCAGAGATATATTTATATATATATAAAAATTCTCTTAAATTGTGTGCCCAGTACCTGAGTGAATCTTTGGTTCAGGTGAGTTCTCACAACTCTGCACACAGAGATAGCAGTAATGCTGCAAGGTGCTCTGCTGGAGAGCCCAAGGGGTTGATGAAATGTGACCACTTTGCAGAAGGGGGCTGAAAAGGAGGAGGATGTGGAGCAGATGGCCTTCAGAGGTCCCCTTTAATCGGAGTTGTTGTGTCATAATGCGGATTAATGGCTTCCTGGTGTGGGTATGGCACTGCGAGGGAGGGCTGGCAGCCAGTTCTGATGGCCTGTATAGGAAGTTTAGATATAAACTCTCCTTCTCTACACTTGCCGAGTTCTTTCCCACAAACTCTGCTACTGTCTGGCTTTGTGCAGCTGAACTCTGACTCCATGAACGGCGAGAGGAGGCAAAAGCCCTCAGCCTGTCAGAATTGCCACTGTCTATTGTTTATCAGGGCTGATCACCATTTGGATGCAGAAGTTTTGATTTCTTTCTGTGTTGGTTTGTGGGAGTCTGTCTTTACTGAAATGTCTGGTGTCTGTAACTCAGATACAGACCTATATAAGGGATCCCTTTGTGCTTTTTAGCCATCGTCTGCTGTAAATGGGAGCAGGCTGCTATTTCTGGGCTGAGAATACTATGAGTTGTGGAAGAACTGTGATTGATTTTTCTAGGATGAAGACTATTGAAATTGCAGGCTTTGAATTATTTAGGTATCATAGGCTTGTGCATATTTTTCAAGTTGTGCCACATGTTTAGGGCCAAAAGCAGCTGCAGAACTGGGCTAAAAGCAGCTGTAGAGTTGCTCTCTACCTTGTGTACAAGCACATGTGCATGCATGTGCTCCCCACAAAGAAATGGGTGTCATTTAATCTCATTTAATCCACACAAATTCGTTGTGCAATTAAACTTATGTTTTAGATTACTTCTGTGCAGTAAGAGAGATTGGCACTTTGAGCAGCTGCTTTCATCTGTATTTCAGAAATCTGTCCTGAGGATGGAGGAAATGATCCTCTGCACTGACTGTGGAGGGGGTTTAGACAAGATCCCTTTTTCTAAAGGCTTTGGGCAGGGTGAGGCAAATCAAATTAACAGGTTTGTGTATTGGTTTCTATTCCACTCTGCATTCCCAGACAAGGAATCTGGAGATCATCTAATACAGTGAGGATTAGTTTTGAAGTGCAAGAGCTTAATTTCTGTAAAGAACTTATATTTAGATTACTCACTAAGTGAAAAGTAATCATTCACCAACAAGAAAATGATGAGCAGTTAAGATGACAGGTTTGTCAGAAGAATCCAATTTATTGAGTTACAGTTAATCTCCAGAGAAATTTTCCTGAAGTCTAGGAAATCTTCCCAAAGATGTGCTTGCACCCGAGATCTGTAATGGTGGCAACAAGACTTGAGACAAATGGTGGAAAAAAAATTGTATTTAAACAAGAAAACTCTCTCTTGGTGTCTCCATTTGAGGGTCAGTGCCTGGAGTTTGCCCAGGAAGCCTGGTGCTGCTCCAAGAAGCTCACCGTGATGTGTGTGCACGGTACTGCAAAGGTTTGGTGCTGACAGATGCCCCAAAACCAGGTGTCCTACTTTAAAAAGATGTATCAAAACAATATACCATGAGACATGCATCTCTAGCTGCCTCGAGGGGAGGAACTTTGGGGTTTTATTTAATTGCCCTTTGGTGCTGGAATCGCCCTTGTGCTCTGTGTTCTGCAGGAGATTGTGCTACCCCAGGAGAAATGTGGGGTTCTGTAAAAACCTTTGCTAGCTGCTCCTTCAAACACAGGGCTGATTGGGTTCTCTCAGGCTTCTTTGAGACATACAGTTATCAGCACAAAGATGCCTGTCACTACTCCTCTGTTGCTGTTTTCAGGGTTTTTTTTAATGTTTCACTGAGGTGTGGTTGAAGGAAATTATTCCCTGGCTTGATTTCTGGTGCCACCAGAAACTCATCTCAAGAAACCAGAAAGGATTCTTTGAGAGTTTCTTTGGGCTTTCTTGTAGCTTGAAAGTCACAAAAGAAAAAAAATGCAAGTGCTCTGAAGGAAATTGCCCTCTTAGCACCTCCTCACCCCAATAAATTTATCTCCTAATAGAATTTGTGGTTCAGCTGAGTTGACCTCTCACCAATTATCACACCTTTCACATTAGACACTTGCCTTGGGGCTTATTATTTAGTAGGGTTCTTGCTTTTTCCCCCTCTTCCTCATCCCTAAAAAACTCCCAAATCTTACCTCCCAGTCTGGCTCTCTTGAATCCATAGTTACAGAAGAGAAACACCCCAAGCTAGATGAATTTTTATGTCTGCTGACAGTTTTCAAACTTTGAGCTTTCTACATTCTCCTGGGCAAGGTTTGGTGAGATGCCTCTTTGGTGTGAAGGAGGCAGAACAGAGAGTTGCTTTAAATCCCAAATTTATCAGTAAATAGGAATGTAATTTGTTTTTACTACAAGTGCAGGATTATGTCTTTTAATAAAAAAATCCCACAATGCAAAACAAACAGTGCCCCCTCCCTTCACCCCACCTTCCACACACACAAAAAAAGCCACAAAGCAAAAAAACCCCACCATCTCAAAACAACCCGAACCACCCTAAACACCTGAGCTGTGTTCTTTGAAAACCACGGCATTTTCAAAAGGAAAAGTAAGGGAAATCCTAGAAATTTGTACCTCGCTGTCTGGATCTCTTTGACATCCAAGATTAGTGCATACAGAAGAATGATCTTGTTAGGAAGCAATGAGTTTGCAACATACTCTGAAACACGGGATTTTTGCATGGAGAGAACTTAACTTTAAGGAGATTTTAAGGAAGAGTTGTCCCATGCTTTATTTCAGTAGGGAATTGTAGCTTGTAGCCTTGTGCCTTATTCGTGAGCCAGGAATCCATTGTGCTGCCTGTTCTACCAATGTGGAGCCTTCCTCAGAAAATCCAGGATCTCAGTAGCGTTGGCACAGTTACACTGATTTGCCATGCAGTGTCAGTAGTTAATTTTCAAGTGTAAATATTTGACTTGGAAGGCGTTTGATAGTGGAAGTGAGAGCAGCCCATGCACTTGCACTCTTCATCGAAATGGACTTTTTCTCACGTGTCTGGAAGCTCTCTGCACCTTCTGTTAGTGGCATGCAGAAAAAAACCTCCTTGTTTTCGAGGAGGGAAAGAAAGGAAAACCAAGATCTTGTTTCAAATGAAGCACAGTTCTTGAAAATGATATTTTTGTTTAGATTTTTTTTTTTTTTAAATGTTTAGTCTCAACTCTGGCAAACAAACTCTTAAATCATGTATTTTCTATGCGTGTTCTGAAACCCCCAAACAATTTACAGGAGAAATTCTTTAACTCTCTTATCTGGGCTAAAAACTACACACTGGGTCTCAGCCTGATGTGATGTTTAAAATTCTATGTGTCTATCATAAATTTTGTTGTAGAAAAAGCCCTTGTTCAAGTCACAGTCCAGCTTTCATTGCAATTCCTACCTCTGCTTACAAAATGCCTTCAGAAAAAGCTTCTTTTTGGGGAAAAAAACCCTAGCGTTGCTTTAGCTGTTAGATATCAGAATTAATGTCTTGTCAACTTATTTTAAAAAGGCTAATAAGGAAAAATATCCAGATCATCCTTCAAAGAAAGAGCTTTAGGTGTGTGCAGCCTTGCATTCACTACAGGCAATTCCCAGGCATGGCAACTGAAAAGTTACTAAAGATTTCTGGAAAAAAAACCCCTGTTTTGTCATACAAGTAATTGCATTTATTTCATGTCGAGATTTTAAATTTGTGTGGCTGGTTGTTGTCCTGAGATACTGAAAGTCTATTAGGCTTTTAATATTTGCAAAGTGAGGTTTTAAAACCAAACAAAGAGTTCCAGGTTGATGGTCCTGAGCAACCCCTCTTTTCCCCCTCCATGGATGATGAACACACACATGGAGATAGGAGCCTTACCAGGTGCTGGGGTGGCTGTGAGCATCTAACATTTGGAATGAAGCAGGGTTTACTCAGAGGGGTCTCTTTTGATCGGTTAACTGATGGAATAAATACAGTCTTTCTGTGCACAGGTTTTTCTTCATGTCAAACTTGCTTTAAACTAACAAAAGAAACTACTGCTCGCTAGAAATCTCATCTCGGGTATGTGATTGCTGTTAGAGGGTTTTTTCTGGCCTGGTCTAACAGACTTGAGAGTGTGGAAGGAATTTTTCCTACTGCAAAACCCATTGCTTACTGCCTGTGAGTTTGGTGATAGATATTACCTTTCTGTTCTTTGAAATATACACATATATGTCTAGAAATACACATTAACCCCAGATATACTATATATATTATATATATATATACACACGTGGTTCAAGACTGTTACCATGGCATCCTGCCCCTCACATGCCCAGGAACAGCAGGCTGAGTCTTGCCGTTCCCATTTCTGGGACTTTGCCTGGTGGCTCGTGTTTTCCAGGCCTTTGCTTGGTTTCCCTGCTCCCTTCTGGGCAGCCAGGACTGAGGCAGCCTGTCTGGAGCGTGGAACCCAAACCTGCCCACTGCATTCAGCTGAAGCCCTGCCAGGGCCGAGCTGAAGGGAGGATTACTCGTGGTGTTGCATGGATGTTATCCCTCTTTATACACCACGTTGTGATGGCTGCATTTTAAAGGGAGCAAGGCAGAATGACAATATCAACTTCTGTTCTGTTGGGGATCCAAAATAACCCCCCAAGTCTTTTCTGAAAATAATTTGGGCAGATGATTCATTTTGCTTAAATACTTTGCATTTGTCCCTGCTGAACTCCATCCTCTTTTAAAGACTTTTTCTTCAATTTGTGAAGTTAATTTTAAATTCAGATCGTGTCCTTCAGTGTATTTGCTTTACCTCCCAGCTTCACAGTTACCTGCTTGTTTAATAACACTATTCACTGTTTAATCATCCAGATCATTAATTGGGCAGAATCAAAACATGGAACAGAATCAGATCCAGGGCAGGCCCCTGGGTACCTCCCTGTGACGCCTCCTCCAATTTAGGTGTACAGCAATGATGACTGCTCTCAGGCATCCACTGGTTTCATACTCATGATACACCCATTTTTTTCTTGTTTGTATGTCCCCAGAATTCTTATGAAAATATCATACAATACTTCATAAAACTGTTAATAAAATCAGGAGACATCATGGACCCTACTGCTTCCATCTTGCCTGTGAATTCTGTTGCTCAGTTCTGGAAGAAACTGGTTTTCTTGGATGCAATGTATTCATGAGAGGTCCATGTCTCTTGCTCTTTTTCTGCCTGTCCTGCAAGTACTTGCTGATGCTTGTTTATTTTACTTCTTCCAGATTTTTTTTTTTTGCTTTTTTGAAACTGAAGTTAAACTGGATGTAGAATTACCCTCCTTTTACTTTTTTTTTTTTTTTAACTGGGAGTTCCACTTACCCTTTCTGAGTCATCTGAGATCTCTTCCGTCTCCCATGAGTTCAAACCAGCAGCCAACAGCTTTGAGGTTACTTCAGAAAGTGCTCTCAATACTCAAGGACATTCCAGGGTGCAGTACCAAAGCAGCTGAAAGCGTGGGCATTATCCAGGTACTTGTTTCCCTTTTACAGCTGGGAACAATTCGTGTTCTGGTTTGGGGATTGTTTATGCTAGTCACCAGCTCTTGATGGATTTTTTTTTTTCTTTTTTTAGTAAAAAATTGATGCAAAAATGTCGTGTAATACTTAATCCTTCTTGCAACCACGTATCAAATGCTCTCCTTTTCCCATTGGTTTATGGATCAATGTTTTCCACATTCTTCCTCATTAACAGATGACCTCATACAATGACTTTTTTTGTGTATGTTGTTCTTCGTGCTCCTGATTTTGACACCTCTCACTTCAGTATTTCATAAGGCTTTTCCTGTGTGCTTGAACTGGTCTCACACATGGTCTTAGTAGAGTTCCCTACTTCCTGTTTGCTTTCATTCTGAGAGCAATTAAGATGCTGAGTCTTAACCAGTTTCATCTTTTACTGAGCCCAACTCTCCTCTGCTTTGGGGAAAAACACAGCTGTGCAGCACTTTCAAGGTGTGCAACTGGAGGATTCTGCTGTTTTTAGAGTGATGGGGGGAAAAGAATAATGGCACTTCACATCGGGATAGGTCTATTTTCATTTAAATAATTAATCTAAGCCCAAATTTCTCTAAAATAAATGTGTGGCTAGCTGGATGAAGTTAGAAAACCTCAGGAGTTGTGATTCCATCGTGTCATTAAGTTGCCCATATCTTGTGTCAAATGGTCACTGCAGAGTTGGGGTTTTTCATGATCTTTTTTTGAGATAGTTAATAAGTGGCATGACAGATGGTATTAGAATGCAAATACCACTTATGAAACTATTCATGGTCATCACTGTGTACTTGAATAGTGTTTTGGTAATGACAATTTTGGTGATTTAGCTGTAAGCTTTCAGCATCAGGAACTTTGCGCAACGTGGTTCATTTCCTGCTGTAGAGCAACCTTACTTTTACTCTCATGACCTAACTCTGACTTTTGAGACCTGTGTTTGTTGTTTCTGCATCTGTTTTAGTTCTGCACATCTGCATTTTTTTCAGAAGTGAAAGTCTTTTCCAAAGACTTTGTAATCAAACTTGTTCACTTATATATGGATTTTCTGTTTAATTATACTCAAGTGATTAAATTCATGATCTGCAGCACAGAAGGACTTGAGAGAGCAGAATTTTGAGCCCCAGCTGGACACAGTCAGCAACACAAATTCCTGCTGAAGGGTGGTGGGGATTAGCAGGGTGATGATGCTGTGGATCACAGTGCTTAGTGAGTTACTGTGTTTGGGTGGGGGCTCAATCTCCATTTCCTAGTTCTGCTCAACATCCAGCTTAATAATGGTGTATTTGGTAGCATGAAACTTCATTTGTAGTGGGGAAATCGAGTGAAGTATTTCACTGCTACACTGCAAATAGAAAAAACCCAAATCCAGTAACTGCAGCTCTCAGGTTACAGCAAAAATTCCGTGGTGGGGGAGGAATGAGCGCTGTAGGTGAAATGTCAGCATGGTGCCTCACGAGTTCAGCATGAACTGTGTTCTCCTTACTTCCCAGGAATTAACCCTAAGCATTTAGATTATAGGGTGGAATTTCGTTCTCCCTGAGACTGTGGCTATGCTGTCTTTGAAAATATTTGCTCAGTTCTTGAATGTAACTGTGGGAGCTTCACTCTTTTATTGAAGCTATTTCTATAAAGTACCTCTAGAACAAGTCATTTGTCACTGCCATTAGTCATTTACTACAGATCTTGTCTGCAGCCTCTGAGCTTTATAAAACAGACAGATCCTTATCAGTAATCAATATTTGTAATATTTGTTAATATAAATCTGTCATTACTGACTCATCATTTGAAATTAACTTGAGACAAAGCACTTTGTTATGGGACTGCTGATCATATTAGAAGCAAAACCAATAAAACCACAGGAAGTTGGATCCTTAACTTTGCTGGCTCATCAAAGTCAAAATGCATGGACTTGGATCCTCATTTGGAGAGTAACTAATCAGAAATAATAATGAAGATGCTTGACACATTCCCAAATTGCAGAAAAGTCTTCATTAAGATGCAGCAGCTGTTTATTTACGGGACCACATGGTCTAGTCAGCATGATAAGAACACTGTGGAGAGGGATCAGCAAGTTTGCTTTTACTGGAAAACACACATCTTTCTTATCCACTCTAATGGGTCAGTATTAAAGAAGAGCTGGAGTTGGAGAATAATTAGAGTAATTTTCCATTTATTTTTCTTTTCCAGCATGCCTCAGGCTAGGGAGGTCAAATGGATGGTAAAGAGAAAAACTGCATCTGGAACTAGTCTGAAAATAAAAACGTATCCCATGAGTAGCGCTGTGCACAATTTGCTTAGCCTTAGAAAACTAAGTTTGTCTGCCACTTGATTGCCTGCTTTATCGAGGAAATCTGCTTAGCCTGTGTGATTCTGAAAGCTCTTTTTCTTCATTTTCAAAATCTGAGGGATGTGAATTAACCATTTCCCACTTCTTGTTTCTTTCAGCATTCCCTTTCACATATCAGAGTCACATTACTCATCAGCTTCCTTTGGCTGGTTTGCAACTGGGAGGTTTTTCAGTGAGCAGATACAAGCTCTGGATTTCCCTGCTATGTAATGAGACTATAACAGCCTGAAAATCTTACGGCAATGCCTGACATAAAATAATATCTGACTCTGTCGTGTCCTTCCTTGTGATTCAGTGAGACGAATTTACAGATCTTGAATGCTTTCTAGGTTAGAGGCATACCCTGTTGCACTCTGTGTGCCGATGTAATTGTATTTATTCTACCTGCTTTAGTCCATTTGTAGTGCAGTCAGTGCTGTGATACCTTGGCACTGCACATCTAGCTATGAAATATGCATCTTGGGTAATTATTTCCATTCAAGAAGAGCTTGCCAAGTCCCTCATTTTAAATGTCTTTCATCTGATATTTTAAATGAAACAGAGTTACAACTGGTCTTCCCTTTGCTTTGTCTGATAGTCTACAGGAGCCCATCTGTCCTATTCAGTAATACCGTATTTCTACACGAATCTAAAGTGGAACACGGTCAGCAGGAGGCTTTGAGCCTGCTTTGAGAGAGGTGATCTAACTCCTTGCCTGGGCTCCTGCTCTCTGCCCCTTGTGTGTGCACTCTTTCTGAAGTGTTGTCTGCTGCTCAGATGTAAATGGAAGCACCAGTCTCAGGAGTGGGCAGGGTTTTGAAGCTGAACTGTGGAGGAATAAGATCTCAGGTCTCCTTTGACCTGTCTCTCAACATACAGGCCACGGGCAAGCTCACAAACCCACAACAAATTAAAGCAGTCTCTTAAATATGACGTAGGACATACCTAAACAGGGTGTTCTTCTTAAGCAAAGTTTGCTGTTGTGACTTTGTGTAGATTCTATGTTGCACTTTTCTAACAGGGCTTACATTTTCTTCTGTAAAGTGTCTGGGGTGAAATTCAGTTAATCTTCCACAAGTTCCTGCAGAACTCAACTGAAGTATAGCCCAAAAGAGTAAAGCAATCTGATTTGAAGTTTCTAGATTCTCTCCCCTTGAAGTGATGGAGGTTTTAATTTGAGTCACTGGACAAGCCTCGTTGGAGAGGCACAGGTGACTTAGCTGTCTTTACTGAAACAGTGGAACAACTGCACTAGCTTGAAAGAGTGACTTTATTTTTTGTACTGCTAAGACCTTCTCATTACCAGCCACACATCATCTGATGCGCATATTCCATTACTATGGCTGGGCAAACGCTTACACTTCCTCACTTTCGGCTAAAGAAGCTGCAGAACTTGGGACTGCCAGGTTTTAGCATTCTCATTAATTTATGCTTTTAAAACAAATTTCTCCATCGATTCAGCAGTTCATCTATCAGTTTAGCAGGACATGGAATCGGTTCCAATTTCTAAATACATGTTGGTTGGCCTGAACTACCCGCACAGGAGGATCCAGAGCACAGAGGCCATGAGCTCTGCTTTGGTGTGCTGGGTCCTGCTCCACTGCACCTTCTGGTCAGGCTGTTCTTAGACCTGTACATAGTTACTGTTATTGGTAAAATTTTCACTTTACCTTCAGGTAACCTTGAAGAAGCATGAAGATTTTTACAACAGGGCTTGACAATCTGGTTTGGGTCCTTTGCCACGTACCAGCTAGAATGGTGCTGCATGTCTGAGTGATGAGGGGATGAGGACTCACCTTTCGAGCTTTCAAGCAATCTGACTTGCAAAATGTGTGGGTAAAAAAGAAGAAAGGAAGGATAGCTGCTTTTCTGCGAATCTCTGTGTTGGTTGGAGGCACTTCTAACAGCCCAGTATCCATCAGTCTTGTTGGGAGTCTCTTGCAAGACAAAGGATTGCAGAGTAGTATTATTTTACAATGAAGAATTTGAGTTATACCCTACAATACCCTACACTCATCCTTAACCTCATCTCTTGAGGTTTGCTGATACTGAAGGTTTTTTAAAAACTCTAGCTATGTCTTCTGCAGTTTAAAACACGTCTTCACAAATTTCCCTGGTTTATTTTATTTTAATTTTTTTTTCCCCCCCACAGGTTCCAACTATGGGAGTCCCCGTGCAGCTCACGCCAACATGAACGCCAATGCAGCTGCAGGGCTTGCCCCAGAGCATATCCCCACCCCAGGGGCAGCTCTGTCCTGGCAGGCTGCCATCGATGCTGCCAGGCAAGCCAAGCTGATGGGCAGCGCTGGCAACGCAACGATATCTACGGCCAGCTCCACGCAGAGGAAACGGCAGCAGTACGGGAAGCAGAAGAAACAGGGTACCACCACAGCCACGCGCCCTCCCCGCGCCCTGCTGTGCCTCACGCTGAAGAATCCCATCCGGAGGGCGTGCATCAGCATCGTTGAATGGAAATATCCTTTGGCAGCAAAGCGTTTGAGCACATCCAGCTCCTGTTCCTGAGCGGGGGGAAATCGGTGCTTTAGGCTGAAAGGCATCACTGAGAGCCTAAAGTGAACGGATAGTTTTGGTATCTTAACTGAGATCGTTTATGCTGAGGGCTGGCTGGAAAGGGGATTAGGATTGAGACTTGAACTATACCTGGGTGGGAGAAACCGCTAGAAGCTTGAGTGGTAAAGCTCGGTGGTTGAATTCTGCTCTTTGAAAAACATATGGCCCAGGCTGAAATGCGTGGGAGGTATTCAAGATATCTGAGGTCAGAATTGAGCTGACTCTATGGGAGATAGCAGCTTCTGGCTTTCCCTTTTCTTATTTTAATTCTTTTTAGAGGTTCCACCAGTCCAAAGCTCTGGTGCCTCGAATTGTACACTTTTTTGTTAAACATGTGACATCACACTTTCTGTGGTGTGGAGAAAAGAATGGGGCAAAAGGACAAGGTTAAAAAAACCCAGAAGTATGCAACCTGAGACAGGGCTGAGGGCTGTTAATTACGTTGGAATTCTGGTTAAAATAATAAGGCTTGGTAATGTGTGGTGAGGGATAATGGTTATCCAGAAGAAGGGAAAAAAGAAATACAGTTAAAGTAATCCTGCAACATGTACAAATGCAGTACAGAGCCAGATCTAACAGTCTGAACAGGCAGTGCCACAGGTGATAAGCACTGACACATAACTGCAGAGTATGGGGGTCAGTGCTGCTTCCCTGGAAAGCCAGGGAGAGTTTGACCATTGCTTTACTGTGTGCAAAGGGCAAAGCCTTTTTAGTCACCCAAGTCTGATCAATGCAAGCTGGAATTGGAGTCTTTGGTGTGAAACTCAAAATGAAATGAAGTATGCCTCCTTGGCATCCCCAAAGAGAAACCACAATTAACCCTGAACAGTGATCACAGGCTAATGGGGTTCTTCAGGAAATACAAAAGAAAAAGAATGTTTTTAGGCATAGAGAAGCGTGTCAAGGAAAGGCAGTACAGAACTTGGCAGGAGTTAATATGACACAAAATGAATTAAGGCATTTAAGACAATGTGATTAATATTATTCCTTTGGGTGTGCTAGGTGAAAACAGAAAACGAGTATATTAGGGATTGCTGACATGGACATATTTTTCAGATGAAGAACTTGTTAAAAATGCTCCTGTCAATCCTTCAATGTCCTTAAACTACCTGCCTGCCTCTTCCTTTCTTGTTCACATGCTAGTTTTTAATCCCCTGATTAAGTTTGCTACTTTTTATTGCTTCTGACATAAGTCTGATACTTTAAGCATAAGATGATGGGTGATGACTAACAGGATAAAACTGGATATTGGTTTACTTAGCAGCACCCCAGTAACCCATGTCTTCAGAGCAAGCACAGAGTGACATTCGATAGATGCATCAGATCAGCAGTGAATGATGGGAATGATGTCTTACAAACCAGGATCCAGCACTGCTGAGATCAAGAGATGACCAAACAATGCCATTAAAGCAATACAAAGATGCTGAAGCTTGTAGTTTTGGGTTTTGTTCAGTTTTAGGTGAGTTGTTGGAGGTATTTTTTTCCCATCAGCACCTCTCATTGGACATCCAGAGTTTGTAAACATGAAACACTTCAATGACAGGAAGCAATATCAGAGGGTTGTGAAAAAGTTTCGTTTAATTCCATATTTTGATTTTTTCTACTTGCTAAAAACTGCTGAGGAAGGCTTAGCTTAATTTGTTGTACCACTAAAGTTTAGGCATAATAGACATTAAACAAATATCAAATGGTACTTCAGTGGTGTTTCTTACCCAAGTGTTACAATGTTAAGAGCCTGAATGAGCAATTGCATTTAAGAAAAAGTGAAATGAACTAATTACCTTATTTTGAAAAGACTTAGCTGTGTATTTAATTTTCTGCCTTTTAGCAGTGTGTTTGTAGATTTTATAGAATATAATGTTCACAGTGCAAAACGAGAATAGGAGTAAAAGAAAATATGTGTAAACAGTGATAAATTAATGGATAATAATCCTGCCAAAACAAAAAAAAATCTGGGGAAGAAAGTGATTAAGAAAATGAAAGCCTATGGAAATCCAGGTCTTTAAGCAGTAAATATCATACAAAGAGCCTGAGGCAGTACATACCTGAGAATTCTTACTGATTTCTGGGGCAGTCATCCCATCCTGATCTCTTCTTCCTTCATGGTACCGTTTATCTCCTATTATTCAAAGGCTTAAGCACAGTAGTCTGGTGAGTTGGGAACCCTTTGACTCTTCCACGAGTGAAATGTGAGATGTATTTGAGTATAAACAGCAGCCAGCCAGGTGCCTGGAATTTGTGTGTAGCTCTGCAGCTCAGCTTAACATTCAAAGACCTCCTGTTCTCTCCTGCTAAAGCCTGCTGAGAGCAGTGCTCTGCTGACCAAAATGGTACATGCTGTGTTGACATTTGGCCACGCTGCAGAGCCAGTCCCACGGCAGATAAATTCATGCTCGAATGCACCCTGTGGCACAGGTTATGCTTGGCATTCTCCCTGTTCTGTCCTGCTCTTCATTCCCCTCCGCAGCACTGGTGAGTTATCCCAGAACCAGCCTCCAGGACATCCTTGCAGGCCAGCAAATGTAGGCAGATAGTAAATCTGGTCTCTAGTCTGAGTTTGGAGGCACTTCATAGCAGCTGAGATTAAGGAGACCACTGAAGTAGACAAAGTGCAGTGCCAGGAGACTGGGCAGGAGAAAAATGCCCTTTGATTCCAGTCAGGGGGGCACTGAGCCTGTGCAGGATTTCTTTGTTGAACATTCCAAATGTTTGATTTTTCTTGTCCCTGACAAAGTTGAGGAAAGGCTGAAACGTCTATGAATTGTTTCTCTGTCAGAAGGGACTCTCAGCTCCCTGCTGTCCCTGATAGTCTGTGCAGGGATGTTTGTGCTCTCTCTGATGCCTGATGAAATGCAAATAAGAGAAAAAGAAATGCTCCCTCAAATAATTTCTAAGCAAAACAATGTGCAGCATAAGCACATTTTGGACAAAGACCTTTTTTCGCCTTAATAGAATTTATCCTTTTTTAAATGTCTTCTAACCATGTATGCATGTATTGCTTGGGCCCTCACATTTAACTCTGAGATGTGAGAGAGAAACTGAGAAAGGGAGGAAAAAATGCAGCAACAACAGCGAAAGAAAAAAAACCCCAAAATGTTTGTTCAAATTACTTGAGAATTCGTAAATGCAGATGAAAACAACCAAGAAAAATTAATCCTAAAAGGAACAAGGGCAGTCATCATAGAACAGGTTTCTCTTATTAAAACTGGTGCAGCCACGTTCGAAGGAAAAGTGGGAAAATGCAATCTAAGTAAGAAAAAGAAGAAAAAACTTTTAAGAAATCTGTGTTTACTCTGGCACGCGACTGGCCTACACTGCTTTTGACATATTAGGAGGGTTCTTGGCTGGGAGCTCCTAAAAGCACTTAAAAAGGCATATGTTTCTTTTCAGAGTATAAGGGGCTTGGGATGCTTTCTTTAAACAGAATTCTTATAAATCTTTTTTTAAATTTCGTTTTATTTTTGTGTGCTCATTTTGGAACAATTTCCTTAACTCCATTCCTCAGACCATTTGAAATAATTATTTTACTGACTATTTTTGCCAATTGTGTGGCCTTAGCTATCTATATCCCCTTTCCAGAAGATGATTCCAATGCCACCAATTCCAATCTGGTAAGTCCTCGATGGTGTTGTCTTGCTATTTTGAAAGTCCTTTTGAAAACTGATCGTGGAGACTTTTGAAGGTAGGGAATGTAAATATATCCACCAAAGGTTAGAACATCATAAAAATTGGTTTTGACTGCTATTTCTTGTCAATTCACGTTAGTACCTGTTTTAGTTGAGCTGGTTTTAAAGAAGAATATTCAAAAAAAGTAGCACAGGTGCTGGATGTGGTGTTTAGGTTAACAAATTTCTGAATGCTGCAAAAGCGCTTGGTAAATTTTGATCTGCAGGTATTTGTGGGGAGATATCTTTTAATCAGGGCTTATCTGGTGGATTTTGTCTTACTATGAGCCATTGTGAAGTTGGTGCTGTGCTCCTCTCAAGTGATGCCTGAGAGCACAGCTTGATGACTAATTAATGCCTGCATTTCAGACATGTGCACTGATTTGGCTGAGCAATATTTGTGGGGTTGGGGGTTTTTGTTTGTTCTGGTGTGTGTTTGTTTTGTTTTGGTTTTAATTTTTGGGTTTTTGTATCATTCCCTCTTGTTGGGGAATACAGCTTTTCTTCTGTCACCACTGACGCCAGTGTTGGTACTTTGGGATTCAGCTGTCCATATAAAAAGGAAGAGTGTTTACTTTTGGCTTAGCACAAAGCCATAGCAAAGAATTCTGTTCAGTAAGGGCAAAACACAAACCAGCTCTGGAACGCAGCTCACTGAATTAGCAGAAAACATTCTTTTTCTTCTCAAATATGTGAATAAATCTCCTACTTGTCGGGTTAAATCGGGATGTAAACTTACTCCCAGAGTTTAGGAGCAGGGATGCTATTTCCTGGATAAAATTTATTGAGCCTTAAGAAATTTTAGAGCAACAGTGGAGGAAAACAAAAGCCGTACTTCTAAAGCAGTGACAACTGGGATGGGTGACAGACATCGTAATTAAAAAGATTCATGCTGCTCTTGGAAGTCAGTCATTTGGTTAAATATCTCTTGAAGTTTTAGAAAACACATTGCAAACTTCAGGAATTGCTGGAACAATACTTTTGTGTTTAAAAGAAAAAGAGGTAGTAAAAAACATGCAGTGATGTGCCTTTGCTCTGTAACTCGTTAAGGAATTAGAAAAAGAGGAGCAGGAGGTGATAAGTGATGGTTACTAACTCTCTACATGTACAGTGCACATGAGCTGGCCTTGTTCCTCTTTGGCTGCTCTTTGCTAGTGTGACTTGGTGTTTAATGATGATGAATTGTGGGGTGTGTATTTAAAAAAACTTCAGTAGGGCACCTCTCAAAAATTACTGTATTTTATTTAATAAAAGGCAGATTCAGTTGATCCCCTGGTGAGGAAAACAGGTATGTTCATGCATGTTCTGACTTGCAAGGTTGAAGGAGGAAAATGAAGCAGATTTGGAGGTTAGAGGAGTCACAATTTTTTTTGAGTTTAATTGGGTTGTGGGTATTTGCCTTAATTCGGTGAGGAGACTGCTGGCTAAAACCAGGTTGAAAGTATGTTTGTAACTGAATGAGATGTATTGAAACTGTTCTGCTGTCAAGAAATATGTGCACCTTTTGAGTTAAGTTTCTGTTTTGCATCTGTTTTCCAAGACATCTTTTGCATCATTTAGAGTGTCTATAAAAACCCTTGTGCTGTTTGTTGGTAGGGTTTAAAAGAACCTAGCCAAGCAGGAGTTATAGTCTCAGGAAAGTTTGGAAATGTTTCAGCCTTTAACATGAGGAGGAATTGTTAATTTACCTAAATAGCTGTTTCACAGAAGTAGGGGAAGAAGAAAGTTAAATGAGTAATCTGCTTGACTCCACTTTGTTCTTTGTGTCTTAATGGAAAAAATAATTAAAACTGGAAAATGGGATACTCGGTGTGTGCTGGTGAAGTCGAGACTCTTCTACATGATAGATCAAACCCTGGAGCTGTGACTGCTCAGATCTCCTGTCAGCCTGTGTTTGTGGCTGCTGGGTTTTGTGTGTTTTGCTGCTCTTTTCTCAGCTGATATATTTGCCCCTTGGCATGTACGTACTGCTTTGGGGAACACACTTTGTGAGCATACAGCATGTGCTGCACTCTGTGAGCAAAGTCCGGAGCAATAGGAAGGGGAAGAGAAGGCAAACGGGTGAGATAAGGGTGAAAAAATGTGTTAGTCATGTTTTGGAATGGGATGAAAGAGCAGATGAGAGTTAAAGGAAAGCTATTCCATAAGGCAGGAGCTGTACGAGAGTGGGACCTTACTGTCAAAGAGCCGGACTGTGCACGGAAGAGACTAGAAAGAGGCTGGGGTTAATAATATGTTCCTGTAAAAGCTCATATACTTCATCTATTAATTTTTTTTCTACCAGTGGGCATCTGTTTCACAATCAGATTTATTTTGTAGCCATGAAGTCAAGGGCTGCAAAGGCCGTGATGTGACACGGGCAAGGAGCGTCTGGCTGAAGTGTGTGCGTGTGGGCCATGCATTGATGTGTGTGCACTGTGCAGAAGGGTCCTTGAGGCCATACAGAACCTTTCTAGCTGCCCAGATCTCTGTTTCATTTCCATTTTGCAATTTAGCTTCTTTAGGGTTAAAGTTACCAGAGAAACTCCCACATCCCTGGTTTCCTAAGACATCTCTAACTTCTTGAGATACAAGAAACTGTCTACAGAGAACACGATGGGCTGTGACTGTTTTACAAGCCCTGAAAGCGCCATAACACTTTTCCAATAAGCTGCCGGATTTGCCTTAGGCTCTGAGCATCCCTTCTCCAAAGTTTCATCAAAACTTTTCAAATAATGTTTTCCTTGGTGACCGAGGTTAAAATTCAGTCAGTTGCCTTCAACAATCTGATGGAGTTAGAGGGTGGTGAGGGAAGAGAAAGGAATCCTGAACTGTGTGGGTGCCTTCTTTCCTTCTCTCTGTAACAGTAGAAAAATGGTACCTAAACAATGCTTTAATAAATAATTGCTCTGTGTGAATTTCACACGTGTGACCAGGTCACGTAGGGCACGTGCAGTGCTGTTGTGCCTCCACTCAAGTCTTGGAGACACACGCCCCATTTACCTGAACAAAACCAGGAACCTCCTGCGTGTCTCCATTTGTCTTTAGCTGCAAGACCTATTTGGTGTGATGCCTCAGTGACGAGCATTGAAACTAGGTAGAGTTTACCACAGAAGAGGTAAAGAGTAAATAATTCCTTCCCTTTTGCATCAGCCAGGAATTGTGAATAGCTGTTCTGTATTACAAGCTTAGGCTAAATACCACATAGACATTCTGCCTATTTCTCTGCGATCTAGCTTCCTGTAATAATAATTCCTGTAAATCTTCAGGCCATTTTTGTCAAGTCTAGGGATGGTAACTTGGACTGTGAAGCACTTTCAGTTTTGAAATGCACATTTATCCTAAACCCCAAATTTCCTATTTTTATGCTCACTGCAGTGCCTTTGTCACTAGCTTTAAGAAATATGCCAGAATAGTATAATGTACTCACAAAAAATGCTTGAAATTGGCTTCAGCGGTTTTTATGTGTTACTTTTGCACTGTTACTGCAAAAGTAACTGGAAAACTATTGTTACTGGAAAGTCACTGAAAAACTATTGGACTTATACAGATGGGGGGGGAGTTGTATTAGGTGCAAACATTTTTTTTGTATTAATGAATTTGCTGACACTTAATTTAAATTTACAAGTCAAGTAAGCTCTTTTATAACCCTGTGCAAAGAACAGTTGTGTGTTAATGCAGTCAGAAAAATTTGGGCTGGTTGGAGGGGAATTAAAGTCAGCTTGCATCAGGGGCTGTAACTGATACTGAGACTTTCTGCTTGTTATTCCTGCAATTATGCATTTGGACATGAGATAAGGTACATTTAGGAATAAAACTATACACTGCCTGAGATAGGAAGCCGAGAGGAAAATGCTTCTGTCACTTTACTGGCAACTGCAAATGGCACAAGCCTGGTCAGTGTCACAGCACGGTGATAACATAATGAGGTTAAGACCAAGGTTTACAGCACGTTCCAGGGAAGGCAACTCAGCTGGTCGTTTATTCTTTGGGCAAAGAGCAGGGAAATCTTCCTTCTGTTGTTTTGATAGTTCTGCTTTCCCTTCCTTGTCCTTCTTGCAGGAAGGAAATCCTGTTGTACACTAGTTAAACAGAAAGAAAAATCTCTTGTGTTTATGTGTGAGCTTATAACGGGTTAGACCTTCAGACTGATTTGTTAAACCTCAAATAGGACCCTGTGAAAAGGAAGATGGGATCTCTGCTTGCTTGTCAGTTCTTGTGGCAGCCAGTGATTGTGTCTGCCTGCAGAAAGGGGGATTGCCTTTTGGGAAGTATGGCTGCTTTATTACCTGGTCATTATGGGAGTGTCCTGTAGAGCAGGTGATTCCTGTATTAAAAAAGAAGGAAGTGGTATTAATTTTTTTTTTCTGGCATTTTCAGGAGATGGACACGATAGGTGTGGATGTGACTGTCTACTAGATTTCTCTATATTGGCATAACAAATTTCAGCAGCTTTTGTGCCAGAGAATTCTAGAGCCACCAGATGGAACAGGCTCAGCTGTTCGTGGGTGAAGTCAGGAAGTGTTAGAGGGCAAAGCAGGGGTGAAAGGTCTGGGAAAAGAAAGGGTGGATTTTCTGGAAAAGGGGTGAGGAAGAACACTGCACAAAAGCTTTTGGTTCTGTTGTGTCGCTGCTATCATCCTCCTGTGTGCCAGTTCCCAGCTCATGAGTGAGCAGGGGAATGAGAGATGCTAACATCAGGGCTGAGGGGCAGAGTGCACACCAAGCTAATAAGCTCTGATAGGTTTATTTCCTTGGGCCTCGTGCCAGCACTGCTACAGCTGGGGGAGCTCACACAGATGTAGTGTTTGAGGAGTGAGGACTGAGTGACAGAAGCTGGGAGAGCGATGCTGAGGCGGCTGGAAAGGGACTGGAGTCAGGATGAGAAGAAAGGAAATTGGGCCAAAAAATCCTTGAGGGTTTCTTCCGGAAAGATTGTGAATCACTGTCTGATTCTGAGGAGGTTGGATATAATGGAATTTAAGCTCAGCGTTTCCCAAAGTTCTCAGAAACCCTGCTTCTGATGGGGTGATTCTCAGCATCCCTGGCTGTAGTGAAGCACAGAGTGGAAGAACAAGCATTGGGTTTGAGAGGAAGGCATTCCCCTTGTGTGCTGGTCCTGGTGTTGGCAAGCTATGGGGCCCTGGATAAATTGCCATCTCAATTTTTCCATCACACCATTACAAGAAATGCTGTAGAAAAAAGACTGTAAGGAAAGAAGAAAATCCCTAGCAATCAATCCCAAGACAGTAGTCACTAACTAAAAAGTAAATGTAAAAAGTAGGATTTTTTCAACAGAGTGGTGTCATTTCCTAGGCTTTATGAAGGTGAAACTGGTAAAGCAGAGACTGACATGTACTACTAGCAGGAGCAGAACTGCTGGGTTCAGAGTCCCAACCAAATCCCAGCTTGTCTTTGTATTGGTGGCCTCAGAGTCCTCATCCAGTCTTTGTTGTTGTTTGCCATCTCTTTATCAAATCTGAGATCTCTCAGGGCTGTCCCCCCATTTGTTGCTTTTAAAATTCATAATCCTTGCAGAGTAATTCTCCTTGTTCCAGTGCACATTCCAACAGACCTGTCCCTTTTGCGTTTCCTTTTTCTTCCTTACTGGAAGTCTCCCTTCCGTAGTGGTTTCGTGTTTCCCACCTGTTTCCTCATTTGATCTCAGCACTCTTCTTACTCAGCTTCCGTTTCCTGACCACTTCTCTTGTTAATTTTACTCTTGAATTCCCTTTTTTTCCCTAAACCTGGGCTCTGTAACCAAGTAATTAGCCCGTGTTCTGGCTCCTTATTTTCTAGCTCCGTTCTCAACGCGTTGGTCTCCTAATCTGAACCTTTTGCTTTTAAAATCAGTGTTCTTTCCAATGATGTCCGAACACCAGCAGTAGATGTGGATACTCAGATGCATTTACAGTAGGGACTACAAGTTGCATGAAAAACAAAGAATGATAAACTGTTCCACTCACTAATCCAACTCCATGAAAATAGTCACTTGAAATTTGTAGGTTATGTGTCTCCGTGTACGTTGAAATTTTAGCTGTATGTTTCGCTTCTGATTGATGACGAGTATATCGAGTTAGTCCAAACACGAAACCATTTATCCCATTTTTCTAGACAGCTCTGATTACCGTTTTCCCTTTCTTTACGTGTAGGCTTTCTAAACCTTAACAAGTGTGTTAGTTGGTTTTTTTCAGGTGGTAATTATTCTTGTTTATCAAATCTCAGGTTCAGTGTTGGATTTTTGTGTGTGTGTGTTTTGTTTGGATTTTTTACCACTCTTTTTACCTATTTAGGAAATACATAAAAAACGTGGAAGCAGGCCAAATAAGAGCATGTAAGTACTGATGTTTTCACTGTAGTCTAATTCCTGCCACTGCAAAAGTAAGAATCTTTTAAAAGCATTGGAAATTTTCAAAATGGCAGGTCATTTTTGTAATATCCTTTTGGTCCAAGTATCTTTATCCTTCTATGAGTATTTGGGATGTTTGACTTCTATTCATGAGCTCTTCAGAATTCTTTTAATGATGTTAGGAAATAAAGGTCTGGAAAATCTAGAAATCCAATCGAGTGTATTGCATGTGACCTTTGAATTCCTTTATGTGTAGTTTGTATTACACCACGTTCTTGGGTTTTAAATCAGGCAAACTTCCTATTGCCTTCACTGGAGTTTACTTGACTGTCTCCCAAAATCATCCACTAATTCAGGGCATGCCATTGACAAACAATCATTGGAACATTGGGCTTTGCTGACATGTACAAAATCATTGACTCTGAAGGCAGTGCTCCATGTACTTGTTCAAACTAGAAAAAACCCCAAGAACTTTTCATGGTTCCCTTAGAAGTAAAATAATGGACGTGCTGCTTGCCAAGGGACAGAATTGCCAGAAGGGAAGGATGTTTTGCATGTATGTCAGAGTTTTGACTGGCTATTCCTCTCAAGGACAATTCCTATTTTCTCCTATGCTTTCTAACCCCTGAAACATGAGGGTCTGTATGTCATAGCAGCCCTTCAGTTCTCTTGGCTGAATGACAGACAGCCTCAAAGCAAGATGAGACCATTCTTGGATTTCACCTTCAAGACATGCTGGACAACATAAAATTGATGTTGTCTATAACCTCACGGAAGGAAATTTCTTCTCCTGCTTGTACAATTCCATGAAGAGCCTGTACTTAGCAAAGATACTTCTTGATCAAGAATACGATGTTGAAAGACCACTGGTTAGGGCAAGACTTCTGGGAAGCAGCAGGAAATATTCATCAGTGCCTTTGCAGTGTGTGGCATTTCTGGCAGGTGCTGGAAAGTTGGCTCAGCAGGATATCTCCCGAAGATAGCCTCAGCAAGTTCTGTTTCACCTGAGCCTAGTAGGCAAGGGAGCTGGGCCATCCTTGGACAGCAGTGTTTCCCTCCCCAACCTTTTGCTACAACCTCAACAGCTTGTGATGGTCTGTGGGACACTGAGGATTGCATATTTAGCTCAGTGGAGACACTTTAATGGTGTAGGGCTGTAAAGTTTGATAGACACACGATGTAAATTGATGTCTTGGTGCTCATTGTGAGCTTACCCATACAGAGCTTGAATGCTGAGCAGCCAGAGGAGCGTCTTTGAAAGCTGTTCCCTTCCTGGGGCTGCTGCTGGTACAGTTCCTTTGCAGCCTCTCCAACAGTGGTGTCAACACATCCAGCCCTGTGTGCTAAATTTGGCAGTGGCACGTGTGAGATGCCCAGCTCCCACAGCAGAATCTTTCTGGGATGGAAATGGGATGTGTGTGGTTCCCTGGCTAGCTGCGTGTCCCTTGGCAAGTGTGCAGCTGTTTTTCAGGCTGTCCTGATAAACTGGCACTGGTGGAGAGCTTGGGGTTTTGGAATTCATCATCCTCTGCTGGTTTGCCATTGCCTGTTGCTTGTAAAATTTATATTTAGGTAGCTTATATTAGGAACTGAAGCAAACATCTTTTGCATATGGTTATCTTCAGCTGGTATGTTGAAATGTTTTTCTACTTAGCAATAAATGTGCTTAATCTTTTACTATTTCTCTTTGATCTGAAGCATGGTGAATGCTTTTTATGTGGACATTTTAAAATGCTTCAGTTCTATTACATGCCCTCAAATATAAAACCCCATGCAAAAGCGGAACTTGCGTGTAATTTTATTATTATTATTTTTATCCATTGAAAACCACTTACAGTGCTGTTATCCTTGTGTGGCCTCATTGTCTGAGTCACTTTTAAACAAGAATCCCTGTTTAGATGAGATTATGCAGGCAAACATGTGGTCACAAAAGATTTTTTAAAGATCTAGTTGTGTGATTGTTTCACAATCTAAACTTGTATTTAAAAACAAACAAACAGAAAGCTTCTCCTCATTATGATCACCAAGATAATGCTTGAATCTGTACAAAAGGCACATCAATGCCCTTCAGGAGCAGTTGGCTGAGATGAAAAATGTGAATTGAAATAATGTTGAAGGCACAGCTTCTGTGGCGGTAGTTAAATCATAACAGTGACAAAAGGAGATCTCACACACGGGACTGGTGTCACTGTGCTGACAGGTGTTGGGGCATTTAATTGTTAAGGGTTGTTTTGCTGTAGAACAAGGAAATCCGCTGCTTCTGCTCTTTAAAATCACTGCTGTCCCTGCAATGGAGGGAACAGAGGAATTCCAGCTTCTTGCTCCTGTTGGATGCCTCAGGTGCCTCCTGAATCCAAGAACCTAAGTGGGCATTCGCTTGTGCAAATAGTGAATAATCACGTGCAGCTGTATGGTGATACTGGGGTTTTATCTGGAGTTTTCTGTAAAATCGAGTGCTCTATGTCCAAGCAGGGAGAGCAGTAGGTAAAAGCTGGCATCCACACGGAAGTGCCTGGGCTGGATGTGCAGCTGTGGTTTACAACTTAGGTTGCATTGATTTAGACCAGCAAGAATCTGATAAATCCCCTTTAAACCAGACAACTTGTATCCTAATTGTTACAAGTCATTAACCATGATGTATTCTTCCCTCATTCAACCTGAACCAAGTTTGAGCTGTGAATCAAGTCACTGGCTCTTTTAGAGATCTTCTTATTTAATGTTTTCGTTGTATCCTACTTCTCATTTGTCACTTACACAATTTTTATCCATCTCAGGGGTGTGATGCTTTCCTCCTGACATAAATAAATTCTTGTTTATAGCAGTTCATACTCCAGCATTAGCGTTTACTCACTCAAATTAAGTATTTACTACATTTTATAACATGCTCAGAAATTGCATTCCAGTTTCAGCCTTTTTTTTCAATATTGTATATCAATATTAATGTCCAGACCACTTGATCTCTGATTTGATTGTCCCTAGGATAAAACCAGCACTGCTGCTGCTTTGTTTTCCTTTTGACACACCAGGCTGTTGCATGCAAGTATTTGACAGCTCCCAGGGGAAAAAGGAAGAAGCAGCTGAAGTAAAGTTGAGTGTTTTGGCCTTTCAGAGGCCATGAATATGATAATGTTTGAGTATTTTTGATGTTTTTTTCTGTACTGAAATCTTATGGAGCGAAAGAAAAGGAGGAGGAAAAAATAAGTGAGGAAATGCATTTGTAACTTTCAGAAGGTCTAATTCTGCTAAGTTTTGAGCTTGTACATAGCAGCCCTCGTACAGAGGATCTGGCAATATGAGGGACAGAGCAGTGTAAAGAGCAGGAGCTAATCTAGGGGAAATGCAGTGTGGTATTCGAGAGAAGCAACTGCTGATACAGCCCTGGAAATACCTCTGATAAATAGCTCTTGAAATAAATTCAGTCCTGGCTGACAGTTCCCCTTTGGAAATGTTTACCTTTGCTTTCGCATTTTGATATGTATTGAAAAAGGAGACTGCAGAGAGGTTGATCCCTCTTTCAGAGGAAGAAGGATCACAGCTTGTGTTCAAGCTGCTGCTCATGGGTTTCCCTCAGTTCATCTTGGTCACTCAAGTCATTTTCCATGGTACACAGGTAACACTGTTGGGCTCTGATGTGAATTTAAGGAGTGTGTTTAAAACAGAGTTTTTCATGGTTCATTCCCTCCTTCCACCGCCCAGACCCGAACCAGACATGTCTGCCAGTTTGTGTGCCCTCTGCTGCTCTTTAGTAACATACAAAGAAAAGTTCCATTGGATGAAAAGATCTCTTAAAAGAATAGTAATTTCCCAAGCAGGATTTTTCTATCACTGATTCTTCAGTATGTCTTGGGCTTTATTTATTTATTTTTTAATGCGTCTGTTGAACTAAGACATTGAAGCAGAACTGATGAAGGGCATGGCTCTATCTTTGCTGGGACCTGCTTCTGAGCTCTTCTGGGTGTTTCTAGGCAATGCTCGTAGCTCACCCCACTGAGAGGCTGTGTAATTGTCAGAGCTACGCCTTGTCCCTGTCATTCCCAGTCCTTTCCAAAAGCACCCAGTGGTGCTGACACAGAGGTTCAGGGGACAGTCAGTAGGTGCGTGTGTAGGAGGGGAGCCTCTTCCCTGCCTTGCACCTTCACTCCTGTCTCACTGGGACGGGCAGCGGGTCGTCTCGCAGTCTGTGCGGGAAGGAAGGCTGCTGTGCCTTTGGAACAGAGCAGGTGAGGCGGGGCACTGCTCTCCCTCGGGCACTGCTTCAGCTGTGATCAGGAGAGTTCAAACCCGTCCCCATTCGATGCATCAGCACATGTGGGCAGAGCACAGCTTGGTTCAGTGACAGCCGCGCTGCTCCGCGTGCCTCCGGCTGCAGAAGCTGATGTGCCTTTACTGTTCCAGCCCAGAAGGCAAACTGGGCTCTGCAGAGCCTTTGACCTTTTGAAAGCACGAAAATCCATAGAGAGCTGAAAAGTATTCCTCTTTCATTGAACTGCTTAATATAAAGTGGCCTATGACCTCTCGAAAGTATGTCTGACCCCGTGGGACTAGGGAGAGACCAAATGAACTAGACCATAGCAGGACCCAGAGGTGAGCACAGATTTCAAGTTTTAGGCAAATTCCATAGATCAGACTATATTTTAGTCTGATGATTTCAGGGAGGCGATGATTTCAGGCCTATAGTGTTGCTTTCTGCTGGTCGTATAAATTCATGCTGTAACTGCTTTATCAAGAAAAGGGAAGGTGTTTATAATGGACTTGTAAGAACAAGCTCACTTGTAATTTAAAGCTGTTAAAGAATGATATAACCTGAAAAGATAAACAGGGCTTTTTCACCCATACATTCCTCTACTGCTCTACAAATTTACACTGAGAATGAAAATGTATTCCTTAACCCCATGTAAATTCTGACAGATTATGCTTGGTTGTATTGAAAGAGCTGTAACTTTTTCTATGTTCTCACTATTTCCTGATGATGATCATTCTTTTTAGTTTTTTCTCCTGAAAATACTCATCAGCATCATGTTTGAAGGATGGCCATTGGAGGTAGATAAAGCTTTTCATTTTGCTGTCACCGGCACAGCAGAGAAGTTAATAACTCATTGGCCATCCTGGAATCTTATCAGCCACGTTACCCACGTGCCCTGGTGCTTGTGTTCAGTTGACCTTGGACATGATCTGGAAGCCACGCTGAGCAGCTGTTGCTCTCCAGCGTGGAATAACAGTTTGATAAGCTTGACCTGCATTCCTTGATCCCAAGCACATGCCTTTGCTTTTGGGTATGCTGAGACTGATTGTTCAATAGCTCCCAATTTTCTGATGAATACACTTAAGCCTGCCCTGCTTGAGCAAAATTGGAAACATGCAGGTTGATCTCAATGGGTGAGTGAGTGTAGCTTGAACAGCTTGCAAACAAAATGTTGTGCTTCCTCTGCTGTTTGGCTACTCCTGTCATGTCTCTACATCTTCCCTCTGTCGTACCTGCTGGAGCCCTGTGCTGTGCACAGGTGATTATGCAGTTATTCTCTTCTGCTATCAGTAAATACATTTTAATTGGACTGCAGAGCGAGAGAGGCTGGTTGTGAGCTTTGAGTCTGTTCTGTTTGTTTGCCACGTTGAAACCTGTTATTTTAGATCGCCTGGTCTGATTCAGAAAAGCAAGGTCTGGAAGCTTGTAAGCAAATCCAGATCTTGCTTCCTAAGACACAGATGAGAACGTATTCCCCCATGTCATACGTAAGTGAGTAAAGGGGTGATGATTATAAAGCAAACACTGAGCAGAAAATGGCTCATAGAATAATGCACAGAAAAAGCACTGAGGAAAAAGCCCTCATGTTATGCCTGGCCATCAAGGATTGTACAATTTCTTCAGAGATTTAATGTAAGGAAAAGAAATTGTTTTCTCTTCTGAATATTTGCCATTTTCTTTACAAGAGTGAAATATTGCATACAGCCCTAAATATTTTGGAATCTAATCTCATCATGTCCATCAGATGACCATGCTTGCGGTATTTATTGATGAGGCTGGATAAATCCGAGCTGAAGAGAACACCACTTGTCACAGAGTGAGTAAAATCCTGGGCATGATGCCAGACTCTCAGGGACAGTTTTGCCTTGATGGCACACAGTGATTTCTCCTTGTCTTTGCTTCCATCACTGGATGCTAGGACAGGGAAGAAGAGAGGCAGGAGGAAAGCAAAAGCACTGTATTCTCACATGGATATTATTTACTTAGAAATTAAAATCTGCTCATTGCCTCATCGTCTTCTGTAAAAAAAAAATACTCCTAGCTTCATTTTAGAAGATTGTCTGTGCTATTATACAGATGTGATGGTTGTTAGGTCTTTCTCAACCTAAATAATTTTTTTTTTGGTGAAATACTCCTAATCCTGTGAGAGCAGAAAGTTGTTTGTTAAATAGTCTTACTCTGGACAGCTTATATATAGGCTGAGTTCTTGGTAGGTTTTTTTCTTGCTACTTGGTGATGTTTTGTTTCAGTGAGCAAAAGTTCATCTTCCAGTGTGCTTTTAGTGAATCGGAGAAGTCTATATGTTTCGTGTTGGTCAGCTTCCATCTTTAAGCAGCCTTTTATGACTTTCAGTAAAACCTTTTGTTTTGGTAGCTTATTAAAATGAATTTTTGCACTTGGGAGTTGAATGACTGAGTTACGCAAGGAGCAAGAGTTTCCACCTATTCCCTATAGCCTCACAGGAAAATAGCATTCCCGGACAGAAGTTGAGTCAGGAGACAGAAATGACTCATTCTTTGCACTGCTCCCCTCTGACATTACTTCAAGAACAAGCAAGAGATTTAGTCTGAAGTATTACTGTTGTATAAGAATGCAGCAAGTTTACATTAACTCTAGAGGAGAGTGGAACAAGAATTTGGAAGGCAGGTCTGTTGAGGATTAATGATTAGATAAACTGCGTCCAGCTGAGGAAATCCCCTGAGCTGAAAATAATTGAAGACTGGAAGAAGGATGAAGGAGAGGTACAAGCCTGTCCTGTTGTTGATCTCCCTTTGGCTTTTGACTTTGGCCACTCCTGGAGGCACAGTTCTGAGTTAGATGAAGTCTTTTTTGGAGGGGTGGGGGAGCCCCTCCAAAACCCAGAACTTTGGGATTCAAAATACAGAAGGAGTTCAACGATTTTTGCTTTATGGCTTTTGTGGCCAACCTTCTGCTCATGTGGGGGGGAAGGAATGAAAAGGAACCAGTGTATTTTGAATATCTGTCCTTTAATATCAGGAGTCCCTGACTTTTCATAGAGGCATGGGATTGTTTGGGTTGGAAGGGACCTTAAAGATCCTCTAATTCCAATGGCCCTGTGATGGACAGGGACACTTTCCACTAGCCCAGGTTGCTCAAAGGCCCATCCAGCCTGGCCTTTTAGTGAATTTGGTTTAAGAGAATGTGATTGTAAGTGAAGCTGAAGATTTTTGTCTTGTTATTGTAATTAAATCTGAGGAAAGAGGAAGGTTCAGGCTTGTCAGCTGAGATGTTCTTCCTGAGACAGTAATGTAGGAACCACCAAACTCAGACATCTGAAAATGCACTTTTATCTCAAATTGCTGATTTTGTTGGTAATAATGTTTGGCTTCATATGTATCACGGACTTAGATCTGAATGAATTTGGTAAACAAAATCTGATTGTGACTGGTAAAACAGTTTACAGGGAATTTTCTACTTCTGCATCCCTTCAGATGGAAGAATTCTTCCCAAGAACATGCCTTTAGTTTCCTCTTAGTCAGTTTTTAATTGGGCTGGTCATCAAAGCCACATCTTGTAAACCCAACTCACCAGAGATTCCTGCCTATCACATTATCCGTGTGACAATGCCTTTGGAACAGGGTCATATATGTGTTAACTTGGCATTGCCAACAGCAAAACTGAATTCTGTGCTTTCCTGAACCTTTCAGGATGCTGTCATGTGTTGTAAAAGCGGTCTTCCTGATAAATAAGGACGGATTTGTTTTGGGAGTTTAGTAATTGTGAAGGATTATTCAGCAAAAATTCTTCATCTCAGAAAGGTACAAAGACTTAGAGAGTGATATTAAGCTGAGGTGGCAATCTCAGCTAGAAATTAAGGGGGAGGGAGACAGATAATTTCACAGTGTTGGTTTGTTCATTTGTGATACAGCCCTGTATTCAAAACATGTATTTTTAAATCTAGTTTTGCTTTCACACTGCAGTTAAGCAAGAGAAACTGGAAATCTGTGAAGTGGCACTGCGAATCCTGCATTATTCTTGGCAATGCAGGGTCACAAAGAAGCTGACAATTCAGCATCAGACTTATGCCACTTTGTTATACTCACGATGCCCTTCGGTAGCTTTATTTCAAGGAGCTTTGAGTGGAGAGTCACATACAAGGACTATAAAGGAGATGGCAGGACCCAAGACATTTCAGCCTCTCTCCAAGGAAAACAGACCTAGCAGCACGGTCTAGATACTGTCCCTATTTTCATCAATTCCCTAGCCAGTTTGAATCCAGATATAAGTGTCCCAGATATCTGAAAAAATGGATCCCTCTAAGGCCTCAGAAACCTTGCTGGAACAGAATCCTCTCAGTCTTTCCAATTAAGTTCCTGACTGGGGAACTGTCTTAGAAGACAGCTTGGGGGAGCGAGTTGTGCTCAGTCCTCACCCACAGCATCAACAGGTGCCAGCTCTGGTCACACAGGGGGTGTCCCACCCCATTTTAACAAGGTTCTGCTTCCCTTCCAGTGCTGCCTCTTCTGTGGAGAGGAAGCACAGCACCACTCTGATGTTTTTCCGAGGTGGCTCAGCCAGTTTGGCAGCTGTGCAGAGATCATACTGGAACCCATTCAAAGCTGGGTACTGGGCGACTGCATTCACTCTCTGTCTTAGTAAGGAAAGGGAATTTCTCTGGGCCGAGGAACTAGCCTGGGATGAGCTCTGTGGCATCTCGGTCAGTCGCTCGTGTTGCCTGGATGCTGACTCCTTGTGTTGGAAAATATCCTGCTGGTTTTGCATTAGTTTTTGGCAATTCTCGGATTTTCTAGGAAGACAGTTCAGCAAAACTATCCTGAAGCCGGTAAAAATAAGCTAAAAAGTTTTTTTAGCATGTTAATGTATCACCAGGATGCCATTGGAATCCAGATATTGATGCATTTGCAAATGGGGATATATTTCTCTGTACACATGCTTCTGTAAAATTTTGCTGTTAAATTTATCTTTTGTCGATAAGGTTTCTTTTACGGACTGCTATCGATTGCTACTCATTTCCTGAGGATGTTAAAACACTCTCGTGCAACTTGGAATTGCAGTTGTGAATTTCTTAAGATGGGTAAGCAAATCTGCTGTGTTACATAGCCTGTGATTGGATCTGCTCGACTTCCAAGTGGCCACTGTGCCCTTTGTATCAGCAGCTGTGGGGGGTGATTAGCACAGGCGACCTTCTGGATCACTGAACTTCTGAGAATCTCACATTCACAACAGGGCAGCAACACAGGAACATATCCCACAGGATTAAGAGGGTCCTGTAATGGCTCTTCAGGTCACCAGATTCACTTCTTGCACTTCAACTAAGTCCAATCCCTGTGTGAAAATGCTGATGGAGCTGCTTTTGCTTTTTTTTTCTTCTTTTTTTTATGGCCTAGAAGTCTGACCAAAGCCTTTCCTATTATATCATTCCTATTTTCACAACTTGTCTCTGAATAGAACTGCCATGTAAAAACAATCATCCAGTCACAGCTAATAAGGAAATGAGTTGTTTTTCTACATTTGCTTTCACTCCAGAGTTAGGTACCTGGAGTTAGGACAGGCATCAGTTCCTGTCTGACACTTCTTAAAGAGAACAATTTTAACAAAGCCATGAGAAGGTCACAGAACCCACATAAATATCATCTGTGAGGGGTTATAGTATTCTGCACTTGTAAATTATAAGTGTATGTATCATGACAATGCCTTTGTCATTTTAGTAGTAGTTAATATAGTGATTCTATGAAAAGCAGTTCAGTCCTATTAGGAACACTAATTACACACTTCTGAAAAGACTCTGATAGTACATAGGACAAAGGAGTTATAAAATGGTTATAAAAATCCTTGAGTTGAAACTTTGAGGTAAGTGACTCAGGCTGGTAGGCCTAATTCAACCAGCACAAATAAATCCAGTAAAAATATATGTGACCTAAATTATGTGAATAGCACTATGGGCTCCGAGAAGTCTCTGTGTGTTATCACTGACAGACAGTTTTCAAAAGACTGATTTAAAACTGGACGAGTAAATATTTTTATATTTCTCTCCAAATTAATTATGTCATTATCAGATAAGTAGTCATTAGCAGTAAAATTATGTGCTTGTTTCTTGAAAGAACTTTTTCGGAAAAGAGAGGGAAACTGCATTTACTAATATTTATCTGAATTTTTAATATTTTTAACTACATCAACATGAGCAAGATGTGTAAATATGGATGTTGGAATTGTTGACAATTGTGAATCGGTTCATTGTTTTTACATTATGTCGATGCTCTGAGAGGTTCTGTGTCCCTTCATTAGTGATATGGGCATTTTGTGGTTGGCAAAATGTGAGCTCTGCCCGCAGACCAGTGTTTGCTGTTTTGGGTATGTGTCTGTGAGTGCATTCAGGAGAGTGGAGGAAGGTCTGTGGTCACTCCTGTCCAGGTGACAGCAGTACAGCAGCAGCAGGGCTTTCAGAATTGAAGGAGGAGGCTGAATTTCAGTGGGCTAGAGCTGATTCTAGAAACATTTTGTGTATCCTGCCAAAAATATCCTCAATACTTAAGTGAGGCTTGTCATCTCGGCTTTGCTCTCGTGAGTGAGTGCAGCCCCAGAGCGAAATAAAGCTGAAATAAAGCACAGAATGTGGTGCACAGACTGATCTGTGTGTGCCATCCGTGTTCCGCTGCACGGAAATCATTCAAACAACCACAGCTGCTCAGAGCCTTCGAGCTGTGGGCCCAACCCCATTGTGCTAAACCTTACAGAGAATTAAAGCTGATCCCTGCCCCGAATCTTTCAGCGTAGTGCTTGGAAGAAGCAGTCCTGTGTGACTCGGCAGGTGCTAGGCTCCTTCTCACAAATGTGAGCAGAGAATTTATCTGTCAATACAAGCTGTTATCTGAGTGAGTTTATCTGCCTATCAAGAGCTATCTTGAAGCCAGGGACATGTCTCAAAGCAAGTGGCAGATATCATAGCAATTACTGCTTTACAAGCCTATTTTTAAGAAAGCGTGAGGTTACAGAACATTTTCAGTTTCTTAAGCTGTGTAACTTTGCCAAAACAGAAGGAGAGGGTTTAGGATTACTCTGACTATATCTGTCAGTGTAAAATTAAACTTTTTTTTTTTTTTTAAGGTACATTTTCTCATATGGTACAACAGAAAGAAGAGGTGTCTTGTTGCTTCTTGCATGTCTAGAAGTACAATTAAGCACCACTGCCTCTAAACAAAATATTTGAGAATATATAAATATCACTGCAATATTTTTGTGATTTATAAAAGTAGCTCTGCATTATGATAGCTGTGTTTTCACCTGTATCTAACGAACATAAGACAAAAAAAGTCCCAAGAGGACAAAGTAAATTTAAAAGAAACTAAACCAACCAGAAAAAGAATCCCGTAAAGTGGGATTTTGCCATCTTTACAGACCTTTTTCCTCTGGCTGGACTAAATATCATGACTCTACTACATTACATTGCTGGCAAGTGTTCAGCTTCTGGGTATTTAGCTCCATACTGACTCACTGAAGATTAAAAGGGAAGAAAATGCCCTCTATAATTACCCAGTCCACTTTCTATAGCATCTCTGCTCACATTCTGTGTTTTAGGTTCTCCTTGTGCCCAAACCTCCTTGTTTTTTGTGATTTAATGTTTGAGAACTGTCAAACCTTAAACTGATAAGGCAGCAAGGATCATGGATATAGCCACAGTATTTTGAAATGAATTTTTGAGTGATTGGTTTGAGACTGTGGCCAAGGGGTTATGTGTTTTAATTGACAAAAAAGTTGCCAATTTTGTGGTGTAGGAATTAAAAGTAAGTCAGGAAACTGGGCTAGGTTGAGAGAAGGAGCAATAGGCTTAAGGAATCTATTCTTTCATTGCCTTTAGATACTCTACAGGCGGGTAAAAGTCCTAGATTGAATGAAGCATAGTTTTTAAAGAACTGTGAGTTATGATAACTTTGTTTAAAAAAATAAAAGAAGCTTTTAAACGAGCATTTTGGAATGGAATCATCGTGATCAGTTGCACCCTTATTTTGTGGCCTTTGCAGTTCTGCTTTCTCCTCCTTTCCTCAGCCTCTTAAAGCCAGATGAAACATAAGACACTAAATTTTTCATCCCATTCCTGAAGACTAAATCTTGGAGGGAGATTGGTTGTTACAGATTTACATGGTATCAAACGTTGATGTAGGACCAGGATGGAGAAGGAGAGTTTTCTTCTAGATCTAGAGTAATTCAAATCAAACAATATAATAATTCAACCTCAGTCAGTGAGTCGCTGCCCTGAAGACTTTGTGGTCTGACACTGCAGTGGATTAAGACAGACTCTTGCACCTTTTCTTTGTGCATGACAAGTAATTTGGAAGAGCTGTGCAGCTGGCAGAGGAGAGGTGTGACCATGTCCATCTCCTTGACAGGCCTGACACTCTTCCAGCTGCATTAGGTAAAATCAACTTATTGTCTGCGGGACAGCTTCTAGTTGGTGCCCGGGTAAGGAAGAAGACCTTGAACATGATTTACCTTCATTCTTATTTTCATAAACTTTATAGAATGTGATTGTATCAATGGTAAACATATTTGCCAACAACACAAGTGGTTTTGTTTTATTCACACATAACTGTGTGCAGAAATTCACAAAATGCTTATAAAGATGGTAATTTGTAGGACTTCTGATAAAACAATGTGGTATCAGGGCTCCAATGCAGGAAATTAATGATTATCATTGTTTAATTATGCAGCAGGCTTTGACAGAAGAGGTCCCACTGCCTGTGGGAGTCAGCGAAGTTCCTCACATCTCTGTACTTTCCACATGCTCACAAATTTCTGATCTTGTCCAAAGGTATGATGGAGGCTTTGTGCTTTTCTAGGAAATGTTAGAAACTGGCCACTCCCCGGTGTGGGTTATCTGAGCAAATCAGTGAGCTGGCTGTATCGGATAGGAGTTTGTAGGATAATTTTATTATTCTCCTCTCTGATTTTTTTTTTTATGTATCAGGTTGGCAGAACTTTCATCCTGTGGTTGTGTTTGAAATTCAGTAAGCTGGATACTGTTGCCTTTGGTCTGGGATGTCAAAATTTGTACTCTTGATAAACTCCTGGCTGTACCTTGCTGTTAAGACCAAAAAAGAAGACTATAGCTATTTTTGTGTCCGTGTATGGTGAACGTGGCAATGAATTCCGGTGTTGATATAAAAGCTTTTATTTATTTAGTCAGGCTTTTCTGCTTCACCTGTTAAATTCTCCAGCTGTGTCATGAAAAAGAAAAGAAAACATGTCAAATAAACTTTGAAAACCAGATTTTCTTAAGAAAAAACCCAAGAATTTCAGTAGCTTTGGTTCTTTGCTTGGAAAATTCAAGCAGAAGCAGTAAGCTCAGCACTTTTGGGAATTAAACCACTGCTTCAGGTGCTGAGGAATAGGCACAGAATGTCAGCTTCTAGGAGTTGCTTTAAAAACTCTTGCCTTCTGTAACAAATATCAGTGAATGCAGGTAATAACAGCAGCAGTATGGCACAACATGCCAGAAGCTAAAAAATGGAAACTCCTGTATGATAATAAGTTAAAATCTATTTAAATTTTTGTTTCCTGGGCTGATTCTGCTGCGGTCTGATTCAGAGAACTGGCTGAAGAGTTGGAGACAGCAGGGAAATAACTATTTCATAGAATGATGGTATTTTTTACCAGTGTATAACGGCTGAATTTCATAGCCCAATTCTCTCCTTAGAAGGCTAGAAGTAATCCAGTTTTTAAGTGGGGGAACTCTAATTTATTAGCAGAGGTGTTTTGAGACCAATTTACATGGTTTCATTTGTGAGGCTTGAAGAAAAATAGTCAAAAAATGGTTGAAAGTTCGATGGAAAAACAAGAGACAATCTAAAATATAAAATTATACTGGATAAGGCCATTTGCATGCATTGTGCAACAAGAGTAAATTGAATAACAAAATAAAGGTATTAAGTTTGACACAATAAATCATGAAGGAGAACTAATTCATCAGAGCCTAACAAACTTTTGAAAGGTGGAAATTCTGTCCAAACACAATTAGTAGATTGGAGCACAAGTTATGACACAATGTCAAAATAATATTTTTGAAAAGGTGGTAAGATAAGTACAAAAAATAAATGACTCTGAAGATGTGATGTAAAATAATTGAATATTTAAACAGAGGCTTCTGCTTCTAATATCAGATGGTCTGCAGATTTTTTTTTCAGAAAATTTTGAGGAAATTGTTCATTAAAACTAAATTTCTCTATAAAAAGATTGTATGGCCTCAAGTGAAAATGAAACTTTTGGAATAGAGTTATGTCTCTTTGTGTATTTGTAGTTTGATGCAGTGTCATGTTCTCCTTGACTGGCACAGGATTGTTTGCAGTTTTTTGGAGTGATGGCAGTTTGCAGATTTTTTTTTTTCAATTGCTTTTATTTAAGTACCTGTAGTAGTAATCTGAATATAAGGAGAAAATGCGAGCAGCCGAATCAAGCTATGTTCAATCTGAGCATTTTGAACAGATGGAGAAAAACTGAGAAGTTAATATCTATGTTTCAAAATCTGGAATGATTTAGGATATTATTTTATTCCCAATTAGCTTCTAGATCTAAAGCATGACGAGAAATGTCGGGTAAGGATGAGGAAACATCATGTATCCACAAAAACAACTTTGATCAAAGACCTGAACTTACAAAAAAAGGAACAAAAATACTCCCCAAACTGTGAGGACTCAGAAACTGAATATATTTAAGGACAGAATTGTTTGAAGACCTGAAGTCTGCATTGAGCCCAGCGGCTGCCTTGGGTTGGATTATGTCCAGAGATCCCTTCCAACCTGGATTGTTTTACAATTCTTTGTCTCTCTCTGGCCTGTTGAACAGTAGGCACAGAGAGGTACATGTCACCCTGGGCTTGTGCCAGATGCACTCAAAGGGATTGCGGCTCTCCTGGCTGTGCCTCATGCTATGGTACAGTTTGGAACGCAGAAATGTCCCTTTTGGGGGCCCTGCTGACTGGCAAGGATGAAATTAGGGTTTGGGTTCTCATCCTGCCACAGGTGCTCTGCAAGTGAACCCATGAACTTATGCTCAGGGGGAGCCTTGAATGCAATTTAATCTTCCTTTCCTTGGGAATTAAGTAAGATGAGTTGTGTTTCAGCTGTCGCTGTGTTCACCTACCTGGGTATTGTGTCTGTTTTTGAAGATGTGGCTGAGATGAAATTATTTTCCTCTCTCAGTCTTCTGGTCAAAATTATTTAAACCAGACCTTGGTTTTTAATGACAATCTATGTTCATTAGAACAATATCTAAATCTGCTTGAAACTTGGCCAGTAGTAGTCCTCTCTGCATTGCTTGGTGCCTAGCAACCACCGTCAGGGCCAGTGTTTTCATCCACTTTCCCTCTGAAGTGTTTTCCAGTTTCTTGTAGCTAGGGTATGAAATAAAAACAGCCCGAGAGACACTTACCTCTGTATGTAATGGCAATAGCTGATTTTATGTATTTCAGGGCAAGCTTCCTGTGGTAGGCAGCCCTCCAAATCATCTTTATTATTCTAATATTATGATTTGGACTTCTTGAATTTAATCGCTTGGAAACCCTTCCCATGCATGTGGTGGAAAGATGCAAGAATTTGTGTGCTCTCCGTCACTTCAAAAAAAATTACAGGTCATCAGCAGGGAGGAAAAGAAATAAAAATTAGGCCAAAAGAATCACTTTCCTGAAGCTGCTCTTCATATATGTTATCAAGAGGAAATGAGTGCTTTCTAAATAAGCAGGCAGCTTGCAGATACAAAGTTTTTCATCTCTGTGCTGTTCAGACAATAATCCTATATTCTCAATATTAATAACTGCAGTGGCTTTGGGGGAAAATCCACTCTTGCAGCAAATGTTAAACCAAAACTGCATAGCCTGGGCCTTATGTGCAGACTACTTGCTTTCTTTGCTAGGTTTCAGTGGGAAGGTGCATTGTTCCAGTGCCATCCTTTTTTCTTTACTCTGTAAGGATGCTGAGCCTGCATTACTTGAACAGTACCATGAGACTTGTGAATGTATTTGCAAGTGCCATTTGTCTGTTGCATGAGGCTGCTTTCCCTTGTCCTGGCTTCGTGTGATTCTTTCTATTGGCAGTAAAGTAAAAGAAGGAAATAAGGATGTTGCTTTCTTTTAAAGCAAATAGCTTTAAAGAGGCCCGGCTGCATTGTGAGCTGCAGAATTTTGGTTCTTTAGGGTGTGATAGCTCAGCCAGAGCTTGTAGTTCACAGAGGTTCTGCAGAGGCAGCTCAGGCCACGCCGCAGAGCTTGCAGTTCACTTGCACAATAGCAATGCTTGCTCTAATGAAAACACAATTAAAACCAGGCAGGAGCCTCAGGACTCTTACTATAAGTTATTTAATTACAGCTCATGGATGGCCAGTGAGATGAGATCATTTCTGCCTGTATGAGGCTCCTATGGTGATGAGTTATTCGTGAAGATGGAACAGTTCACAATAAAATATCCCAAACAAACAGCAGTCTTAGACCTAGATCCTCACACTGTGTAAACTGCTGTAACCACACTGATTTCAATGAGACTGGCTTATAACTGTTTGAAAACAGGGTTTTCACGTTAAAAACCAGCTTAACTGTGGTGAGGGTGGGGAACAACCAACAACGACACGCTCCTTTTTCCTGGGCATTTCCTTATTTTACTGCTTTCCTGCAGTCTTTCCACCTCCATAGCCATCTTTCTTCTTTAACTGTCACACCAAGGAACAAAATCTATTTGTGCAGTTACAATACATTTTGGGAGACTGTCCTCAGGCACTGCTTGCTGTAGCACAAACATAAACTAAGGGTGTGTTACTTGAGTCACACGAAATTGGCTGCTTGAGTGAGAAAAGATGATCTGCAAATATTCTTGTGGGTGGTGACTGACCTTTGCCCAATGGAGGTTTGGGGTTTCTTATCTGGTTACCTCACTTTGCTGAAACATTGCACTCCAAACTGGGGTTCAGGATTTCTTTTAAACAAATTTAATGCTTGCAGCTGTGAAATCAAATGTTCTGGATTAAAGTCTGGCTGTCTTATCCAGTGAGCAATACATGTCTGTTATCTCTTGCTGAGCCAAGGGTTGTTCTGTGTCTTATGCACAGACACAGTACTGCCAGGATGTATTTGTAATTCATGTTCTCACATTCACAGTCACATTCCAGGTAAAATTTTAAAATACTGCATTTGTTGATTTATTTCCTTTGAAGTACCAGTTCTGTTTCAGAAGCACCTTCAGATATTAAAAACCATTGCTATGTATTGCATGTTATATAACATAGGTAGTTATGTTCCTTAATTTGGTTGTAAACCTTAGTTTTGGAATGTCCTCCTGTCCTGGGTTTGGCTGGAGGGGAGAAAGAATTTGAGAACAGAGGGATTGGTTATTCCTTTTTTTTCTGGTTCTGTCATCTTTGGGCTCCTCAGTGCATGAGGAGAAAGAAGATGAGGAACATGATCATCATTGTTAAAATGTGAGGAAGGAAGGTGGTTAAATTTGTCCGAGATGGCATTATCATATTTACCATCATACTGCTCATTTATGCCAGATCTTCACTTGAATTATCCAGATTCTTGTGGTAGCCTGTTTACACAGAGATGGAGGAAGCAAGGCAGTGGGTGATTTTTTTTTTTTTTTTTTGATAGAAACCTCATTTTTAAGACAGAAAACCCAGCAATTACGTCCTGTAATTCAGACCCAGTTATATAATTGCATAAATCAGACTGGAACATCTGCATGTGTCACAATAGTTACTTTTTATCAGTTCCTGCAGGAAAAGCTAGTTAGTCTCAGAGAGGAATTCATAGTTAAGATGAGAAAGCACAGAATCTGAAGCAGCCACTAGCAGCTCAGTGTTCAGCCCCCTCACTCGATGCAGTGATTCGGGTTCAAGCCTTCAAGCAGCTCAGCAGCTTAAAGTAGTGGCTTCTCTACCCAGCAAATGCCCCAACCACCAGGCTACAGAGTCATCCCTGGCTTTTTTCCTGCCAGATTTGTTCTTGGTGAGCTTAATTACAGTGTGGAACAAGAGAGGGGAGCTGAATCCATGTCCACAGTAAGGACAGTCACTAGAGATGTACAAAAGAGGTTCAAGCCTGGTCTGCAGTGAGTCAATCATTTATACATGATGAGGTCTATCCAATAGGAAGCTTTGGGAGGCAATAATTCCCTACCTATTTCCTAAGACATTCTTTTAAAAATTAAGGTTTACCTCCTTAAATAAGTGGAGTAAAGATCTGTATTGGAATTTCCCAAAACCCCAAGATGAATGCCATAATCAGCTGCAGAGATGCTGCTTAATGCAGTGGCTAAGGGCTCTGTTTTTCCTTCTAGGCTCCAGAATACCCTCATCTGTAAGAAAAATTAGTTTCCAGCTCTTGCAATAGGAACCCAGTGACCTGTTTCATGCTGAGGTTCAGTTGTCTGTGTCTAGATGGAATGTTACATAGTGCCTCAGTGCTGAATATGAGAGGTGGCTTCACTCCATTTTAGTTGCACATTGTTTTGCTGCTGTTTCATTGTGACCCTCTGTGGACAAAGGATGTCCATCTATGTACCAAATTACTTGTAGCTGACTTATTTTCAGTTCCCCATATAAATGGTCAGAAAGAATTATGAAAGCCAGTAATAAAGCAATACCATTTGCGTTATTAAACTGCCTCCGCTGTTTTGCAATGTCTCAAGCACAACAGGAAAAAATTTGGAAAAAGGTCTGTGTATGTTTCACCGTGATGTTTCAATTACTTTAACCCTTATTCAATGAACTGTACTAACCTAAGTGCTTAAAAGCCTTATAAATTGTCATGAAATTTGTAAGCAGCGTTTTTGAACCCAAAGCAGGCTAATGAGAAACACTGATTTAAAGGAACCAAATAACTTCGGCTGGAATTAGAAATGAGACAAGAAAACATTTTACTTGCTTCAGTAGCTTGTGTGAAATGAATTGGTGGCCCCAGTCCAGTTTCTAGTAAATGTTTCTGTGCTACAGCAATAGTCTCTCTATAAATCATCAGCAGTGCCCACATCAGAAAAGTCACCACTGGTATTTGACCATAATTGGCTGAGGGATCATCCTCAATGCCTTTCAAAGGAGCTCTGCTTTGCCAATGCTAAAAAGCACAGACAAGGAATATGGAGGATGGGGAAGGAGAGGAGAGAGAATGTTTGGTGCTGTTGGTGCAGATGTTCTTTGGGTAAACGGCCTCGATTTCTAATTCTGTAAGAGTTTCCTTTGTGTCCAAACTAAAATTCAATGAAAATGAAGGGGAGGAACATAAAGGTATTGAACTGTACAGTCCTGACTTCCTTCTGCTCTTATGACTGGTGTTTCAGTTATTCTCATGCTGCTGCCTTTCCTGTGGCATGGAAATGTCAGTGGTAATTCTGTTTTTGGATGTTCACAGAAAATGTATTCTGCAATTCTTTACTTCGTTCTAACACTCACTGGTGTTTTCTTTACCTTTAATCCAGTAAACCTGTTTTATACTCTCAGCTTTGTCCTGAGTTGGCTGCTATTTTAAGTTTTCCTTATGGGCCATACTGTCTTGCCTGCTGTCCCATTGTTTGTCCTAGGGAATCTCCACAATAGGTACCCCTTAATGGGAGCTGGTAAGGTATGCTCGCTCAAGCTGCCAGTTTGTCAGCACAAACACCTCTTCAGAGTCTTAAAAATCTGAAACCTATATTTGGTTTCAGCATTGGTTTAAGATCCACAGGACTGTGTTATTAGAGCACGTAGGACAGCCATTACAAATAGGTGAATCAGCTCAGATAAAATTAGAACTGACTCTGTCTTTACCAAGTCCTTGAACTAAACCTAGATCAGATTACTTTTGAAGTAACTGTGAAGTCTCTCACTTATTTTTAATTGGAATCACTCAGTCAGGACTCTGATATTTCCATTTTATTAAAGTTAATCCACTTTTGTTCACTTTTATGAAGTCTATACTTTCTTGTTCTGGTGAAGGCCTTTTGTTCAAGATCTGCACTGTGGAAGGGTAACTTCCATCCAGGCCAGACTTGGGAGGGACCAGAAACTTTCCAATGGAGAAATAACATTGAAGCCACCAAATACAGAAAAGCAAGAAACACGAATTCCCACATCTGCTCTTGCCAGATTTATTCTGTTGTAAGAGACCAAAGAGGTTTGGTAAAGGTTTGGGAAGTCAGCCATTTGGTGGGCTTAACAGAACCTCAAGTCTCCAATGGTTTGATTGTCACTGTTGAGAGTTAAAAAGGTTTTCCTTTATTGAGAGTACAATGCATATCTAACAGCCAGTCTCTTTCATAGTGTGCTCCAGACACAGCAGTATGCTATTAGCATTAGCAGGCAGTTCTCTTAAAGGTCAGATGAAGCCAGAGAAGCATATTCCTCGGTGGTAATAAAATAAAGCCAAAGCTGACACTTCAGTAGTGACAAGGAAAATGCAGACTGTGTTTATGTGCGTGCACAGGCACCTGCATCAGAAAGCCAGTCTCTGCATTCTTTTACACAACCACGATAACTTCACAAGGAGTAGGTTCCACAGAGAAACATAATATTGGCACTTGTAATGAGAATGTTTTGGGTTTTTTGCTTTCTTGAAACACTAATTAATAAGCATCAGTGAGCCACATGCTGTGGCTAGGAAACTGTGGCCCGTGCTGGTTACATTTGTATCTTTTTTGCTTATGACAGATTAAAATAACAGAATCATGGGAGATATCTGAAAATTAATTCATTAGGAAGGATAAAATCATGGTACTTTTTGTTTTACCTCATCCTACTTTATTTCCATATGCTATTCAAGGTAATTAGTAAGGCTTTGGAGTGGCGTGACAGACGATGCTGGGAATGTTACTTTGATTAGGTTATTTCAGTATTTACTCTACAAACATATTTAGTCTAATTGGGGCAGTCAGGTAAAAAATCAGAACAAGCAGGAATAAACGAATGGCCCAAAGGCACTTCCTCCGCAGCAAGTAATTCATGGTTGGATTTTGGAAGGCTGTTTTCTTGCTCAGCACTACTGATGAGAAGTCCAAATTGAAGTAAGACACAGCAGTCTAACTCAGTTGTGTCTATCAGGTTGTGCTGCAGCCCATGTTCTGAGTATGAGTTAAAAACCATGGGAGTCTCCTGCAAAGTAGAAAAATGAAGCCCAGGAGGTGTGCAGAACTGGGTGTGGATTGTACATTAGCTGTGCAGGAGCATCAGTGGAGCAGAGGTAATCACATGTGGTGCTTCTCAGGCTGCAGGTGGGTCAGCAACTGTGTGAACAGTCAACCTGGGTTGTTGTGACCCAAGCGCAGGACCCAGCGCTTGGCCTTGTTAGACGTCTGTTCTTCCTTCCCATCCCCGTCTAACATATTGGCATAATTCTCTCCAGAAATTAAAGCTGCTTCCTAATGAGGCTAATCGATGTTCTAGAAATTCCATCTGTTTCCATCGATGATAAAATATATTCTCTGTAGAAGGGTAGCTGTCAACATCATGTTTGTTGGTCATTTCCAAAATCAGGAATGAAATGTCTTATTGCATACGAGAAGACCTTCAACACTAAAAAGTAAAAATTCCAGCAAAGCTGAAGAGACCTTTGGCGTAAGTCCTATGAATGTAAATCATTCCTATCTTGTGGTGCAGGTGACTCTTATCTCACATACTTGCTCGTGAATGCCTCAGCTACTTTCAAACTCATGGTCTTCTGACTGCTGCACTTTACATATCTCCCATTTGAACCACAATGTGGAGATGAATGTTCTGTTCCCCTTCCTGGTACAGATGCAACTGGCTGAATGAGACAGAAGCTCCCTTTTGAAATGGCACCAGGGTCCCTCCTCCATCAGGACTCTGAGGTGTGTGAGAGGATGGATGCTCACAGAAAACCTTAGAGGGGCTGGAAATATGTGCAGGCCTGAATGGGGGAGGTGGTCACACAATGTAAGATTTGAAAACTGACCTGGCAAAAGAACAGCAGGTGGAACTCTGTGGAGGATCATCACAGCAGTGTGATAACTTCAGTCTATACACCTGAGAGTTGTAGGATGCTTCTGTCCTTAACCTGGAAAGGCTGACCTTGGAGACAAAGTCACAGAATAAATTAGGTTACTGGGGACTTCTCAGGGTCATCTGGTCTAAGCCACCACTCAGATTAGAGCTAGCTTTGAGGTTACATTGAACTTATTGCTCAATGCCCTGCCCAGGTGGGCTCTGGTCATCTTTAAGGATGGAGATTCCACAGCTTGTCAGTTAGATCACATCTGTGATGAAGTGGTTTTGCTTATATCCTCTAGGAAATTCTGCCATAAGGTTTTTTATAGATAAATAAAGTCTGGTCTGACTTACATCCTGCCATCACGGAAAGCAGATACAGATGTAGTTGGAAATTGAAATTTATTCTAATAATTCAGAACACTTCAATACTAGATTTTTTTTTTAAATTCCATTCTATTTTTTTTTAATTTTATTTTTTTTGGTGGCATTTTTTTTTTGCAAAAGTAGAGGAACTGCTTCCATTCTCAATAATGTTGAGGCATATAACATTGGGAGAGAAAACAAATGAGGAGTCTGAACTCTTAGGAACTAGATAGCTTTTTCTTTCATACTTAGTCTTCAACATTTGTGTGTTTCTTTGGGATACTAAAAAGGAAGGTATTATTTCTTAAAGACAAGTTTGGTTCTTTTTCATTAGCATGAGTCTTTCATGAGCATATAAGGCCATGTGATTCCAAAATTCCATTAAAAAGATGAACAAAATCCAAAACACTTAGATGTAATATTTCTATGCTAATATATACCTGTGAAAATCATACTGTTTTCTGCAGCAACAAAGCCTATATAGAGAGAAAATCACTATCTAAATATCTTTTCAATGCTCCAGGAATTAGATATCTGTATGTTTAACTCTGTTATGTAGGCAGTGAAGAACTAGAAATCAAATTTTCAATTTTTTGTTTCTGATTATACCTATTTATTTGGTTTGTACTGAAGATTTGAGAGGGATGTGTCATTTTCAGTTGCAATCTCATATAGGTAAAAGAAATGCTAGAAACATTTTTTTGATGGTCTTGTAACAACAATAGCATGGTGTCTGCCACTCGTTATGGTGTAAATAAAATTACAGATATGTAGCTTTTTCTTCTGTGGTTTTGCTTTCTTCAATGAGACTCTTCTAACCAAACAGCTTTCTTTCCATCTTTTGCACCAGCTCCTTGATTTGACCTCGGTTCACCTGGACTGCTCCTTAACCTGACTTTATTTTGCTCAGATGTGCCTGCACACTTTGCCGTTCTGTTAGGGAACTAAATATTCACTTCTGGTTAGTTTTATTTTACTTCAGACCCACCACTGCTCTTGGATGGTGTCCTCATGCAGATCGTGCTGGTCTCTTTTCTGTAAACCTTCTGAGTAGCAACAGTTTTTGTTTCCTCGGACTGGAACTGATGCTTGTTGTTCAAGTAATTCTGAAAGGGAGAACATTGTGATGCTAAGTATCATTGCTTTAGGAATGAAGATGGAACAAATAGTGTGAAATAGAATATCCGAGATGATGGCATTTCACTCATGTGAGGAAAGCTATTTCATAGTTAGGAACTGGCTCATAATTTTCAACATAAATACATTCACAACTTGAATATTCCTAGATCTTCCATCATTTCTGTCAGCTTCTTTAATCTCTTTAGAGGCTGGTATAGAGGTGTCCTGGAAAATCAGGGAGCATGTATATCATATCTAGATCTGACGAAATACGAAGCATGATTAGAATGTTTTAACATGTTTGTAGTTGCCGTCAATCAAAGATTTAGCAGGAGTCTGTGGCCAGCAGATATGGATGTGTGAAAGAGACCCAACGAAGTCTTTTTTAGTGGTTTTTTAGTCTTCTGTGATTTTTTTTTTTTTTTTTTTGAGTAGGCAATGAAGAAAACGTGAAGAGATTTCAAAAATCTGATTCGGAAATGTAAATTTTATCTTTCTTCAAGGTCTGACATTTAGTAATGGAGCAGTATCATTTCATGTAATCGGATGAGGATTTGGGAGTGTTTTGTTTCCCATGATGGAAATTCCCTGAATACTAACATGTTTTGTTAAATATATTATTTAGTGTTATTGACTTTGAATAAAAAAATTAATAATGTACTGATGGAATTTGCTGGTCACTAAAGTCATGAGACATTATACTACTGAAGAAGATTTGATACATGAGAACAACTTGATGATTAGACCAAAGTAGTAAAAATCACATGCAGTCTTGTAGCACAAAATGCCTTAAGGAACTAACAAGAAGAAATGTTGGAATCATCTGGAAAAGCGTGTTTTGGAAAAAGCTGAGGTGGTTATAGCTTGACTAGAGGGTGAGTGTGAATTTCCAGTGGAACTTAGCTGAGAAGGAGGTTAATATGTTCCTCAAGTCAAGAGAAGTCCAGTAGATTGAAAGAGGTAATAACCCTGCTGTACTTGGTACTCCACAGTTGATGATCATTGATGTTAGATGTGAACGAACCCAAAGGGTGAGAAAGTCATAACAGAAGGAGTAAGAGAATGAAAACCATTATCTATCAAGTTGGTTGCAGTAGTTTCACTCATCCTGCTCACAGAACAAAGCTGAAGAGGAGGTACAGTTACTGCCTACAAGTTCTCAGGGAATAAGTATCACACAGAAAAAGACTGTGTTTAAAGGATACTTTGGTGGTTTATAGCACTGCCAGGGAAATAGTTTATCATACTGTTAAGCCTCATTTAAAATTTGCATTGATTTTATACAGAAAAAAAAACTTATTTTTTTTTCATTCCTTTCTACAGCCCAAACAACCCCTGCATATTTTGAAGCAGAGAAGGTAATCACTCAGAGGCGTGAATAACATTGTCCGCAGATGCAAGTCCAAGTTATGCTGTTGGGCAAGGTCCTTGCTACAGGTCTTGGTGCTAAGGGAGTGGTGGAGGTTGAGCTGAGTAAAGGCTGAGCATGTTGGTGGAGTAAAAGGAGCTCGGGTGTACCAGTACTGAGGAATGTTATGCACAAACACTGAGAAATTTATATTATTTCCACGGCCTATCCATGTTAAATCGATGTCCATGCTTCTCTTTAGAGCAGCAGAGAGACTGATAGGGTAACATCCTACACCTGGAGTGTCCCACTCAAATATTGGAGACAGCACCACCGCTTTGGTTTTTCACCCTGACAGAGTCCAAAATCCATTGCATCTGCAACTGTGACTTGGAGTAGACTTTTCTGGTTGCTTAGGGGTTGGAATAAATGGGATATTGGTCAGAGCTGAAGTAAGCTCATCATCTAAGAGGTGCTGGAGATTTATAGGTTTCCACAAAACCAGCTTGAACATGTCCTCCAGTATCTCCTTCCTTGGGGGTGATGAAAGCATTCCTGAGGTGTTAATATCCCAAGGTCACTTTGAAAGCTTGTGAGGCTTTCCTGGTCATTTCCTGTTCACGTTTGTTTGTGGACAAATACGGCCACAGTTTAACATCAGGAACAACAAAGAAAATCTGAACTTAGCAAAATACTGAAAAATGCTTGCTTTTGGAAGTCTGTTTTTTCATAAGGGTCTGCAAATCCCGTAAAAATGATTGCATAACAACTGTGAATAGGGCTGGTAAGGACTGCTCTTTTTTTCATCTAAATGATTCCGTCTGAAAACGAGTTCACTGAAAAGAAAGCTTTTGTAGGAATCTGGCATTTTTGACAGAACTTAAATCAGGGGTTCTGAAATCTTGGATGGGATTCCTGGCTAACAGCACTTCCAGCATGGCCAGTGTTCTGGCTGATGAAGTGCTGATTTGGGACACAAGAAACAGGGGTTTGAGTTCTCCTCTGATTCCTTCTGGGAATCTGGGACCGGACTTCAGCTGGAATGGTTTGACTGCTGGGAAAGTGTAGCTTTGTTCCTTGCAGTGAGCAGGTGAAACTTGGTTTTCCTCATCCCACAGGAGACTGGTAAACAGTGAGGGCTACATTTTTCTGTCCCTGTTACTACTTATTCATACAAAACAGGATTATTACAACAGGAGGAAGTGGAAGAGAACAGCTGTGGCTGAGTCTTCAGCTGAGTTTAGGCTGTCTAGGATTAAAAGCTTTGTTGCCCTGGCTGTGGGAAAGGGTTTTAAGATTCCACGTTCTACATGTCAGAGCTGTTCTCTGCCGTGTACCTAGGTAGATCTTTACAGCACTAGGATTCCTTTTAAATTAAAAAAATATGAAGTATTTTGCATTTTTGAGGCAAACAGTTTTCCAGATCTTAAAAACCTTACGTGGGAGGAAAGATTTTTATAAAATTTCTGTCGTTCTTTACAGATGAAGTGTTGCTTCTTGAGGAAGGAATATTTCCCTCTCGAGTCAGCAACTGCTCTGCATGGAGTTTGTAGGGACAATTAGTGATCCACAGGCCAGAGTTTGTAAGTCACTGGTTTCAGTACCGGTCACTGTAGAGGTCTTACAGCTGGAGAATGTAACAAGAGTGGAGAGCAGAACTAGCCAGAAAACAGTTATGTACCTGAAATAAGAGAAATTAAAGCATCTAGTACTGTGTCAGGGGCTGTTAACGTAACACGTTTTTCAAAAAACATGTAACTATTTAAACCAATAACTGTTTTCCACAGAAAATAAACCCCCGAAATGATGAAAATAGAAGAGTATTTTAATCTGTTGCGGTTCATCTCTTTTGCATTTAATGTATATACAACAGAAATTTGAGAATGACTGTTTTGCAAGAAAGGGCATAAAGTGTTATGACTTTTTTGTGTGCTTTCATTCAACACCTGAGGTGCACTATATTCAGTCAAATGGGTCAGTGCTGCATGTTCAATCTGTTGAAATAGGAGTCACTTATTTGGAAGAGGGACCATTGTGTTTATTTTTAACACTTTGCAGAAAGATTTGGTAGAAATCTGACAATATTCTTGATTGAGTATTCATTATTTTTTTAGTGAATTATTAATCAAAGTGTTTAAAGGCAAAAACTCATAGAAACCAAATGCTCAACCATGTTTAGGTTGGAAAAATCCCATCGAAGATATTGCAGCAGCATTTCAGTCTTTTTAAAAGCTTTCCTTATGCCCACCCCCCCTTAATGAATTGCCTTAATGACTAGAATGGAATATGTTTCAGGCAAGTTTGCCTTGATTTCTCCTGTGTGTTCTTAGACACCTTTCTTCTATAAAGAAGGTGAAATGTTAGAAGGACCAATACGAGGCCACACTTCGTTTTCCAGTGTTGAAAAAAAGCGAATAGAGGATTTTTGGTATAGGAGAGAAGGGGGAGAGAGACTGAATAGGGAAGTAGAAACTAGAATCATAGAATCATCCAATAATTTAGGTTGGAAAAGAACTTTTAGATAAGTAAGTCCAATCACTAATGCAGCACTGACAAGGCCACCACTAAACCATGTCTCCAGGTGCCACCTCTACCCACCTTTTAAACACCTCCAGGGATGGTGGCTCAAACACTGCCCTGGGCAGCCTGTTCTGGGGCTTGGAAACACTTTGGGGGAAGAAATTTTTCCTAATATCCAATCTAAACCTCTTGTGGCACAACTTCAGGCCATTTCGTGTCACTTGTTACTTGGGAGAAGAGACTGACCCCCACCTCACCACCCTCTCCTTTCAGGTGTTTCTAGAGAGCAGAGAGGTCTCCCCTCAGGCTCTTTTCTCAAACCTGGAGTGGGAATGACACATTTTATGACCTTGTGCAAAACAACTTGCAATTTCTCCTAACTCTGTACGAAGCTCTAGCTGAGCTGGCCAGGGAAAAAAGTGTAACATAACAAGAAAAGTTATACTGAGATCATGTTAGATATAGCAGTCTGAGATGAGTTTTGTGACAAAAGAAAGAATAACACCACAAATGACAGCTCTTTGAACTGCGTTTTTTGCATAGGTTCTTGAAGAAAAAAGTATGTGATAGCACTTTCTGTCAGTCTCCTGCTAATAAGTTTTGAGTTTGTTGGCAAATTTTAATCAAAATTAGCATGTAGACAGATATCTCTGAGGTGTTGAGTTCCTAAAACAATTATCAAAAAGCGTGGCTAATTAAAGCAGGGAAAACCTGTTAATGTCCCCACAGACAATGGCAGAGAAACCTCGGCCATTATCCCTGGAGCTTGGCAGGAGCCAGTCAGGCAGGAGCACAGGGGTACAAGTCAAGCAACCAGCACAGAACCACAGAATGAACTGGCTTGGAAAAGACCTTTAAGATCATCCAGTCCAACCTGTGACCTGACACCTCCTCATCAACTAAACCACGGCGCTGAGTGCCACGTCCAGGCATCAGCAAAGAGCATGCACAGTTTTGGGCAAACTCGTGCTCTGCCTTGCCCAAACAAGACGGGTCAATGAGTTCTGGGGCAAGTGAGGAATATTGCTGTCAGGAGATGGGGTGTGAAGAAACATAATGAACAATATGGAGTAATAATGCAGATGTGGGGATAAGCAGAAAGTCTTTTGCACGTAGCTGTTATTGCGGGTATCTGGGGAAGCCTGGAAATCTAATGGAGGTACAACAGGAAACATGGGGTCAGCTGAGCTTCTTGTCATGAAGGTAGAGGAGGCAGAAGACATCTGGTGTAAATCTGCTGGAACAGCTTAAGGAGCCATTTCCCCCCTTTTATTTTGTATGTGTGTGTTAATGCCCTGTTCTTCCTTTTAGGTAGAGCTGAATCTATCTGAGGTTTGATGCTTGCATCTCTGCATAAGGGTCCTCACCCCAAAGATAGATTCGAATTTTTAGGAGTTTTACTTTAAATATTGTGTGTATTTGAAGACTCCGTTATTGAGAAAGAAGATAATTGTTAGGTTTAATTTGACTCTGTTTTGGTTGCCACATTCAAGTTTTCTTTGAAAATTGTAAATTAGAGATTTGTCCTATGTCAGAGACCTTTCAAAGGAGTCAGAAATATCCGTATTCAAGAATCTCATGTTCTTTGGATGCTGATCAACATCTCTGTTTTCCCTTTCTGTCTCTTACTAGTTGAAGCAAAAAGGATGTGTCATGCTACCTTTCCTTTTCTTTTTTCTAGTCACTGGCGCTGTGTTTGGAAGTCGGTGTTTAATTTATCATTTCGTGTTGGTTTGTTCCTCACTCAAAGTCATAACTAAAGCTGATTAAATCTTTCCTTTTCTTCCCAAGAAGTAAGATGCTTCAGTTTTGATGGCAATTACATAAAATCTCAGTCAGAATTTCAGCAAAACAGGTACGGATTAGTGTAAATTAGTGCATGCACGAGGCATGGGAGAGAAGTGATCAAGTCCTTCATTTCATCAAAAACCAAAAGAGATCAAAACTTCAAACAGGTTTGCTATGTAAATTTGTTGTTTTCCTGCCAGTCTTACCAATATTCCATATGGATAAGTTTATTGTTTGAAGGTGATGAGTCTGTTTCAATGAGATGGGCTAGAATAATTAAAAAGTAATAAACTGTAGAAAATATAGATCACTTTCTGATCTTAGCCTTTCAGATGGTGTATCTGCTTTTCAAAATGCATTCATTCCTATCTGAGTTGTTCTGAGGAAAAAAACCCAACAGTGGTGGACTGGTGTGGGTGTTGTGACAAAATGAGGTTGCAGCAGGGTGGAAGAACAGGAAAGAGGCTGACTGGAGGCTGACAGGTCTCCTGGCCTCTCTTAGGAAGCAATTCTTGGGAAAGTGGTGCACAGCTACTGCAGTGGAGCACAGGGTGATTTCCAGCCTGCTTTCCAGAGCTTCCCAGGAGGTGGGATGTGGTGATCACTCGGGTGTGGTGATCACTCCTGAAGGACAAAGTTCTGTTCAGTTCTCCCGGGCATCTCTGAGGGAAAGCCAGTCTTCCAAGGGGCATGTGAAATGAGTGATGTGAATCTAAAGGTACCTGCTGGAGCTTTGCATGTTCCTTAGGCCCACTTTCTGCTTTCATAACTGACTCAGACCTCAAAACTTGAAAGACTCCTGAAATTGCAGTTCTTCTCAAAATGTGACTTTGTTCAAAAAGAAACAAGGTGTGATAGGTTGTCATGTTTCTTTCTCGATAACTTCAGATCAAATATATTTAGATTACAGATATTTTTGCTGTCAGCCTTGAAGACTTAGCAAAGAAGGAAAAGCTTGATTCCTTCCTACTTTGTGCATCATCACCGATAATATTCTGCAGCATAACTTGACTCTCAACAAAACTTATGCAAGCCCATGGTTTTACAGGTGCCATGAACATCCAAATCTGGCTCTTCAATGGAAACTTATAAATTGATATATAAGCCAAAAATGATCCTGTCTGACTTTGATCAACATGTTTTTTCCTCATTGAAAAGAAGAAGAAAAGGAACTTAAAGCAGCACCTAAGGCAATTAGGTATAAAAAAGTTGTGTAGCTACTGTTCATGTTGATGGAATCATTTTTATGGGTTGCTTTGTAGAAGAGAAACCATAGAGAGATTTGTGGATCCTTCAAGTACATTCAAGTCAATTATGAGTTTTTAGTGTAAATTAGCTGAAACTTAATTATTTTAGGGAAAATTTTACTCTAAGTTTTAGGTTTTACTAGAGGTAAACCGGCAAAAAAATTTTGCTCTCAGCAAAATGTATATATGTTCATTTTAGGTGTGTATTTTTGAGTCACAAATTTTGCAATTCTCACCCAGTCAAGGGACAAGAGTAGAGAATCCCGTAACTACTGAATTAACTACAACTGAGCGAAACCACAGATGAGTCTAGTGAAGGAAAAGGAACAATATTTTATTGCTGCTATACATTTGGAAGAAAAAAATACTTTCCCAGATGACAAACCACTTTTAGAGCGATACTTGTGCCTTTACCTTGTGATTAGGGTGAAGTTTTCTCAGACTGAGCAATGGTCCAGCGGAACTGGGGAGATGAGATCTATGTTCTTTTTGACTGCAAGTGTTACCAGCAGTTTTTCTTTACTGTGCAATCTCTGAATTTTGGATTAATAGAGAGGTCTGTTGTGTCTTCCACGCTTCCTGCTGTGGACTCCAACCAGATGCATTTCCCTACTCCTCTCATTTGTTGTTTGAACACAAAGCTTTTATTTCTATGCTGCAAGGAAATGAGTTAATGTTGTGAGAGCTTTTTCATTGTATTTCATGGGATAACTGTTGTTCTAACTATAAAACATAATGTACATATGAACGAAAAAAAAAGGAAAAAGAGAACAAATATAAAATTATTCTGGAGGCTAGAGGAAGAGACATATGAAATTTTTTGAATTTAAATTCTGTGTTAATGCCAATATTCTAGAGGTAAATTGATAATCACTTTTTCTTGAGTGTATTTAATTTGGCTGATGCTCCTGGGTTTTAACTCTATTCCCCAGAAGATTCATGTGAATATATGACAGTTATTTGTGTAAAATATCAGTTTTCCTCTTCTGTGGGAAATTTCAAAATTCAAGCAGAAAATAATTTCAAGTTGGAATATATATTTAACATTTTTTTGAATTAAAATTCAAAACACAGCAATCAATTTAGTGGTATCAAAACATTTTGATTAATTTTACTTCCACTTTTTTATGGCACTACCTCACTAAGTATCATAGATATTATTTTTACAATTACAATTAATAGTTTAGTGTGAGGGTAGATTAATTGCTCTATTCAACACCCAAAGTGGAAAGATTTGACAATGTTCTTTCAAAAACTTAGTTGATATCAACATGCTGCAAAAACCCGCAATTTTATAAAAGTTATTTTAATGTAAATTCTCTGCCATTGGTGGGGGGGTTTTTTTAAGCATTTAAAGATGCAAAAGAAAACCTTACTGTAGGTAAAAGAAGCATAGAAAAAGTGAAGTAAGAAAGACAGGACGTCACTTGATGATGGCTGTTCCCTTATTTTCCCTTAGTTCTGTACTAGAAATGAGAGCTCACCTCCTCCTTCCGCTTCCTTCTGCCTCCCCCACCCCTCCCAGCTGCCTTTGTGAGTCCCTAAGTGAGGGGATTTTGCTCCAGCATAACCAGAAGCCCTGGCTGGTCTCTGCTCTGTCCCTCAGGCAGCGTTCAGGCCCCGGGTTGGGGCCGCTGTGGGGTTCTCCATGAAAGGCTCCTCGGGGCAGCACTGGCTCCCTGGCCTGGTTAAGAAATCTGGAGACAAAGGGAGTCTCGAGCATGGCACAGAGAACAGAATGTCTTTATAAAGTCATCCCACTCAGTGCCCTGCTTCAGGGGAGCTGAGAGCAGGCACCTCCATATATGCCGGAACTTGGCTTGGGCTGAGCAATCTCCAGTTGTGCTGTAGAAACAAAGCCCAGAAACTCAGAGAGTTCGAAATAACTCCTCTGAACTTCAGAAAACATCGTATCTCTGGAAACCATCCCTAGGATGGGTATTTGTCTTTCCCCAAAGGATGGAACAAGAGGGAATAATCAAGTCAGATTTTTTCAGTATTCAAGTCCATGGCTTCCTTAAAGATCATCACCACACTTGCAATTCCTTAGTGTTTTTAGGGCAGCTGAAGCCCATCTGGACAAAACCCAAATTCTAGCAGAGTTCTGAAATCAGCAGAGTCAACACACAGTTACATAAAGTGTTCTGTGTGTCTGCCTATGTTTGTATACATTGATCTTATCTGATACTCAGCTGGTCAAAATATATAAAATTCAGTGATGGATGCCAGAACAAAAGGAAGAGGATAAGAATGATTCTTATAACTTGAAGAGGCATTTTGATTTTCAGTCCTTTCTTAAAACAAACAGTCACTAGTTAGAAACCCAGCTCTCATTGTTTTAGCTTCCTTTGTATTGTTCTTGTTCATTTTTGGGAGTAATTTTCCACTCAAATTTCGCCCTTTTTTTATTTGGTGCATTTGTATGATGTCTAAAAATATGTTTTTAGAATATTATCATAAACCCACTGCTTCTTTATGTCACTATTTCAAAGGTCTTTGTGCACAGGGATGTTATTCCAGTTTCTAAAATACACCATGCTGCTATTAAGTGTTTATTGTGACATTTTCAGCTTCCCATTGATTCTAATATACACTGAAGAATATCTGTTATTATTGAAACATGGAAAAAAAAAAAAAGGAAAATGAGGGAATCATTGTCCTTATAGTGCAATTTAGTGCTCTGTCTCTCTAAACATACAGCATAGAATTTAGGGGGAAGTATTTTTCTGGGCTGGGTGCTTGAGATAGAAGAAGACTGAACATTTTCATCAGATTATAGTGCTATTGAAACAGATTTTGCAACATCCGAGATGTTTTAGAAATTGCTTCCTTTGTTGCCAAGATACTCATTTGAAGCAACAATGTTCAAAAACTACCAAATGTTTCATTTTAATGTCTTAAGCATTGAAAGTTTACACTTTTAAAATCTGAAGTTATTTTCAATTTCATAATTCCTTTTCTGGTTTACGTCATTACATTTTGTTTTCAGCTTACAAAAAAAAGGAAGAAAACGGTGTTTCCTCATAGAAAGAATTAATGTTTAATCAGATTTTCCTTACTTGAAATGAAGGGGGGGGAAATGTAGAATTCCATTTTTTTTTTAAGTTAATCCATAGGAATTGTTTATTTTGTACACTGAAATGGATTCAGACTCAATAATTCATTCATTGTCTAACTCTTCCTGTGAAAGGAGTCAGCCTGACAAGCAGGTTGGCCCAACCCTGCAGTATTTCTGCTGTGGGCTTATCCCTCGAAACCTCTAAGGAATGGTTCTGGGGAATCCAGTAGCACAAACGCACGCAGATCTTGGAATCAATAACTGTAAAACACAAGTGGTTACAATTAGACTTGATTTTTGATATTTTGCTTTGCAGGGACTCTTACAGCTTTCTCTCCTTTAAAATACTTGCGCCTGGGAAGGAAGATGATGCAGGTCACTTTCCACATGGCCTGGGGTGACCTGCGGTTAGGTTTGGTTTTTTTGGTTTGTTGTTTTTTGGGGTTTTTTTGGTTATATATCCATGTAGTGACTAGGAAGAAGCAGGAAAGGCCAGGTTTTCTGTTCTCAGTAACTTGTGCTGAAAAATTTTTCTCTGCCACAGCCTTTCCTTGCTTGGGGATGCGCCTTTGCAACATTTGCTTTCACAAACCCTGTGGCAGTGAGTGAGACACGGCGCATCCTGTATTCCCATGTGTCTTCAGCCCGAGGATGCCAAGGCCCTTGGTGTGCTCGGTTGCATAATCTCCTAAGTTGCATTTTCTCCTATTTTGTAGGGTCCATATGCATACGGAAGGTTTAGGGATGAGAATTAAGTCCATTTTTCCCCTATCCCTTAAGTGCAGGACAGGTGATGTAAACCAGCAGAGCTGCCATGCTTTCTGACTCTGCTGATGCAGAGATTTAGAAAGGATTTAGTCTTTTATCTGGCAGTTTCTTTGAATATTCAGAACAGTTTAAATCCTTTCCTGCTTTTCAGTCTCATGTTTTCATTGATTTGGAGTATCTTCCCACTGTCATGTTTTGGTTGTTTTTATTGCTTAGAAAAACATGCTAATTTTAAAAGGTGACCAAAGCCTGTGGAATAGAAACACCCCGTAACTGCCGAGACCTTGAGGGAGTTTTATTATTATTTTGCCTGTTACATACGAGCATCTAGGAAAAAAAAAACCCACCCCGACACCTTTATTTTTAGGCCTTGCTAATTCTTAGTCTCCTCTTCGTTGCCGGCTACCTGGCAACAGCTGATTGCCATGGCAACGGCGCTGCTGCTCCAGGCTCGGCCTGGCTGCGGGATGTAGGCCCGTAATGGCCACTGAGGGCCGCAGCCCCGCGGCTCCTGCCTCATTCCAGGTGCTGCCGTGTGCTGGGAGAGAGGGAAGGAAGGAACTCACTGCCTGGCGTTCAGATTTTTGTTGGGAAATAGAGATTTACTCCTGCCGAATTCATCTCAGCTTTTGAGTCGTTATCCGGACTCTTGATGCTCTTGCTGTCTTTGCTCAGGTCACTGCTGCAGTTGTGTTGGTGCCTGTTTGTGTTCCTTGCTCTGCTCGCTGACAAAGCTGTTCCTTTAACTCTCTATGGATTTTGCTCTCAGCCAGAGGCACCCAGCCCGTGCTGCTGGAACATTTCCTGATTACATTCAGATGGTTCAAACCTGGTATTGCACCTTCTGCAAGACGCCGGGGGTAGTTTTGTCACTGATGCTACAGCTTTACCTGGAACTTTCCTGCCGAGGCTGTAAATCAGAATTTTGACCACTTAATACATTGAGGTGAAACTTGTACAACAGGAGAAACTTATATATCCTTTTGTAAATTAATGCAATACGTAACGCTAGTTCAGATGTTAGGGTTTGGTGGGTTTTTTTTGTGCTTACTCCACTGTCACTCGAAATATAAAATTTAGAGTTTTTGGGCTTCTGGAATCTTAGCATGAAAGTTTTCTAGAGAAAGTTGTTGCACAAAGACCGTTCTTTCCCCTGGATGTTGGGACACATTGCTTGGTTTGCTAACAGCTTTGGGTTGCTGCAACTTCCATGTCTGGGTTTTTACTCAATGGGAAATAACTCAGGCCTGACTGCTCTTGTTTGCAGGGTGGATGCAAATTAGAAATGATTGACACATTTAATTAATGAATGTTTTTATTGAAAGTCTTCTCAGTGTGGCTTGAGAAGGAGTGGGCGGGTCCTACAGGTGGGCAACTGGTTGCCAAGCCGGTTTTCACAGCAAAGCTTCTGCTTCTGTGACTGTGGGATTCTCCTTAGGAATCGAGGACTGCTAAGGAGGCATGGGATCTGCCTTACTGAGTGGGCCAAAAGTAGCTCTGCCAACAGGCTGGGTGAGAACTTTAAACTGGGAGCAGTTGGAGAAAGGAATAATGACCCACAATCTAACGAAGAAGGGGTGCACTGAGTTTGTAAGCAAAGGGTGTAGGGTTTTGTAGACAGGAGAGAGCTCTTAATCCACAGCAGTGAAGGGGCCCCACATCAAACCTATGCACACAATAAGGAAATGCCTACAGGACAGCATTACAGGGAAAGCTTTCACGCCTTTTCTGGGAAATGAACATGGCCAGGTACCCATCTGAAGGGTCTGTCTGCTCCTACATGCGGTGTAGGGAAAAAACAGGAGCAGTTAGGGGTTTGTGTGCACTTTCAGAGCTGCAGAATCTGAACTGCAGACATGGTGGGATAGCTCACACAAGAGCAGCACAGTAATGGATGTGCACAAGCTCGTCAGGAAGGATGGGCCAGGACAGGATAGGGAGAGTTATTTTTCATGTGAGCAAGGTGGGGGAGTGTATGGAGCTCTCCCTCTGATGAGAGAACTCCACAAATGAGACCCTACAGGTTAGGGCTATAGGTTAGGGAGCATTCAAACAAAACGGATGTACGCAAGTCCATGGGACCTGATGGGATGCACTCATGAGAGCTGAGGGAGCCGCCCCAGTCCTCGTGAGACCTCTTTTGATTATTTTTTTTATTAGTTTTGACAGAAAGCATCAGCGTCTCATCAACACTATTCTTGTACTGAATCTGAAACAACAGCACTGTACCAGGTATTAAGAAAAAAAAGAGCCCTATCCCAGCCAAAACCAGGACAAAGGAATGGCAATAGGGGGTTTCCTGCAGACTGGAGCACGCTGTAGTTTTTTCCCCTGTCGTGTGAAAATGAAGTGAGGCACTAATCATAACAATGGAAGAAAAATTAAATTCAAGAATGTTTTCAGACTGGTAATCAGAAGCTGAATTTGTCTTGGTTTTCAAAAAATCAGAACCTAAACATTGTATGTTAAAACTAAATCAGTGCTACCTACAGAAAAGCAGGCTTGTTTTTCCTGGAAGGCTTGCGGGTTTCCGAATCTGATTTTGCCCACAGAATTTTCTGTGGGGACCGAAAGGCTGCTCTGAATTGTTCTTGTTTGAACATGATACCTACTGGTTTGCCATTCTTTTTGGGTGGATGTCAATGTAACCAAAGTGATCAATAAACAGCATGTCATGAAGGTCTTTGATTCTGTCGCTGCCTTTTTTGAACATGTAAGGCAGCTCTGAACAAAATTCCTTAAAGCAAAGAAGCAGCCTTGGCACGTGTGCTGATGGTCGAACACAGAAGGGATGAAGTGGTACACAGCAGATCCAGCACAAACGGAGATCTGGGACATCAGGCTCACTCAAAAACGTTTGTGAGGACAAATTCCTCCCAGGGCCTGCTTTCAGAACTGAGTGGGAGTCTCTGCCTTGTACTCATGAAGTGACTGACACCAGCACCTCTTGGGTTCTGCTGAGTTTCCACCAGTGTATCCAAATATTCCCTGTCTTACCTGGGAAAGAAGCATGACATCTGATACACTGTATTTGGCAGGTAGATCACAGACATTTGCCTTGGAATTTCTCACCTTGAAGGTGAATTAGTAGGTTTGGGACTTTTTTTATCTAATTGTTTGCATTTTAATGTCTTAGATTTTCTACATGTTACTACACATTGGTCTCAGTGATACCACTTGGAGGGTTTTGATAATGCAGAAGTGAAATGTTTTTCATTTTTACCAGCAATACTCAAATATACACTCTTAAACCCCAGATACGCTTCCCTTTGAGGGCCTGTAGTGGCCACCCTGGCACAGCACTGATTTAATATACTAATTCCCCTTATCTTTCAGAGGAATAGAACGTTCTCTGACTGGTCTGGTATTTTAACAGCTGTCATCTCATACCTCTGTTAGGAGTAGTAAAATACCAGATGCTAATGCTCAATTCCACACTTTTGAACGTGACTGAAATTCCTGTGTTAGTGCAAACTACAGAATTAATGACTTTGTAGAATACATATCTTGATTTAGATGATGTTGGGGGGAGAACTTTAATGTGCAGGTATATATATTACAAGAAATGATGACATCTAGTATTTTTACCATTTGCTTTGCCTTCTATGCCATTCCTCATTCATGGTTAAAATGCTGTATTATGTTGCATGTGAAATTATTTTGATTTCAAGCAGCTGCACTTAGTAATTTGGATTGAGTTTAAAAAAAAAAATTGCCATAAAGCTACAGACAAAATTCTGATTGATACTGGCTGATTGAGAGTATTCTGTTTAGTATCACTGGGTGGACTCTGTTGAACACCACGACTTAAATGAATTTGTTGGTCAAGATAATGACCTACTTATGGGAGATTACTTTTACATTTTGTAAAGGCGTGGAGTTATTGTAAATTCCTTAGCCAAGTGAGATAACAATCAGTGCAGTCTCATTCCATCAGTAATTGATCTTTACTCTGAGCCTAGATATCACCGTTAGATTGCTGAGGTTCTCCTGTAAAGATTGGTGGAAATCCTAACAAATATGAATCTTAAAAGAATTTAATTAGTACAAAATACTTAAAAGGGTTCAATCTAATATTTATAAAGAGAGTCTTTTCGATTTTGATCCCAAATCTACAGTATGATTTGGAGCTTTGAAATCTTTGATAATAATTCTACAGTTTGTCAATCCTATTCAGGCCTCTGGAAAAGTTAAGTGTATCTTATGTTAAAAACTTATTTTACTCAAGAAAGACCTCCAAGAGTCTTATTTTAACACTTTAAAGCTGAGGTTGTGATCTTTGTTGCCGCTACTTCTGTTTCAGGGCTTCATAATTCACCCTAAGCCCTTACCACAAGGCTTGGGAACCTTCTGAGTCTTTTTGGTATCTGTAGAAGTTGTTACTGGAAGCCTTGGACAAATTTTGTAGTGGGAAAAAATACGTCTCTTTTACTATTAAGAGTGAGGGAGCTATTGGGAAGAATACATAAACAAAAGAGGAAGCTCTAATCACTCAAATGCTCTTCCAGGATAAGGAGTCAGCAGCGCTGGGCTGCATTGTGCTCACAGTGATAAGATAGAAGATGACTGACACCTTTGGAAGATAGGGAGGAAAGGATGGGATGCTGTGAGCTTTGCGACAGAAAATTCTTTCATGGTTGAGAATATTCATCCAGACATCGTTCTTTATTTCAGCACATAGCTCTGTTTTGGGGGAGACTCTGAATGCTCATGTGGGCTTTTTCCCAGATATAATTACTCTGCTGACACAGTAAACTCTATTCTCTCAATAACATAATCTGTCCAACAAGCTGTTGGCAGGAGGGAAAATGCCTTAGAATACATCCAAGCTACAACTCTTTTTGCAATTATTGCATTGTTGCAGGTGGTTGCTTGTAGTTCATCATTCCTTCAGAAATAAAAGCCTTAAAAATTTATAGAAAAATACAGCTATTTCAAATAGGGCTATTGCCAAGGGGCAGGACTCTGTTGTCCTGGTAGGCTTTTAGAAATACATTCAGGACTGTAGTTGTTAGTCAAGCCACAGTTTGTTGTCTCTTGCCACCTCAGTTCCTCAAACTGGATGATTACAAAACAAAAATGCTGCTTCTCTCTCCTTTCTGTAGGTCTGGCAGCACCTTTGTGTTAGGAGTTTCCCCTGCTAGACACATGTACCTTCCTACCAGTCCTTCCCGAATTCCTCTTTGTCCTTCTCTGCCTCTCTTACCCTGAAGTTTCTTGCCCCAGCTGTGGTGTAAACACACCTTGCAAATATGCAGCACTTAGGAGAAGAGAAGGGTATGGGAGGGTTTGGAGGAGAAACAAAACCTGAGGTGCATTCCAACAGCAGCTTTGAGGGGTGTACTGATAGTTTGCTTTAACTTTCTGTCAATTGCCTGTCAGCAACAAAAGCAGAAAACAAGGGCACTTTGAAACTGATCTTTTTTGTTCCCAATCCAATAAAGTCAGTGCATGTGTGTGTAACTTGCCTGAAGAGAGAAGTGGGATGATTCACAGTGCTAAAAAGAGGAATAAATACCAAAATTCTTTAGGAGAATACGTCTATGCAACTCTTCATTGTAAATTACAATTATGGAGCAGTGTCTGAATCCTTTTATTTTTAACCATGAAGGGTTGACAGTGTGTTATGTAACTTCAAAATATTGCCCTCACGCTTTCCTCGAACATCTTACTTAAAACCCAGGAACAAAAGCATATAAAAAAAGAAGTTCTTTGTGTTGTGTGCTCTGTAAGCATCGTCAGCCTGGGCTGAATATGCAGTGCTGTGTAGTGTTGCTATCACAGATGCATTTCTGCAATCAGAAATTTTCCCTTTCACAAGATGAAAAGATATTTTCTTAATGTTCATTATAGTGTATTAAGACATTAGTGCTCAGATCCTTCCAGTGCATTAGAGAGAGCATTGTCATTCTATTTTCTCATCAGATGAAATAATCATTTATCTGAAATTGCATTACCTTCAGAGAAAACAGGGAAGGATATGGGCTCAAGCTTTGACAATCAAGGCTTACTTTAGATAATGCAGTTAACCACTTGAAATAGCAGAGTGAGACATCTGAGCCATTGCCACGTAGCAAAACAGCAGAGGATGGGCAAGGCTTTTGACTTGTTCTACAACACTGCATGTCTATTTTAAGACAAAACCTAAAGCAAAGGTCAGTCTACTTGTGATAAACTTTCAAGCTGACTTCACATTAATAGGTGAGAGAGACAAGAAACTGTTAAGGAGAAATAAGAACACGGTATTTTCGTGACTTTTTTTATTTTTTACAGAGCCACAGATGTTTATGGCACTCTACAGACAAATAAAACAACAGGTCCTGACACTGAGGAATTAATATTACAGTGAAATGTTACACAAAGGGATAACAGTATTCACAGAGAGATTGGAAGAGAATGTTTTCACAGCAGTGAAGCATCTTGAAATGTGTTTATTACACACATTTTGATGTCTGTCTAATAAAATGTCAAAGCAAAGATATGCTTAACACGGTAACTGGTGTCCCAGAATGAGGGTTGAGCTCAAGGTCACTGATGGTATGATGCCTAAAAAATTTAGAGCCATCAGGTGTCTGAAGATGGAGAGATGAAAGACAGGATCTGGGAGAAAATTACAAGCAACAGGCAGGGCATGGTAGGAAAAAACATGGATTCTGCTAATCCCCAGCAAGTGATACTCAAACTATAGGTCCCTGAAATTTTCATTGTGGTTGCCAACCTGTGGAAATAGATTTGTGTAAGACTAACCAAAGACCCCATGCACTTCCAGCCTCTTATGAAAAAGCATCTGTTTTCTCTCCCAGTTTTGCGTGAGTGAAGAGATAGTCCGTTAAAGGTGGTGGAAGTGACTGAGCAGTCAGGGCAGCGAAGGAAAGAGCAGGAGACAGCCATGACCTGGGTTCAAGCAATCGATGGAGGGAGCGTTTAGACCATTTAGCCTCCGCAGAAATAAGAAACTTAAGCAAAGTGGGAGAATTTTGTAGAAACAAGCCTGCTTTGCTGATCACATCACACAAACTTTGGAGCACACTGGGTTGGGGAAAAATGTCTGTTTTCTCCCAGACAATTTGTAATGGGGCTGTTCTCTGGGTGCTGTGGTGGTAAACACACAGAGTTGGTCGAAGACGTTCAATTGAGCCTTCTGTGAGTTTCATGACTAGAATGTTCTTGCTACTTCTCCCTGTGAGACAAAACGACAGGGAATGTTTTCAAAGAAAGTTTCATTTTTACCTCTCCTCCAGGAACTGAAATCAACTCTGTTCATAGAAAAGAAAATCTTATGCTGAGATCTGCTGTTTCTTGGAAAGACCATTTCCTGTTTGATAGCTGTGGTGTTGAGTGTCTTAAAAGAGACTTCCTGGTGATGTGTAGTTTGCTTATTTTCTTTTGAATCCAAATGCGTGAAGAACAAAGAATTGAATTCAATTTCTGAACAACTTCTAAAGTACTTGAACCTGGACAGAAAGAGAGTGGCATTATCAACTGGCAGAATTTTATGTACCATGAAATTGTTAGTGTTTGTCATCTGCTGAGCAGCACCTCTGCGTTGAAGTGGAGATGGAGAACAGAGTAATGATTGTATATTGAAAATAAAACTCTGAATTTAAGTGGACTATGAAAGACTTTGGCAACTGTCTGCCAGACATAGTTTAGTCAAAATAAAGACATTCATCGGCTTTAGGGGACTATCAGTCAGATATGTGATTTTTCAGACAGGAGTGCTGAATTGAAAATAAAAACATTGTTATGGATGTGCTTTTTCCAAATGCATTTTCAACTCATGAATCTTTTAGTACTGATTTTTTGCTTGTTTATTTTTGATTTTTTTTTGGTTTTCAATTCATCTGCCTAGAGATGCTCCTGAAGATTTTAGGAATAAAACAGTGTGCTTTGCTTCTTTGATAAGCCTAATTTTTTGACTAAATAATTTTAACTATTTTAAAACTTACCTGAATGAATTTAGCATGACAAATGAGAGCTGGAATGCATATTGTGCGATGCTGAGGGGTGTTTTCCTTGACTGAGAATAATAACAACCTACCAAATCTATTTCATCGTATTATAACAAAGATAATGTCTAGGGAAGGTCAATTGCTTCCTCCTCCACGTGCATAGGAAAATGATACTTTCCTGACTCAATCCCGAATTCCTTAATCAGTTTTCACTCGGTCATTATTTAAAGAGACACTTTACTAACATCACATTGACTGAAGGAAGAATGAATGAAAACGTGGGAACTTGTCCCTTGAGGCTTTTTCGTGGTAATATAATACAATGAAAGTATATTTTGGGATTAGGAGAGAATTCCATTGGAAGAGATGATGTGTTTTTGAAGTGAAGTACAGTTAGATGCCACAGAGTCATTCCCAACAACAATTTGCATAACAATAAATAGTTTACACTTCTCTAGGTCCTTTCAGCCGAGAATTATGAAATGCTTTATGAAAAAACATTGAAAAATATAAAAATATTATTATCCTCACTTTGAAGATAAGAAATTGAATTAAATAGTATTTGAATTGCAGGTTGAGGGTCTCAAATGAAACAGGCATATCCAAGTTCACAAACAAAATTACTTTTTAAACCATGAGACCATCCTGCCAATCTTTATGACACTTCTTTTTAGCACACAAACTTCAGCAGATTGCAGTGAGAGTTTTCTAAACTGACAACCATTTGGGCTTTATGGGTGGCTGGTCTTAATTAAGCAAATTTGCAATCCTTGCACAAACTGAGAGTTAGGTCTAGTTGGTAATTATATCTTTTCATTGATGACAGGGCAATCATCAATGCTTTTGGATGACTGAACAGATTCACACTTGGCTGTTAGCTTGACCTCTCTATGTGAGCTGATTTGTTTCCTTTTATTTTTAGGTTTACTCAGGAGTCTTTCGATACATATTTTATGAGTTTCATATCTTCACACACAATTTCATTTAGTTAAATATTTCAGTCACTAATTTCCACACAAGAAAAAAATTGCATAAATTATACTCAAGAATAGCTGAATCCGAATCTATCAGAAAAGTTAAATTCTTGCTGCACACTTCCACTCTTCTTCTAAGCAACTGCACAGCAGTGGATTTAGATGGACATTTTGACATCCAAGTTTGTGGTTCAATATTAAAAGCAGGTGCTCTAACTTCCCAAGCCAGCAAAAATTAGGAGTCAAAATTTAAGTCTAAGCTCCACAATATTGTGTATTTGAAGTCAATGGGAATGCATAAGAACAGATTAGCTTTCCCTTCCCACTACCAGCATCCTTCAGCTCCACTCTTCCTTCTGAAAAGTGTATTATGTATCTTGGGTTCATGTTCTCCCAGTTCTTGTTTTTTGGTGGTTACTTACTGTTACTCTTTTATTGCCCTCAGTTCTCTCACATTTTTCTTCCCTGTCCGTGTAACATCATAATATCATCGAGAGAGGCACTGTCGCAACTGATGTAGAAATATGATCCTTGAAGTGAAGAGAATTGAACTTCCATAAGCACTCTCAGAAGCAAAAAGATAAAGCTTCGGGGAAAATAATAATTTCTGCATCTTGGGTGATATGGAAAAATATTACACAGACTAAAACTTCTGCAAAACCTATTCAGGAAAGTACTTTAGCATTTGTGTCAGTCTCTTTGTAAGACTGCTGCACAGGTTCAAAGTCAATAGTTTTCTTAAGCGCTCTTCTGTATCCAGAGCCTGAATTATAGTCTGTTGCTGTGTGTTTATTTTTTCTAACAGAAGCTGCATTAAAATGCAAGTTTTCATTACTGTTATTCGTTGTTATATAGCAAACTGCATAGAGAAGTCACTGGAGAAATAAAAGCCAAAAGAACAGGTTAAATGGCATAATTGACAAACATCAAGAGAGCCCCACTGAGACTAAATCTCATTAACATTGCTGTAGAACTGAACCGGGTAATCTCTTTCCTGAATTCCATCTTGCATGGAGAGATAGCTGTCATGTACATCAATAGCAAAGAATCCCAGCTATGTAGTTTAAGTATTTTCGTTATTAACCTTTGAGAAGGTCTATTTATGCTCCCTATTGTTCAGTTGTACCCAGCAGAATAACAGTGAGGAAATCCCTTCTTAAAAACAATAAACTTCAAGCAAGAATCTCTCTTCATCACTGTGGAGGTTTTTGAAGCTCAGGACAAACTTTGTTCAGAAGCCAAACTGAGCTTTGTTTGACCTACACACCAGTAATGGCTCTTTAGTGTTACTTTTGCTCTTAGTTTTATGAACTTTGAAAATTAATTGTATTGGCTGTGGGCAGGCTGCAGGATCCAACATATTGATGTGACCGTGGTTAACTAACGTGGTTTAGCTTATCTCAGGGATGGCATAATCCACAATGGTAGAACAGTTTTGCCATTCAGCTGAACTGAGCCGTGTAAACAAGCACCCAGTGGTTTGAAATGTTAAAATAGAGTAAAGCAGTACGTAAGAGATCAGTGACACATCTGGATATCAACTGGATATACAGCTTATCACATAGATTTTGATTCTGTGTATGCGTGAATATAAAATGTGTATGAGAGATCCTTCAAGGCTTGCAAACACGAATCTCTTTGTCATTAGATAAGCATTAGAAGTCTGCATTCAATTCGGAGATCTCACATCAGATTAGGTTATTCTTAGGGAGTTGATAACATCTGGGATTAGGCATTCTTTTTCATTTGGAGACAACTGAAAAGAAACACTCATTCATCATCAGAGAGTATGGCTTCTGTGGAGCTGTATTATTATATAAACCTACCAGAAATTAATTCACAAAGGATGCCTGCAGAATACTGCCACAGGAAATGAGGACCAAGGAGACCTTCTGCATGGTTCTGTCAAGTTAGGGATGCCAGGAATCAAAACAACACACATCTCTGCTTGTTTTCATGCATGCAAATAGAGAAGCTGCTGAACAGACCTCTAGGTTTTAATGTTATCTCTCCCAGATTTTATTTGTTTCTCTCCAGTCTTCAGGTGGTGTTGAAGTGGCTGCTATGGTAACTTCAGCCAGCACAAATTTTTCTGCTTTAGAGATTTCCTTTTGCCTTTGCTATTCTCTCCATACTTTTACCAGAGTCATGTTCCAGACTTCTATTAATAAATAAGTAAAAATAGTTAATTAAAATTGTGGGGTTTTGGTTTTTTCTCAAGTGATAATTAACTAGGCCAAGAAACAGCTGGATAAATGGGTCCAGATGGAGGAAGGTGAGAGACAGAAATGCTCACTGTACACCTCCAGTGATGTGTTGTTGTGACATTATTGAAAAAGAGTTCAAACAGGGTTCTTTCAAAGGTCTGCAGTGAAAAGATGACACTAAGAATCATATTTGCAGATCACAAGGCTGTCAGCAGGGTCTGTAGGGCACAAGTACCAAATGGCAGCTTACAGGATTGATTTGGACTGACCTTTATTAACTCAATAAGTTTAAAAGCGGCTGTGTTAGCATCTCCTCATTTGGAGATATATAATAGATATATATATATGTATGTATAAGTTCTCCCTGAAACCTGATAAAAATGGGGGATTAAATGAAACAAAATTTTATTAAGAGGGGTTCCCTAAACAACTGGACTTTAGGAGTGAACTGATCAAGAGGAATAATCCTAAAAATATATTTATTACTTGATAATTTAAATGTAGATGCTGATAAATTTAAACCTGTACTTTCCAGTACTGTACGCTCAAATTAGCATGAAATTGAATTGCCTTTTTCCTGCCTCTATTTAGTCTGTATTCTCTACAACGAGATTCTCTTAGCCAGAAATAACTTGTCTCATAATGTTTTCCTTGCTGTTGTACAAGTTCTACCCCACTTCACAATGGAATTTGCTCTAGTTCTCATCTGGTACCAGCATGCTTGCTGGAAGGAATAAGCCAATTTTATTTTGGTTTTGATATATCTATAAGATCAAGACGACTGTGTCCTCAGTCATGACAGCTTCATTTATCTTTCTGCAAAACTTTCTGGATATTATTTGATCTGGACTTCAGAAGCAATTAATAGGAAAGGGCGGAAAGACTATCTCCTGTCCTGTGAGGTGTTGCAACATTTAAAATATTGACTCAATCTGTAGAAGGACAACCCTTTCAAGGAAAGGAAAGATGCTCCTCCTAGAGCAGTAGGACAGGTACTCATTTTCCATGAGAAAATCTACGCTTACTGAAGCAAAGTTTTAAACCTCCCGCTCTGGTTAGAATATGAGTTCTCTTTTACTTATTTAAATTCTCTTACCACCAAACTGAGCTTGGTTATGTCATTCTTTTTTCAGAGTCTGTCTTTGTTGATTCAGGCATAGGAGTTCATTTGAAGTTTTGACTTCAGTTTATCAACATCTCTCAGGGAAAAGCCAGCAGGTGCGTAATTGAAAAATCTTCAGCCAGCTTTCAGAGATACTTCAGCTGAAACACCTCTCTGGTGACTGGTGTCAGACTTTGGATGGGACTCTTTGTCTCAGAAGATGCAGTTTTCTGTGTAATGGACATCATAACACCCACCTGCCTCATACAGAAGTTGTGAGGTTGAGGGAATTTATGTTTGTGCCTTGCTGGTTTTCTTGCTAAAGCTAAATGCTGCCTGAGAATGAGAGTCCTGACCTCGAAATTGGATGTAGTTCTGTTACAGGCAAAACTTATCACTGAGAGAATGTGCCAACCCTCTATTTATCACTTACCCAGCTGTTCTGCTAAATTACAGCTCCTTTAAAATTACTCTCTAATTCATCAATAATTCAGCACTGAAGTCTTACGAAGGAAACACTAGATGCCATTTTGCATAGCTCCACTATCAAATGATAAGCTATTCAGAGGGGAGAGCGGGAACACTGCTGAGGTGCTGTGTCTGTGTTACCAGGGGAAATTCAGTTCGCATTAGGGAAAGCTACAACGCCACAGGGCTCAGGAGATTGTTTCCCAACAGACCTTTGGTACGCACAGAACAGAATGACGGGAGGGGAGAGGGAAGCCTGTGGGGTAAATACATCGATGTGATCCTCTCGCAGCTTTGCAGGCTTATCTGGGTGTTTAAAGCGCACACAAGCGAAGCAGATCAATGCCACAGCTGGCGGATCGCGCATGAGCGCGGGGCTCGGCACGGCTCCAGCCTCGCCAACGCTGCACTTAGTCAGTGTGTGCTCAACAGATGTGTGTGTGCTATCCCTGGCCCTGGCAGCGAGGATTAACCCTTCTGGGGTGCCTGGCACGGCTCAGGGGGCTGCTCCTCTGCACTCGTCTGCAGCCTGTGCGCCGAGGGCACCTGCTCATGCTGGAGAGGGATGGGAGCAGCAGCACATTGGCGTTTTTCAGTTTTGCTGGGGCAGAGTCGTTTCGCTGGCACTCAGCATCTTGGAAGACTGTCCTCTCTGCTGCTCCCTCTTTCTCTACTGTGTGACACAACATTTGTAGTGGTGTATCCAGACAGGAACTGGGTGTATGTATTAATGCTGTAGTAACAATGGGTGAGACGGTGCATGGTAAATCATGGTTATATCGAATGGATTATATCAGTGCAAATGAATTAGCTTGTACAGTGATTCATCTGCCCTCATTTTTGCTTTACACTGAGGATCTGATGGGCTTTTAAGCTTAAATATAGTTTTGAAAAACATCCCAATATGTTGTAAATTTTCTTCTACTGAGAAGATATTTGTGAGATGGTCAAAAATACTCTACGTTTGTAGCTCCAGCTTTTCATGTGATAGGAGATGAAGAAATCTTCTCAGAAAACAGTTTTCATGCAAAACATCTGACCCTTGGAACCCCCTTAATTCCCTGAAACACTTGAAAATCAGCACCAAGGTGGAAGCTGCACCACCTGCAATTTGTATGAGTCTGTGTGTTCCCATACAAAATTTGTGGCCTATCAGAAGACAAAATTGTCTCTTTTTCAGTTCTAATTGTGCTTGCTTTTCCACTTGATCCTGCTGATCCTGGTTTCCCATCAGGCATATTTTCCTCCATGCCCTCCCCTTAAGTCCCCGAAACTTTTAGATTTATCTGCCTCCTTTTACCTTAGGCTTCCCGGGGATTTGCTTGTTGTTCCATTCCTTGAAGAGAACAGCCTTTAGAGTCCCTGGATTGGGTAACAGCTACACTTCTTTTTCAGAGACCACCTTGTAGCCCTGAAATGAGCTGCTCTGTGCAGGTGCTGTTTAGCTCTCAGTGGGAAAACTCACCTTTGCCTCAGAGTCTTGGTCCACTACCAATGTTAGCTGTGGTTATTTATATATGGTAACGCCTAAAAGCAGCAGCCCAGTCCTGCCTAGACAATCATTCTGGTGGCAGCAGAATTAGGACGGTGTACTTATGTATAAAGCACTCTCCATTTCTTGTTTTATTCTGTTTGTTTAAACAAGGAATCACTCGTTTAAACATTAAAATTCAGTAATACTAAATAAATAACGTTGTTTTAAAATGCAAACAGATTAAAAACAAAGGCAGCATCCTACTATTCCTCTATCTTTTACACATCTACAGGCTCAGAAGGGAGGCTGGGAAAGATATTGCATTAATAAACATAAGGCCAGAAGTAATCATTAAATAAATATAATTTTAAAAATCCCCTTGATATTTAAAAAATGCTGAAGGCTTTTGTTTAATAAGAAATGGCTAGGAATATAAGATGAAATGGGTACTATAGAGCAGTGAATTCCACTATCAAGAAATCAGCCAGGATAAAGTACAAAGACCCGATATTTTAACAGGCAGCAGAGGAAACCCTGGAACAAGGGTGGTGCCAGGTCAGTACAGAGGTTTCTGTGCTATAAAGGGTCTTTCCAGCTGGGGTTTTAAACCTTGGTGAGATCACCTTCCAGTCAAAATACCAGTCTGAGCAGCCCCCAGAAAGCACTCAGAGCAGACTAAATCTGACAGCTCTTTGTGGAGCAGAGGAGCAGATGGGCTAATCCTTCCCAAACAAGCTGCGAGCTTGGGAGCTGCAGAATCACAACCCCTGCGGCCACGTGGTGACCAGGGCACATGTTGCTGCTGGGAGATTGCAGTAAGTAAGGGCACCACAGATGCAAACTACTCAACAGGAAGAACATTATCAGTCATGTATTTCCATCTCTTTCCAGGGAGAGTCAAAATTGATGGCAGGATTCAGCTTGCTTGCTTTCAGCTTCTGTGAAATGTTGGGCCACAAAACACAGAGTTAGGAAGGGAAGTGGTAAATTGTCTCGTTCCAAACTGATGTGTTGGCCTGGTATGCTCAAATCATCAGAAGCTTTAAAGAAAATAATACCCATTTTTAAAGAAAATAATCCCTCTTTTTACACATACTGAAGGTTGTAGAGTGGGAAGTGTTTTCCAGATACACACAACGTGAAATCTTTTGGGAATTATAAGACTCAGAAGCAGTTTCTTATTCAATCAAAATAGCTGACAGATCAGTCTGAACAATGGCATATATAACAGCAACTTGTGCAAAAGTAGCAGACTTTTAAGACTGAGTATCTTGGCTCGCAGAAGCTCTTCAATCACATCAGCACAGAGTTCAGCTCCAGCTAGCTGCCCCAGTGTTTTCTGAGCTTCTCGTGGAAGCTTTGCAGTTTGTTTGGCACCCTGGGATTCCCAGCCGTGGTGGTGGCAGAACATCTGGAAGCTGTGTTCAGGCATAACTGTGGGAACGTGGCTGTTCTTAGGTTTTGCACCACTTGTGAGTGGGATCTCCACATGTGCAATCATCCCCTACAGCAAATCCAAAGGATTTTGAATTGCTCATTTCTCCTCCCGTGACACATAAGTTGGAATATTTTGCAGTTACCCTGAGCTCAGTTGTCGTATTTGAGTTGTAGAATTCAAAGTTCTTCTAAATGAACGTGTTATTCCTGGCATCTTAAAGGCAATACTTGATAATGAAGAGCATTTCTGCTCATAGATGGTGTGAATCCAGAACATTCATTTTTTATAGACCTTTTACATCTAATTGACTTTTATTGTACCTCCAAAATGGAAATGCATTAAAGGGCATCTCCATTTCACTTATAAGACTAATAGCCAATTTTCCATTCGATGTCTTTTGAGAATTCTTAATTGTCTTCTATTATTAGGTATTGGGAGTCTAAACAATTATATGAGATTATAAGGGCTCTTTTTAAACACATATTATACTGTAAATACGTGAGTGTTGTGCTGCTGCACCAGTGTTTCCTATTTTTCTTTTTGCATTGAATTTTACTTTTGTAGTTCCTGTTCCTCATTCAGTCCTGCGTAATTTCTTAAAAGGTAACATATTAAAAAATCTAAGAGTTTCAAACACTTGCAAATCATGTGGTCCCTGGAATTTTTAAAGAACCTGTAGAATATCAAGACACTCCAAAGGGATATCCCAGTTTTTAATGTAGAATAGTTACTGTTAGGTAGCATCTGGAGACATCACAACCCCTATTTTTCCTGGTTTTTGTCTTTTTGGCTTCACCCAAAAAACTCCACTAGCAAGTTCACACTGCTATACTTTGCAAAACGTTACTGACCAGAAAGTTCTGCGAGTGGAGGAAGATCCATTTTACCCTCCAGAGCAAAACCAGGTAAAAGCAGAACTGCCCGAAGGTATTTTTTGTTGAAATGCAGATTCGGTATTGTTTGGTCTATTTGAATTCATGTAACATTTGGCAAACAGAGTGGTTTGCCTTGACTATTTCGTTTGGAATGACAGAGGCTCTCATTTTTGATATTCATTTTATATATATATATATATAAAAATATTATATATATAAAATATATACTATGTATTATATACTATATATTATAGATCATATATTATGTATTTTATAAATATAGTATAATATAATATTATATATATTATACAATTTTTTTTTTTAATATATATATATTCAGAAATGGTGGGAATCATCGCTTTGTATCCAACCTCAGGAGTGTTCCTCATATGAACTGTCAAGTGGAAGGCTTGGCTACGAGTCTTGGATTTGCAGTATTCATCTCTGCTCTTTTTGAGGGACTAGTCAGTCCATCCAGTCTGTTCCAGTGAATATATCATCTGAGCTTTGGAGCTGTAGAAAAGTTATTCAAGTAAATGATCAGATAATATTTGGACAGCCACATGACACCACTTGGCACTGAAGGATGTACTCAGCTGTAGGAAGGAACAAATTACCTCAAATAAGCCTTAAATTGGATTTGATGGGCCATAGAGACAGATCTTTGTCCCAAGGTACTTGAAATTGTTGCTGTTGCTTTATAACATATGCTGAAACATGTGCTTTTGTCAAACTTCCACTTGTGTCATGCTCCTCTTCCACCCCTGATTTCCACAGTAGTTATTAGGGCATGAACAGGGAAGGTTTTGTGTCCCATGATGGATGGGCCTGTACAGTTTGCAAAGTACATGCTACAGATCACCATTCTCTTCCAGTTTTCCCCTCAAGTTCCTTCTGCTGGAAGAGTTTGACTGTATTTCCCTACAGTTAATAACACATTTTAAATGCAGCAAACCCTGCTTGCATCAGGAATAAGACTTGCTTTTGGATTTTGGCTTTTTTTTTTTTTTTTGGTTGAAAGAGCAGCTTTAATATTAGCAAGCGGCTGTTCCTGTGATGTTTTTGATACGTTGCTAATCTTAAGTACCTGCTCCCATCAGTGGCTGAGGGCCTCCTGTGCCGTGGGAAGTGCGCTCAGCTCCCATTGATTTCAGCAGAAGCTGAGGATAATCAGTGCCCTACAGGACGGGCCACCAGCGAATGCTCTGGAAAACGGGAACTCACAAGGGCAATCACAGTGCTAATGAAAGCAATAGGTGGCTGTCTGTGAAATACAGGTTTTCCTATTGAGTTTGTCTTGAGAGATTAAAAAGGGTTTTGCTCCAATTAAGTGCGTACAACCAAAAAAAAAAGAAAAGAAAAGGAACAAGAGAGAAGATTGTTCGTATTTCAGGTTTCTGCTCTTAATCTGCCATGCTAGGCCTGCTCAAAGGAAATGTCACTGGAGTTCTTAGACAGGACAAAAAGGAAAGAATATTTTCCTGTTGGTTAATAGCACAATTATTTTGACTGAAATAATTTCCAAAAAATCTTCCCAAAGCTCAGCTTGAGGCGGGATGAAAAATTTCTAGCAAGATTTCTAGCATGTCTATAATAAGCAGTGGAAAAAAGACGTTTTAATGTGAAACATTTTACAGCCTTGAACTCAATGTGCTGATGAGAGTTTTGCCACCTGTGGTAGCTTGTTTGCCCAATAGCAGATAGCAAGTTGGGACATGGTAGGATGGTGTAAATCTAACACTGAAGAGAACCTTTTTTAGGGTGGATCTAGAGGGTTAAACAGAGCCAATGACAGGAAATTGTAGCAGGGTGGTTTTAGATCTGAGGAGAATAGATTGTGGAACAGAGAAATGGTGGGAACCCTATTGTTGACACATTTAAATATAGACTGGATAAAATGTTAATAAATGTACAATAGGGAACGATTTTACATTGTAATCAAGGAGATGGAAAAGATGCAGTAATGACTCTTTTAAAAAGAAGTGTCAGTGTACTCCATTGTGAACTTTATTTCACTTTCAATGTGTTTATATTTAATATAAATACAACAATATTTATCCTATTTAATAAAGGAAGTTTTAATAGTTTTTTTCCCTCCTGTTCAAATATTACACTTTTCAATTCAACTTCCTGTCCTTGGTTGCCTTGTAAGGTGTAGGGCTTTCTGCTGACTTGCACCTAGTGAGTGCATAGACAGTGGTAATTTATCTTTTTGAACCTTAGAGGCACTAATCGGTTTTAGTAATTCATCCCAGAGAAGGGAATGGTGTTCAAATATGATCCTCTGAATCTGAAAACCCACTGAAACTGCGGTAGGGAGGAATATTTATATGGAAGCAGTAGTAGGATCTGTTAGATATCTCTCTTAATATTTTCTGTACCTCCTGTCAGTATCCCATAGCCATGAATCACCAACACTAAACTGCTGAAAACAATCACCACTAGCAAAAAGGTCATTTTCAATTTGCAGGCAAGACACAGTACAGGAGTGGTGGAGCTGCCAGCTAAGGAAGAGATACAGTCAAATGAATATGTCTTTTATATGATTTGAGTTGTGTTAATTTAGCTCATCCTTTTAAACTCAAGCAAATCTTCAGAAAACGGTGTTTGCTTTAGTATAACATGTTGAAAGATAATTAGTGGTCCTTGACAAAGAAGTTCTAGGTCAAGTGTAAGAACTTGCAAATCTAGGAAAAAGTGTCTTTCCAGTGACATATAAAAATAATTTACATTTGCTGCCGATTCTCATCCTGGAGGAGGTCCAACTATTTTAAACCTACCACACTTGTGATTAATTTCTTGCTAATAGGAATTTAATGTTCATAAATTGTTGGTATACAAAATATCCTCGACATTCTATAGGTACAGGAGCAGTCAGTCACTGTCCAGAGGGTTTGCTTGCTAATAACACACACGGTGCAGCAGGGGAGACACTCCAGAATGAGGTCAAGCAGTCTTAGGGTTATAACATCACTGAGTGAAAGCAAAAGTCTGGTGAGAAAATATTTCTCTCTGCTATATTTGCCTCAGCTTTTAGTAAAATGATTTTAACTTGAGGATATCCTTGTTACTAATCTTCCCTCTGACATTTCACTTCTTAGCACATTCTTCCTGCTTCTCCCTTTCCTTCTGCTGGCCACCAAGCTGGCCATTTCCCTTGGGGTATAGCCGTTGTTGAGTCACACTACAGATCATAAGTGAAATCCAAAAAGTGAGGAGTTCACAGCATTAAAAGGTGTCCTGAATATTTCAGTGTTCACCAGAATTCTGCTGCCTATCTGGAAATGTATGGCTTTGGAGGTGGATGAGTTTATGACCAGGTTAGTAAATTATGATATCTGAGAACTTCAGGGCAAATCAAAAAGAATTATCTTTCTGTGATATTGTATATTTTGAGATTCACAGTCACAGTTCTTGGGAGGAAAATGCATTCTCCTGTTCATATATAATGTTCATTATCTCTAAATTACACATTGCAAAACCTTATTTTATGTATCTCTTCTCTTTGTTATAAGATTTAACTAGATTACATGATAGGAAACCTTCTCAAAATTCTTATCAGAGGCTTGATAGCATGATATTAACCCAAGAGGTAAAATAAAGAAACCTAGTATGACACTGAGCTTATTCTTGAAGAGACCAAGCACTGACATAGTTCAGTATTATAGTTCCACTAGCAGTCAGTGCCCTGGAAGCAGACTTTTGAAGACCTTATACTCAGTTTCGTATTTAAATTTTTCTTTACAGTACTCTGTGCATTTCCTATGGTCATACTTTTTCATAAGAGAATATTAGATGAGACCCTGTGAGTAAAAATAATGGTGGTGAAGGGTTTTTACTTCTTTTAAACTGAGTTGAGCATTAAGACATGAGCTGGTCATCCTGAATGGAAGGTAGTGAATATTCAGCTTTTCTCCCTTCTCTGGAAGTGAGCATCCCATGCTTCAGTTCTAAAGCAGAAGGAACATTTTTTGCGTTGGAAGGGCTTTGGATCTATAAACATTTAATCTGTGGTCTCTCAAACGGTCGAGGTCCCATTGATGTCTGAGATAATGTTAGCTCTGTTTTCTCCCGGGATATTTCAGCACTGAGGGCTGAAGTAGGATCTGCCTCACCCATGTCACACCTGCCTGGTGTGATTGATGCACTCCAAGTGCACGTTACCACTGCAGCTATAAAAGGGCTTCTTTTGGGGGGGTTTATGGGTTTTTCTGCCTTGACAAGCATGGAGGGAGAGGAGGGGATGGGGCAGGCAGTTTGACCTGCTCTTCAGCAAGTCTGAGGGAGCTGACAGTGAGCTTGTGAGCACCTTCTCCAGTGCTTTAAATCCTTTGTGTATTTGTGATGGGAGAATGCTGGTAGCTGTAGTCAGGAAGGGCAGGAAAATGGGGACATCCTAAACTCACAGAACATTGCACCAAACAGGGCAAGACTGAATAGAAGGCTGGCTGCTGCTAAATAATTGTTTATGTAGCAGGGCCAGAAGCAAGTTGAGGAGAGTAGACAGGATTAAATGCTTTTTGTATTCTGTACTTTACATTAATTCTAAAATGGCGTGAATGCAACTGTGCAACAGCCAGTTCCTTGTGTTACCTCCTGCTCACCTGCCCTAGAAACGCTTTTATTAAATGACCTAGATATATTAACAATATCAATTAAAAGTAAAGAACGGGGAACGTAACTGCATGCATGAATTCCTTAGCTGACAGGATGAGAGGGACAAACAGACCCACAGTGGATACCCAGTTTTGTTTTCCTTTTTGTACAAATTGCCATTTGTACAACCTTGTTTGAAAGAACCTCTGCTGCTCTGGAGAACCTTGTGCTAACAGGCTTTTTGTAGCGCAGTGCTTAGGCACAGCTTTGTTGCATTCACGTTTGCAGTCTGGCTGACACTCGGTGCGAGGAGACAACCTCGATCTGCCAGGGCAAAGCCACCACATCTCCCTCTCATTTGCATTCCCCGTGCCATGTTTCAATTTTCCACCATTAAACAATAATTTGTAGCTCTGTATAATCTTTTATTAGGGATCTCAGAAAGCTTTATGGATATTGTATGAATGAAAGGAGCCTCACAACATGCCTGTGAAGTACAACCAGGTAAGAGTCATTATCGCTGTTTTATTCAGGAGCAAGATGGGATGCTAAAGCCTGGGAAGATTAGGCTCTGAATTTCATCCTCAAAGTGTGAAAGCACTACCTCACAGCAAAGCACACACCTGTTGAACCAGTATATTTGCAAAAGGCTGATATAGGCATATGCAGGTAATTTGAGTGCAGCTTCAAACTGAAACCTTTTATCTTCAAGGTCATGTAGCCAGTTTAGTCAGAGCGAGGAAGAGAACTGACGTCTTTAGTCTCCCTGGTCTGTGTTTTAAACCCAGAGGTATTTATCCTCCTTGAAAGACTCAAATTAACAGCAAAGTTGATATATCCCAGTGAGGACTAATCCTCCCCAAAACTTCACGTGGGCTTCTCTGATTTATTTTTTTAGTGTTTGCGAAATGGTTGGGGTTTTTTTCCTCATACTGTCTTTTCAGTCAGATTGAACCCCACTGAGTTAAAAATAAATGTCAAAAAACATGACTTAAGGAAAAATCCATGTGTTCCAGAACTGCTTTCCCCAGGAAACACTAGCCAATTAATAGAGTAGAATGAGGGATTTTGCCGAGGGAGCCATCATGAAATGAGAAGTGTACATAAATACATGCACAAAGAGACACATACAAACACATTAAAAGAGCATTTCATTTGGACAGGATCTACTTATCAGCATGGAGATTTATGAGGCACTGTAGAGCATGGACAAGCAGAAATCATAGGGAGGATGCTATTTTGAAAAGCTAATGAAATTTTCCTTGTACATATTTTTTTTGCTACTGCAGCAGGAATCCTCATGAAGACCATGAAGCTGTTATTGGTTAAGCTTCTGCTGCAGAAGTTCTTAAACAGATGTTTTTCCCTAAAACATTTAGGAGGATGTTATAATTCATCTATTTACTACCATTTTCATGCTAGAAGAAATTTCCTTGTCATACAGCTTGAGTATCTCTCTCTGACAACCTTCAGTAACCGTTTTAACTCCCTCTGTGGAGATCTGCTCTAATATCCGATTACGCTTAATATTATTTCCTTATAGCTGGTGAGATTTCTGGCTGGGTTTCAAACCCAGATTTTCTGTATTGTCTTTGTACAAGTTGCCTGTGTTGTTTCTAAGTGATCTGTGCACATGACATGCAATGTACATTCATCTTCAGATCACCCTTCCTTGTCTTAATCTTCCCCACCCAAAGGCTAGTAAATATTATGTGCAGTTATCCCAGCCATGTCAGGTGGGAAAAAAGACTTCCTGATAGAAAGGCTCACTATTAAAAATGCCAGACCGTTAAAAGAAATAACTCACTTTCTGAAATCTTAGGGATTACTAGTGGCAGAAGCAATAAAAATCTTCTTTAAAAATCTTCTGTGAATTATTAAATAAATTTCTTTCAAGCTGCTTTATTACTCATAGGAATTGTATCAATCATCAGTGGGAGCTAAATTACTAGATCAGTCATAAAATATTGTTGCAGCTAAAGAATCAATGCTAATTGAAGGCATTATTACATTAAGGCATTATTGCATTAAGGCATTATTACATGAAACACAAATACCTCAGGCTGATAACTCTTTGCTCTGCTTGATCTATAGTCTACAAAGAAGACATAATACCAACAACTGTAATGCTTGATTGTTCTCCTAAGCACATTATTTTCTCAATGCAATATTTTTCTCTACTGCTGTCCTTTTGCTTATAAGTCTCCCAGTAGTAAATCAAAAAAGAAAAAAAAAAAAGAGGTGACTATATATTAATGCAGTGCACATTTTCTCTGCAGTTCAAAGGCCAAACTCACTTCAGCCAGACTCGCACTGACTGCAATAAAGTTCAGAGCTGGGGGCATTTTCGGCTTGACCTATTTTTGCATTTTTGAAGAGCCTTGTCAGTGCTGCTCTTACCATGTTGGTTGAAGCAAGGTTGGGTCTGATGGAAAGTTTTTATGACATGTAGTAAAACTTGTATTGATTAAGGGAACTCTGTGCCTCGTGTCTCCTCTATGTGTGTGTTTTGCCCTGGCTCAGTCCTCACTGACAGCTGGAAAAGTTGGCTATTCCTGCAGGAGAGGAAGGATATGGGTGCTGCCATTATCCTTGGATTTGTCAGGCTCTGGGCACACAGAATGAAAATGGATGATGTGGAACCTTCCGAGTGCTGCACAAGCCCCCCAGCACTAAATATCTACAGCCAGTTTGCTGGACTTTGTCCCTGGGAGACTGAATAAACATTTCTCTAACTTCTGGCTGTCGTAACATCATTGTGTCACGGCTAAAGTGTAGTGACAGACCGACAGCCCATGGACTACTGACGTCTGTGTGGGTGAGAAAGTGAGTATATGTGAGTGCTGGTGCATACGTGCCAGCAGTGGTGATGAGCGTAGTATTTAGGTGGGTAGATGGAGGCTTGCTGGGGTAGATGGGAACAAGAGCATCTCTGTGAGAAAGTGTGTGAATATGTAGCTTAGAGTAGGTTTGAGATGGTGTTTTTGTTTTGATCTTCCTACTCCCTCTTTTTTCACCCCCCCCCCCCCCCCCGGAAAAAACAACTTTGGGTTTAACATATGTGCTTGCAGTCATAGCAGGATTTTGATGTATGGGTTATGCTTTTTTCCCATCTTCTCCCAAGAGTGAAACCTGCATATTGTCTGTCAAAGAAAACAGGGTGTTCCCAGCCTCTTGATTTATCATTTCTCTAGATAAGGAACATAATTTTTGTGCATAAGATAATTTTTTTCTGCAAATCGACACCTTCCATTCTCATCAAAGTTTTTGAGTATTGCTTACATAGAGTGACCAGCTAACAAGCTGTATGGAGCTGGGAAAAATAAGTCAAGGAATCACAGAAGCAACAACATATTCTTCAGTTCCAAAGTTCTTTGGCTGCACTAAGAAGATTAATGAATAAAAGGTCTTGATGCCAGCAAAGGCCTGGAGTGCCCTTTTTGAATTTGTGGTAATGTAGTTTAATGGGTAGAACAATACAGATGCCTAACTTCTTTTCTGGTTGGGGTTTGTTGTTTTGGGTTTTCTTCCTCTCTTCTATTAAATTAAACATTCTGTTCTGTCTTCATGCCAATGGCTCTGCCACAACCTTTCTAGGTGGTTTTCCTGCCGATCCAAAATAGCAGCTGGGAAATTTACAAAGTACTTTCTTCCTTCCCCACCCTTTCCACACTTCTGCTCCTCATCGGTGCCTCAAACAAGCACTTGCCAAGTTCTGTAATCACAGGGCTGCAGAGACTCATCATGCCAGGCTGATGTGTAATATGGAGCAAGGTGCAGCGAGGAGGCAGCAAAACATCGTGAAATCCTTTTCATTCAAGTCAAAATGAATCCAAAGGTTTCTTTCTTTCTCCTCTTCTGCCACCCCCACCCCTCGCACCCTTCCTTCACTCCAGTTCCCAGGCCTGTGTAACCCAGTGCAGCATGATAGGCATGTATTCACCTCTGACCCAATGGAGTCCTTATCTTAACCATAAAAGTTGACTTTTTCTGTCGGGCAAACAAAAAAATCCATGTGAAGATCCCTCTGCAGTGAAACAGAGCAATTATGTTAAAGTGTCCACAGTTACATCATGATTTTAGAGGAGACATTTCTGGGCATATCAGATTGTTAAGAAGTAATTCCCTAGGTGAAAATTTAGCTGGGGTACGAGGCTGACAAGTGCACTCTGTGGGTGTGTGGGGCCTCTTAGGAGAGACAGAGATCTGACTCAAAGCTTCTTCCTGCTACTGAGAAGTGGTCCCTACCTACAACCACAGAATGCTTCAAAAGTAGCCAGATTCCAGCACTAATTCACCAACAATCCTTGCAGTATATTATTTTTCCCCTTTGAACAGTCTCCATTTGGAAGTGACCCACTCTCACCTCGTACAGCTCGAGGTGCTACCAACTAAACCAATGACAACAACACAGCTGAATTAGAAGATTCTCTGCCACCCAGGGGATTTAACAGTGATTTACTAACCCATCTGTCTCGTGCATTTCTTTCTTTATATTTCGTATAAGGGCCTGTCGGCAGTTTTTTCAGACCTCTGAAGCTTAGTTCATGGGGTCTGTGGCTACTCCTACTGATGTTACTGAGATTTATTCCATATTTTCAGTGAGAACAGGATTTGATCTATAAAGATTGGGTGAAATATTTGAAAGGAAAAGGAAGGATCCTAAGATCTCTTTCAGGTTAGTTAAAAAGGCTCTAACATAAGGGAAAATGAGGCCAAGGGTAAAATGGAAAGGAGGTTTTACTGCTAAATACTCTAAAATTACCAAGAACAACATCTAAAACTAAGAATGCAGAAATCAACACAACCTTTTCCATCACCTCTGATTGTGACAAATCTCAAATCCCAAGTTCCTTTTTTCAAGTGTAGTCCTATATCTTCCTAGCTCTAAAGCTTATTAATTTCTCTTGCCAAAATAAGTTGATTTTAAGAGGTTTTATTCCGTCCTGCAGTGCTCCATGTTTGAATATCAGGGCTTGGAAATCAAATGTGCTTACCAAGAACAATGAAGCTAAATCCTGTTTTCAACCTGCACCCTCAGAATGTCACGCCCTGCTCATATTTCAAATGTGGCACTCAGGCCATGTTCTTAACATCACCTACACAGGGCTGCTGGGGAGATTCAGTCCTCACACTCATTTACAGCTAGAGGTGGCCTTGCCTCCTAATGAAGTCCAACTTTGTGAACTTAATACTCTTCTGTTCTCTGTGCTGCCAAGCTTCTGTTTGTAGGATACATCACCTGCTCATTCCTCCTCTAGAGGTGGGCAGTCCATGAGAACTGGCTTTGACACCGAGCTGGAGGATGGCTAGCAGGGGACTTAGGAATCTCAGAAATGTTCAGAACAGAAAAAGACCACTTATTTCTCTATATCTGTTTTTACTCTGCTTTCCTGATTTTACATTCTGTCCCTTGGTTCTCCTCCAAAAATAAATCTGGACATCTCTTCAGCTTCTGAAATGCTTTGATTTTAAAGGCTTGTTCCAGCAAGTAAAGTTAGCTCCCTATAGTAAATCCTAAAGAAATTCTCAAAGAAAACAGATGATTAAATTTTTCAGTGTTGGATTCTCAGAACCTCTTAGACTGCCAGCAGATCATCTAGGCCATGCAAATCAAATCTCACATGAATTCAAACCTAGTTTCGAGGTAGCCTGAAAACAGTTGATGAATTTGCTCACCTTTTTTGTTTGGGTGGACATTTTCTGGTCTGCAATTCCACGTGACTTTGCACGCTGACCTTCCCTGGAGATGTTCTCCTACACTTAAAAAAGCTGTTAACTGGGATCAGCTGCAGCCACAGACTTCCTGCTCAGTCTGGTGCCAGTAATTGGCTGTGTTGGCATCTGATGGTGTTAAGAAGAGCACAGTGAGATCTGTCTGGAAAGTGCCCTCTGGACCAGAGCTGTGACACTTGCTGGTGATATTTGAAGGGAATGTTTTGAATGGATTGCAAATGAAAAGTAGATTTACTGAACTGGGCCTGATGTGAAACATTCAGGTCACCTTCCCTCTTTGTGGAAAGACAGTAGGAAGTCCTGACTCCCCGTTTGTTGCCCACGACCATCCCATTCTGTGTCCTGTAACTTGTGTGTGATCTGTGCAGCTTTTGTCCCTTCCTAGATGAGCTGTATTACAGGAGAAGATGACAGTCTGGTTGCTCTCTGTTCTGCACCCAACTTCCCAGGCTTTGGAAGTCAAAGGGGAAAAGCATCACCTACATCTTTCTTGGGGCAGTGGTGGCCCTGACAACGTGCAGTTCTTCTTCTTCTCCTCCAGAGATGCCTGGAGCAGCTCAGGATAAAGAAAAAGGAGAACAGGCTGATGGCAGATAATGTGAGATGTCTAAAGCAGTTCAGGTCGATTTAGTCAGACCAAGAGTTGAATAAACAACTGGTCTGTGAACTGTATGCTGAGTGCCCTCCCTCCTGCTGCTGCTGGGCTGTGCTCCCACAGAGCTCTGCCCAAGTGGTCAGGTGAGTAGGGCACTCCTGTGTCCTGCGTGTGTCTCCCTGTGTCCTGCGTGTGTGTAGGCTTCCTCTCTCCACCCCTGCCTCCTGCCTCCATCTCCCGAGCTGGATGGTGCTGTGATGCTCTCCATGTCCCTGACTCCTGGTGGCACTCCTGGTCGAGAGTACAGCAGCTCTCGGGCAGCTCTAACTCGACCCCGTTAGCTGTGATTTGTAAGGGCTCACACACAGTGTGACAGACAGCGTGCCACAATCTTTTCCTTCCCCTCTGCTTGCTGCACCTCACACCCCTGGCTGGCTAGGCACTGGCAGTTCTGGCCTGCTGGTGGTTTCCTTGTCTAAACCCTGTTCTGAGCAGAAGAGCAGCTTGGTGATAGAGGATCTGTCCCAAAGCGTTTCCTGTGAGCTTTCCAAATCAGTTCTGTTAATAGTCCCTGTGAATTGATTGGCTTTTGCTTTTTTGCAGGATGATGTGACAGTGCATCATATTGATGTTGAGATGCTTCATTATGCAGAGCTGCATTTGCTGTCTTTGTTGCTGAGCGAATGTGTGGTTGGATAGCGGTCACAGTCCTCAAAACCCTCCAATAGTTTTTGCTTTGCTTGAGCATGGATCCTGTGACAGTATTAATTAAAACTTAGAGGTCCCAATAATTTAGGTACAGATTCTGCCTTCAGCTATCTGTGTTCTTTTCACAAACAAGTAAGACTTCTCTGTTTATTTTAGATTCATCTATCCTTATCTTCCTTTGATTTTTCAGAAAGGCATTTGCTATTGAAATTCAGTGCAAAAATAAGGGACAGAAAAATATAGAAATCTTCTTTAAAATTCAGCTTTGAATAAGGCCCTGAGTTTTTCCCTTCTCAGATTTTACTGGGGCATCCCTCACTCACAGAGGCTTGATTTCTGCAACCCTCTCCGGAAAATTCAGATTTAGACTTTAACACTCCTGAGCTATTTTGAAATCCAAAAGCACCTAAAATGTCTCAGGCAGAGTCTCCATTTTGGGATAATCATCCACGCATTCTGCATTCCTCCTCAGATTGTTTATGCTGAGCATTCTCTTAATCTCACTCACTGTAGCGCCATTCTCTTTGTATGAAATGATAAATCAGGCTCGTGGTGTTCTCTCCTCTGCCACCCACCTTTAGTCCAGGGCCCGTGCAGAGTGAGCAGACCCAGCTTCTGTGACGGTGCAGGAATGCTTGGAATCTCTCTGATCTGTTTCCAGGGAACATTTCCCCATGGCATGGCCAACGAGCAAGAACATTTTGCTTTACCTTGCAACCAAGCTGGAGCCCTTCCTCCACTCGGGCTCCTCCGTGCCTTTGGCTCCTGGCTGCAGCGAGGAGCTGTCTCCTTGGTGGCACAGCCCCTGACACTCTGACAGGTGATGGATGGTGCCAGCTGGCATGCCACCCAGGAATCAGAGCAGAGCAGAGGTGGTGGCACTGCCTGATGGATGAGAGTGGTTTTCTTCAGCTGGCACCAATCCTGTTATCCAAAGGCTTTGCTCTCTCTGGTGAGAGCTACCAGCGATGCTCAGGTTGTCCCTCTGATCCCAGAACATTCGTGGAACACTTATGGAAGTGGAGCGAGGCAAGGAATGATGGCAGGTGGTTCTTCTCATCCACTGCCATGCCCACAGAGCGGGCAAAGGCTAACCGGTGTTTGAATGTTCATCTGTACTTCTCTGCAAAGTCAAATATTTGAGGTACTCAGATGATGGAAAACGCAAGTGGTGAAATTAGGAGAATATCTAGGACCAGGCCTTAAGTAAAGTTTAAAGGTGTGATGAAAATTAGGCTTCTACAGCTTTCCTCATCCCAGGTGGGTAGCTACCGAGATCAGTGCTTTTTAAAACCACACTGCCTTTCTAAATATTTAAACATGAGTCAGAAGCTTATTTTCAGAAATCTGGTTATGGAAACACATAGCAGAGTAATACAAATATTTTTCTTAGTCCTCCTTTTAATGAAGATGGCACTGATTTGCAGCTCTTCAAATTATCTATTAATGTCCAGCAGCTTGACTTCAAAAAAGACTTCCTCAAGTACTGCACTGTCTTTAATACAAAAAGCCATATCAGATCCTTTTCTGGAAAATTAATGTTATTACTTCTATTTTGAGAATAAGGAGCAGAAGGATTAAAATGATTGGTCCTATCTGCTGACAAGGCTGGTGGTGGTGCTTCAAAGGAGAAGAGATCTTGGCTATCAATTTTAATTTTTTTCAAGTCTTTGGCTTTTTCTGCCTTCGGGACATTTTGAAGGCAGAATTCTTTTTGACAAACCATAATTTGTTTTATTTGAAAGAACTAAAATTACTTCATTCCTTTGTTTTGAATTGAAATTCTAATTGTATTTACAAGTATAAAACCCAGGACTATCTATGGGCTTTCTCCTTTTTCTTGTTGGCTACCAAACATTTGTTTTGACCAAGAAACAGAAAATGAAAAGAAGCAGAAAATTAAGTTTAAGGATTTGGCAGCAGGGAGGGGTAACTCCCCAGACTTGCACAATGAAAAAAATCTAGGGGAAAATTTTAAAGCTGGCAAAATTAATTACTTTCTCTTATTCAGTTTGCATTCTTCTGATGATGAACGTCTGAAAGTTTCTTTTTCCCCCCTTGTATCAAAATTTCTTTTCCTTAGATGGAAGTTAATTGATTTAAAAAAAGGACAGACATTTAAATTCCCTCTTTCTGAAAATGAGAAATATAATTATGAAATAAATATTTTCTGAAACCAATTGCTCTGATAAAATTATGTTTCCAACCATAATCCAAATTTTAAAGTTACAAGTTTCGTTTCAGAGAAACAAGGTTTTCACCAAGCATTGCCTTTCTTCAATATTTTGTACAATATTAAATAGATACATTGTTGTGCCTTAACGTTGGTAGATAAATGTTCACTCAACTGAAAAAATGGTTTTCTTTACCATACAGATACAAAATACAATACAAAACCACAAAAAAAGTTTAATTTGAAAGTTTTAATGTAGCTGCATTGAAAGTGGTGTCATATCCATGGATTTATTTTTGTACTGGATCTTTGAAATCAAGCAGTTTCCAGGGGAGTGAGGGACTAGAGAGTTCTATAGAGTGAACACGTGGAGAACCTTTACCCTGTGTCCACAAATGTGTCCCTGCTACACATGTGAGCTGTAGGGCTGGGTTTTCCAAATCTAACCTCACCAGACAAGAAAGTAAATGAAATAAGTTTTTGAAATCTGGGGCAATAGCAACCCAAAGCAATCTAGACTCAAACTAGTGGAAAATGTATTAGTGCTGAATTTGGCAAATATTTTCAATTTTAAGAAGGCTTTAAACTGAGTTTTTCACCTTATCAGATCCCCATCTTCATTTTGTTGCCTGTTGTGGCCTGTCAGAACTTCCTGGTAAAGTCTGAGAACATCTTGCAGTAAGAGCAGGTGCTGTTCCAAGAGCACAAACCACATGAGTTAAATGAGACACTGTCTCATACCGATGAAATTGGAAGGGCCATTGCACACCCATAAAAAATTTGGGTTCTGTTCAAGGGAGAGTAGTGGTGTAAAATGCACATTAAGAGACAATTAAAGACAATGTCATTAAATGCGATTTTCTTGTTGGGTAGCTAATGCAGCTCTCTGAGTCTGTCTTACCCTCTTGTGTTACATTGGAAACCTGATTATTCAGCTGCCAGAGGACAAAATGCTCTGGAAGCTGGTCTATTTTATCTTAAGTCTCAAGTGCCAGTGCCTGGATGTCACCTCTGTTTTGATGCTTAGGGTTCTGAATCTCTGGACTGTTTCAGAATCAAGAGCATGCTCCTCCCAGTAACTGATAAACAGTTCCTTGGGCCAGGTGCTCTGAGCACTTTGCCAGCTCTAAGGGTTTCATTTTACACACATGTAACATTAACATTCAATAAGAATTAATTGAAATGAGCTCCCAGTCGTTTCCAAGAGCTGGTGTGCTCAGGGCACTGAACACAGGGCTTTACACACACCTGGCCATGCCTTTATCCAGCTCTGTGAGCAGGAACTCAGCTCACCCAGGTGCTAAAACCAAAACTTGACAGGGGATATAGGAGCCATCTGTTCCCTTGACATAAATTTTGTTTTAATTTTGACCATCTTAACTTACATCTGTGTTGGAAAATCTTTCTGGAGGAGCTTCCAGAGAGAGAAGAAAGAGAAATCACATATCCAGGTTCCATCTCTGTCTGCTAAGGACTGTGTACTTAAACCTGGTCTCGTGTGCTTGTGACCACTAAAATCACAAGAGTTAATGCAGGAAGGGGCTGTGCTCTGCTCTAACCAGAGACCAAAAAAAAAAAAGGAAGAAGAAGAAATAGGAGAAACTTCCATGAAATTGTATTTATACTTTCTAGCTCTCCTGGTTAGAAGATGGAAAAAAGTGTTTTATGATATTAGAAAAGTTCACCTGTATTTAAACACGATGTAGAAGTGATGTGGAGGGAGGATGAACAATACTTTCTGTCAACATCATGGGCTCTACAGCTGCTTTTTTTTCTCCAAACTGGGAAAGCAGCTAAGAAATTTCAAATACATTTTTAGTTCAGTAAGAAAGTTCCACTGTTTCTCCTAGGAGAAAGGAAAATGTTTGGTCAGGACACGGAGAAATAGGAAGGGATATGGAGCCCTTTCAAGAGTCCAAAACCAAACATTTCTGTTCACCCTGCTCTCAAAAGGCATGTGCTCACACAAACTAACAAGCACTCTTTTGGGAGAGTTAGGACATGAGGACATTTTTGTGACAAGCTTCTGTTTTTTGGCCCAGCTTCTGCTTTGGCACCTGTTTGACCTGGCGATTTAAGCTCCTTTCTGAAAAACAGGGTTTGTCTCTTCACTGTGTTGGAAATTGGAATCTCAGTGGGAATTTGTGATCCCGGCAACTTGTAAACAGCCTTTATCCTTCCACGTATGTCCTCCTAACCCCTGCAGAATTTAAAATGTACAGGAGCCTCCTAAGCAATGGCTTGTGCCATTTCACTGACTTTTACTTCTATGACCACCAGTAACAATAAAAGCAGTGAAATGAAAGCTGTAACAAGCTGCTGCTTTGGCATAATAGCTTGGAAGTACTTCATCCACAGTTAATATGCACCTGGTGCCCTCTCAGATAAACACCCCAAGCAGGGACCAGAATAAAAAATATGCCCAATACATGTCTGAAAAGAGCACAAATTATCTTTGACATTATTAGAATCCTTACTGTGCTGTATGTGTGTTCCCCACATCTGGAATGTGTGGTCTGTTGGTGATATTGCTTTGAACTTCATCTTTCTTAGACATGTTAGAAAAAGAGAAAGAAATCTTCCTGCAGCACTGGGAAATGCAAAGAAGAGTAGGGAAAACTGTTTTTAGATGAACAAACAATGACTGAATTCAATCGGTTTCTCTTATATCCTTTATGTTTTAATTTTCAGTTACTTTGTAGGAATTAGGAGCAATTTCTGAAGAACATAGTGAGGGTACGATTGGATTTGCTACCTTGAGTCCTGTTGTTGGTTCCTCAAGTCTGATACCTTTACCTGGGAACGCTGATCATTTGTGGCATCAGAAGAACATAAACAAAACCAAAAAAGGCCACCAGCATTCAAGGCATGCAGGGATCTTTTGGGGTGAGGAATGAATACTCTTATTCCCACAGAAGTGCATTTTGGACACCAGTAATAGCTTGCATTGTTCCAGATGTTATTGATAAAATTATGCAACTCATTTTGTCCTTTGGCTTCCCCGTATGATGAATTTCTCAAGTTTAGTATAGAAAGAGTAAGCAAAAATATATTTCACTTCAGAAATTCAGTTTCTCTTAAATTTACTGAATTTTAGTTTTAAAATGGTGTTAGAAGTTGTATAGTTCCTTCTAATTTTTCTCATGTCCGCAGTAAGTAATACCTGCGCATCCTCTACTTCAAAATGCAGTGAGCTGAACTACAGATCTGAATCCATCTGGATCAGAGCTGTGGATTTGGATTAGTAAGATTTCTTCCTTGTATGCTCGCATGCTTTGTCCATGCTTCTCTTTTCAGTGCCCTTCCTGGCTGCACGTTTGAAAGGGTTTTTCTGCCTTACACTATTATTAAATCTCATCTTTTACTCTATAGTTATAATTTTGGTAAGTAGATTTTCTTAACGTCTAGAGATCTTTAAGCTCTTGGTGCGTTTGGTGTAGACGGGACAACTTAGACAAGAAAACCTCCTCTGGAATGAAAACGTAGCCTATTCTTTCACAGCTGGTGCTCTGCTGTTTCGCTCTCTTTTCTCCCTCTCCGAAGGTCGTGTTACAGTGTTAAGAGCAAATTTCCACTTAGTGTTACTTTAATAAGGGTTTTCAAGCTGTTCTGTTTTCCATATTGTCCTTTGCTCAGTGATTTGGTTGTGCTCTGTAAACAGAATGACTCAGATGTGTTGTATTGAGTAGAGGCTTGATGGCAAAGCTGAGAAGTTAAGCCCTTTCAGAAAATGTTGTTTTCAGGCTTTTGCAGGTTATTTGATGAGTCAAACCCAAGTGGAACTCTGCCTCAGGGAACCTCCTGAGCCGGAGTTCACAGCCAGCCTAAGGCCTATGTATCACACCCACCCCGCTTCCAACACTCACAGAATATGAATTAATAATTAATTATATATAGCATTAATTATATCTATTAATAAATATTTAGATATTAGGGTTCAGGCTTTATGCTGGGCTTTCACACATGGAATTCACCTCATACTCCCACTTAAAAGAAAGCTGCATCAGCACCTCCAGTAGCCTCCTTAATGACGTTACTATGAGTGAGTTCATTTTGAAAGATTTTTTAAATGGTCTAATTTTCTGTTGAATTGTTTGAGTCTATGAAGGGCTGTGTTAAGCACTGTATCAGCTGAACTACATTTTCCCCATCCTGCAGAATCACTGCCAATCTTTGAAGAGAATAAAAATACCATTTACATAAGCTTTTGTCCATTCATAAAATCTGGTAACAGGAGTCTTGACTAACATTTTAATATACAAATAAAGGGCCAACTTGACCTCATTTTTGAACAATTGCTTGTTCACTTTGTTGCTGTAGTTATTTCTAAAAGGAAATAATTGAATGTCTCTAAGGGTAAAAAGACTTTTTCAAACAAGAATATTTTTGATACTCTTTTTTGTACAGACATCTCTTTTAAAATATTTTGGCAGTTAGTAATTCCCGGGACCACAAATCACTTCCAAAACTAAGCCAAATAACTTAGCTCTTACATACCACAGTGTCTTGGCCCATCAGGGTTGAATGCCCTTAGCAAATATTATGGCTTTGTTGGACTGCAAAAGAGCAAGTTGGAAAACCAACAGGATTGAAAACTGCTGCACACAAGGCTGGGAAAATAATACCCTCATTATCATACTCAGGGGATTATAACGGCTGGGTAGACTTTCAGGTTGTAGAAGTTTCTCTTTGCTGATCGTAGAATGATGCAGGATAAATATTTGTAAAACTTCGTATGCATCTCCTCAGAGAGTAATTTTTCAGATGAAAAAATGTGACCAAAGAAAGAAAGTCTGAGTTCACTGTCTACACTGTGACAGACAAAACAAGAGAACCATACCTTAAAATGAAGTGATGGGCCCCATGTGATATAAATACATCCATGCAGTCCCCACAGTGCTCAGGCCTAGCCCCTCTTTTGCTAGATCTATGCCTTTCTGTGTTCCGCATCCATTCCAGATTCTCTCCTGTTAGGTATTTCAGTGTTACTTCTTAATTTTTAATTCTCCCGTTACAGCCAAAATGGGAGGTGGCTTTGCCTCAGCAGTTTAGTGCAGAGGACAGGTGCAGTTTTGAAACAAATCCTCTGACTGCCTACACTTACCACCTCTTGCTGCATTTCTCACGTGTGGTTTTGGTTCATGTTAAATAGATTCTTCTCAGATCAGAATCTCTGATCTGCCTACGTGTCCAGAGGATTCAAAATCCTGAAGGGAGCACTGGGGTCTGAACCAGGGATCAGTCTGCTAGAGCACGTTCCATCTCATACATAATGGGGATGCCTTGATCCAGGAAAACAGATTAAATTTCAGCTGAAGTTACAACAGAACTTCATGTAGGGGAGATGTAGGGGCCTGAGCAGCAACTGCTCTGACCTACTGATCCTCTTCTGCGGTGTTAGAAAAATTCCTCCTGTAGAAAAATATAAGAAATAATAATAAAAAAAAGAAATAGTAAAAGAAGAAATAGTTTAAAAATAAATAGTAAAAAACAATAAAAAAATAAATTAAAAAAAAAAGAAATAGAAAAAAAAAAGTGGGTTTTGAACCTATGGGTTCTCAGTGTTGTTGTAAAACTGTCACCGGCCATTCTTTTTCTCATTCTGCTTTCTACCTCAAAACACTGGGACATTGTACTGCGTTCTAGAGCTGCACTTAATGGTTGAAAATAAGGTGTGCCACGGGATAAAAAGGGAAATATTGCCATAGGACAATAGTCTTCCATTCTTCCAGCTCTGCAGGCAAAGAACAGGCGCTAGCTGCCACCGCGAAACGAAATTGAATGACATAAAAAATGCTAACACGCTCTCCTAGTGGGAGTGCTTGTAGTGGTAACAGGTAATTGCTCGTACTCCTGCTCTGGAAGGTCATTCAGGATGGAAACACAGATGCTCCCATCTTGTCCTTGCTGTAAGCACAGTTCCGGCGAGAAGAAAAGGCAGCCTGCTTTAACGGGAGCCTGCTGCTGCTGAGCCTGCCGAAGGAAATTCGGGATAATATGTTTCTGAGCGTTCTGCTACTATGAAAAGAAGATTAAAGGATAAGTTGCTTATGCTGTTACATTGACTCGGGCCTATGAAACAAAATGGCAGAAGTTTTTTTCTGTGGCAGTTTTGATCCGCTGTTTGTCAGCAGTGGTACAGCTTCCATCTGAGAGTTAAAGGAGCAGATGGGAAAATGTATTTTACTCTGTAGGGAGGAATGTATTCCAGGGGCAAGAAGTGTGAGAAACATAGAAATTGGTATTCTAAGTAATTGCTCCATGAGTTCAGGTAAGTAATTTTCCAGCATTTTCAAACAAAACTGCCAGAAATTAGGTCATTGCAATATTGAAGCTTGCCTAACTAAATGAAAGAAATGAAGAATGGCCAGGGCCCTGCACACACATGGAACAATTTTATGGTTGAGAACTTTGCTTGTGGGGAATCCTCACTATTAGGGAGAATTTGCTGCTTTCAGAAAAAATAAGTGGTTGTGCGCTGCTGTCCTCTCAGGAAATCCTTTTGAATCGGCTGTTTGAAAATTCTAATATAAACATGCAGCAAGTTTCCTATGCAAGATAAATGAGAAGAAAGACCAACTTCTAATCCAGCTCTATCACCTGGTATGAGTAGGGCTCTGCTCAGCCAGAGGGTGGAGGCACGCCTAATTGCCCCAAACCACGGATGATTTACTACACAGCTAAGGGGCATCGTGCACAAACGACCTGTAAATGTCCTTGCTAAAAAGCACTTTTTTGATGTGCAACATCAGCTTCTTCTTGCCAGGATACAGGCATGTAATCTCTCTTTCTGCCTGCCTAGTTGTACTCTGCTGGAATCCACTTATAAATCCCTTGCAGAGCCAAGGTAGATTCCTTCTGCTAAGCCACAAACAAGGACTCTCGAGGTTTTGTTCTTTGAGATCCGAGCACGCTTTTATTCCCTTCCCAAAGAGCCGACTACATATGTCTGCTGTCTCCACTTCTCTCACCAGGAATATAAAAATAGATTTAATTCTTCAAAGGCACACAACCTGTATTATTTTCCCAATTGTTAGTGACCATTTTAATGGTAAGTGAGTTTGGTGAGACTTGACTTAAAGCTCCAAGCAAAATTCTTATGGGAGGTTCAGTTTCGGGTCTCCATGGACAGCAACGCTCCAAAAAAGTGGAAAGTGGCTCTTCCAGAATTTGCACACTTAATACAGAGAACTGGAACATTCTTTCTACCTGGGCTTTTTGACCCTTGTGTTTCTTGCTGTCCTGATGAGCCCTTGGCCACTGTGCTGCAGGTAACTGGGAAGTTGAATCTCCAGGGTAAAGACTGCATAGAATTAAATGCTCGTGCACTGTCAAAATATTGACAGTCCAAAAAGTCTCCAGCCAGGAACTCGTTGGACAGCAAGAATTGAGCAAAATTACTTCAATATGCGGAAGAAATTTAGATGCCCTGAGGGAATACTAGTTCAGAGAGATAGTAATAGGGATTACTACTTGTTTCATAATGTGGCTTGAAAGAAATCAGCCAGACCAGACATGCTGCCCGTGCACACACCAAGCTACAGTCACAATTCAGAAAGGGAGATGTTTACCATCCATGTTGCTTTCACACCGCCTCCTCCTCCTCCTCTGACCTCTTCTGCCTCTCTTCTTTTCTCCCCCTAGTTAAACAACTCCTCCGTGACTTCATCTGTCCTTCCCGTTTCCACCTTGTACCTTTCTCTGCCTTACCTGAAAACTTAGCGAGTGATGAAGCTGCAGGTGTTGCCCTGTCTGACAACCTGTATACCCCACTCCTATCTGCCTTTTTTCCCCCCTTCTGCAGTAACTGCCCTCATTAAGGCCTCGGGAAGTTTCTTTGTAGACAAATCTCCCATCTCCTCTTTGCCACACCGCACCCTGTTTCTTGGGTGTGTCATTCCTGAGTAAGTTTTTCTCCGCTCTCTTTTCTGTTCCCTCCTTTGCATCTTCCAGTTACTGTGGAGTTTCTTCTGGCCTGCTTAACCTCCAGTTTGGAAAAGGAAATTGCACTTTGGCATGTCAGCCTGGAAATACTGCTGACCCCTCATTTAATTTCAGCTGTCTGACATGCTCAGCCCTCTGCTCTTTTGCTTTGCAATGTTTCTTCTGCCACATTTTATGGAAGAGAGTCAAAAGATGGAAGGATAATCTGTGAGTCACTTGTGCGGTGACAACTTGCACATTTTCTTCTTTCCATCCTAATTTTTTTCCTATCCTGCCAATCTTTTATTTCAGTTCCTTCTGTAAAAGGGTGAGAATTCATTTGAAGAGAGCATTGAATGCCTCTCATTGCAAAGTATTTTTTGAAAATATTATCAATACTTATAGAAGAATTTCTCCACTTTCATCTGCAGAGTGTATCTAAAGGATTTCTTCTTTTTGTCAGAAAACATAATCTTATCACAGAGATTTTGGAGCCCTATTCATGACAGCTCAGACCAGGAGATTATATACCCTTTGAGCTCTTCTTCTCTGATTAAAAGCGGACTTTTTGCTTATGTGCTTGTGCTTTTTCTATCCCACCCCTTGCCTCCTTCTCCCCTACCCCCCTGCCACGTTGTTTAAACTCAGTTTGACCTTGGAGATACTGTAATCTGACGATTTAGGATACTGAAAAAATAGGAGTTATTGGGAATATAGGATGCCTTGGTGGTGGTTGAGTGGGGAGGTATAATTTAGTGCTGCCCTGGACACTTTGGTTTTGACACGACTATTCTGGAAGTCACCTGAAGTTTCTGATTCGGCCAGATGTTGCTGTGTCATATGAGTCTACCTTGTCTGTGTCAAGAAGAGAAACTCTCAAAAGAGAAATGAGAGAGAATATTATATGGTTTTATTTTAATATATTTGCTGATAGCATTGTTTTGAATATATCTTTTGGGTTGATTTTTTTTTTTTTGATCTGCCCATGAATTAGTTATTGCCATATGTTCTAAAAGTAGAATTTGTGTCATTGTTCAGCAGCCATCATTGGACTATGAGACTGAACAACGTTTTCAGTTTTCCCTCTTTGACATTTTTAGGATAAATATGTTTTTGCGGTGGCTTGGTTTATTAGGTAGTCAAAGCTGCTGTCAGATAGAGTGACCCAGGTAGCTCATTCCTGGTTTGCAACCTCTCAGTGATTGAAAACTGTAATTTAAAATGGGGATAAGGTCACTAAATTAATGTTGTTAATAAAATAAAGTGGATTGTTTGCAGATAATCTCAGAATTTAACATGTAAAGGATCCTCTTTTTAATAAGGTTAAAAAATGGGAAATATCTTAAAATATGACTTCAGATTTAAAAATTGTTAGATGACTGATCAACTGACATTTTGTCATTCTTCCAGAGAATACTGGAGATTTCACAGCTCATAGAGCATAAATCTGAAAGGCTGCATTAGGCTTTAACATTTCTTTAAGAAAGCAAGCTATGAATAATAAAGGACACATGCAGCCTCCTATTTTGATTTATTTCTGAAATGTTATATATTTCATTAAATTCCACAATATATATTTGCAATCGCAGTGAGTTACTTCTTCATCTGATTTTATTTTTTATAGGCTAGGAGTGTTAGTCACTATAATAAAAATGAAATGTGTAATTTCTAACTAAAGAATCTTAGCATGTTTATGTTGCTAGCAACACGTGTTTGCGTGGTAAAAGTTGCTGGAAGCTGACCCCGTACTGGGAAAATTGCTAATCTCCAAACAGAATCCTAAACAACTTAATCGAAACATTTTACTGCATTTATTTGTAAGGTCATCTTGCATGTTCTGAGACAGTGTTTCATCGCACACTGGCAATGTGAATGGCTCGTGCCTCCAAAATTTAATTTTGTTTCCCAAGGAATCTTCTCATCCCTGCACCGTGCCATGGTTGCCTCATTTAACATTTTCTCAAATGAACACGTCAAGTCCAGCCTTTCTTTTTGGGGTTTCTTTGTTGAATTGTAAAAGTCTCTTCCAGCCTTCCAACACTGAGTGAAATCCTGGCTTTGATTGAAGTTGGTGGCAGAAGTGCTGAGTTCAACGCAGTCACGGCTTCCTCACCTGAATGCATTAAATCTATATTCATTAACAATTCTAAAACCAATAATGATCTCTTATGTCTCAAAGGTGACATGGCTCAATCTATCATCTTCAAATATCTGAACAGTCTTGGATGAAGTAGATGTGAGGTTTTATTCTCAGTACTGAAGGGCATATCTTAAAAATATGTCTCAATTCCTTTTGCATTTACCTAAAGGAGTGTGATGAAGTCTTACAGCCAAGGTGAGTCTTCACTTATCCCATCTTCCCACGACATTCTCCTGGAGAATCTGGCTGCTCGTGTCTCCTTACTGGGCCAAACACTGGCTGTATGGTTTGCCCAATTCTATTTTCTTTCTTTTCCGTATCCACTTGTTTTCATACTTTTGTGAACTGATCCTTTGTAAAGAAACTTTATTCTGTGGTGTGCCATGAAGTGCCTTGACTCCTGAATCTGAATCCAGGTGAGAACTTGCTGTACTATTGATATAATTATCAATACCACATTTTACTAAACGCTTCTTTAGCTCTGTACTAACATTTAACACTTACGATACATTATTGTCACGATATTTCTACGAAGTCAGCTAGAAAATATTACAGATGCTTCTGGTTCTACGACAAAAACAGAGAAATTGAGTCAGAAATGAAAATGTGTGGCCAGCAAGGGGGTGGGACTTGATGACATCCTCAAATCCCCTTGCTGCTTCCGGGCTCGTGCTGCTTTCCCTGGGCAGGTTGCAGTAGGAGCTGTACCACTTGGGTCTGACCTTTGAAATGGAAAACTCTGGTTACAAAATAATGCTCCACTGCTGGTGGTCTGCAGCTGGACATGGAGCTAAGCAGGTTTGCCACGCTCAGGTTACAGTGGCTCTCTGGCTTATTTCACCTCTCTTGTCGAACATTAAGGCTGGCTCTAAATTTCTCATGTTCTCACATTTTTTTCTTAATTGTCTTTGAACAGAGCTGTTTATATGAAGCCCCAAAATGGAATTGTTTTCCTGTGCTTCTCCTTTGTTGCATATTAACATTTAATTAACAAAAAAGATCCTATTACCTCAGCAGTAAAAGTGAGAATAGCTAAGGGACCTGCTAAATATAAAATTAAATGCACAGTCAACCTTTAAGCTGGTCATAATGCTGTTACCTAAATATTGTTCTAACTCCTATCATAAACTCCGATTTGATTGATTTTGAAGTGTTTATACCCAGAGTGTCTGGCACAACTTGTTTTTGTGAGTGTGCTGAAGTCAAAATGTCTGAACTAAAGAGACAACCACTCCTAAAAAGCTTTATTTGGGGTTTTCTTTGGTTCAAGTGTCCTTTCTTCAGAATGGCAACTGAGCTGGAATCCAAGCTGAGCTTCAACCAAGAAAAACAATTCTCTAAGCTTACTTTAATCACCCATAAATATTCTCATGGCTCTGAGGACTGTCTTTCAGAGGAATCTGTTTCTGAAGGAAGAGAAGGCTTTTCCCCTATGGTACTAGAAACTGTGGGTGCAGAACTAAAAGGCAGATGTAGCACAGATATAGATAGATATAGGAAAATACATTATTTTGATCAGTTTTTGTTTGGGGATGAGAAGCATGAGCCAAAATTAGAGGGAAGTTTTCCCAGCGGGATACATAAGGAATGGCAAATGAAAGGACTCTTGGTAGCTGCAGCTTTAAGGATATCTTGGCTATTTATTACAACTATTACCACAACAGTGAAAAAGGCTTTTGGTAACATGCCCTCTGCAAAATCTCTTGACTATTTTTTCCACTTAGCTTTGGTTGCTAAGTTCTGTTTCTGTACATGACATCTTTCTGGTTTGTTTTGTGTTGTGATGTCTCAGCAGCAGTGTTTCATCATGGACACTTGTTTTGATATTCATCTATTAATACAGCCATGGGCACCTCACACATCCCTCTATTTTAAATTTGGTTCTCGAATCATGCTTTGAGAACACATACTAAGGTTGCTGGGATACTACAAGACATACATCTGAACTTTTCTGACAGCATATAAAATATGTTTGATCCCTCTTACAGTAAAATTTGAGCTATATAACTAAAATTTTGATTATGCTTGCCCTTGCAGCTTCCAATTCAGAAACTCTCTTTGTTAGAGAGAATCACACAAGTGATTTGTTTTTATAGTTTAGGAACAGGATATCTCTTGAGAGGATTAGGTTTTGCAACAGTTTCAAGCAGTTTGCAAACGAAAGAGGATTTCTTTGGTCTGTGTTATTATTTATTGCAACATTTTCTAGAAACATTATTTGAAATAAAACTTGTCTTTTGAAAAACTTACATTTTCCTTCAAAAAACTGTTGCCAGTGTTTTGTTTTCCTTGGAAGAGAAATCAGAAGATTTAATTTTGAGTCTGGTTAACCTGAAACAAAATTTTTCATTGTGCTGAACCATACAGGAACATCTTCCTTTGACTGTTAATTTCCTGAGCTGATTTAATGCCTCGCTAGAGAAGTAGTTGAGGTATCTGCTGCCTCTCTGCTCTGCAGGGATTAGCCTTGGTCTACAAGGCTACACTCCCAGCCTGTTCTCTGGTTGTACACTGAGCATCCATCATGGGAGATCTAATCCCTGGAATTTGACATGGAGCACCACAAACACATCTAAAAAGCAATATCTCGGGTTGCAAGAGTTCCCACTAACATCATATTAAACTCAGAGAGTTTTCTTTTCAATGGATGGGGTCAAACATAAATAGTGCGACAATTCCAAACATTTTTTAACATCTTCAAACATCTGCTGGAAATATTTGATTATTAGAGCCTGAACGTTCTGCATGTTTTAGGTACAACAGTGCCAGAGAGGTGGTTCTTGTTTGTCATTCTGAGTGGACAGGTATGGAAAAATAAATGCAAGAGGAATTGCATTTGCTGCTATGAAATCTTGCGACATGGAATAGAATATTTATTAGAAGACTATAAATATAATTCAAATTCCTTTGACCACCGTGCCTTGGCAGATAGTCGGCAATTTCTGGAGCACACAATTGCTGTCAGTGTATTGATTTTTGTGGTTCGTTCCCTGACTAGCTACTTGTGGGACTCTTCTCTTTCCTCAGATATTTGCCAATATTATTTTCATTGTGTATTAATTAAGTTCTCCCGTTTGTTCAAGTCTTTAACCGTGTTGCTGGGACAGCTCTAAAGCTTTCCCACTAGGCAACAAAAAGAAAGCTGATGGAAACTCCTGATTTGCTCTCTATAGCTCCCTGACAGGAGGGGGCAGCCAGGTGGGGGTCGGGCTCTGCTCCCAGGCAACAGCGATAGGACAGGAGGACACTGCCTCAGGCTGCACCAGGGGAAGTTCAGGCTGGACATCAGGAGGGATAACTTCATGGGAAAGGCTTGGTAAACCTTGGAATGGACTTCCAAGGGAGGCGGTGTGGCCACCATCCCTGGAGGTGTTCGAGGAACAACTGGATGTGGCACTCAGTGCCAAGGCCTTGTTGACAAGGTGGTGATTGAAGATTGGACTCGATTTTTAGGGTCTTTTCCAACCTCAATGAGTCTGTGATTCTGTAATTCCCTGAGAATACCTTTTCCTCTGCATTTTAAGGGTTGTTTATTAGTTCTGGCTAGGAATGAAAAATGCTGACCAAACACTGGAAGTGCATTCAAGATTTGCTTGGGGTTGAACCCACATGATATTGAAAGGGGCAAACGTTGAGCTTGCCACAATGCATTTTCCTGCTGTGTACATTGACAGCTGGGGAAAGCTCACTGGTCCTGACTCAAGGAAAGTTCATGTCTCGAGTAACTCCGTGCTTTCTGTCTGCTGTTGTCGTGCCGTAGCACCACTGAGTTACTCATAAAAGATGTCCTGTGGTCCTCTTGAAGAAGGCCAGGCTCACCTGCTGCAAGGACAGATGGGATTAGTCAGCAGCCTGATTTGGACACAGGGAGACAGATTTGAGGGGAATATGTGACAGCTTCCAGCTGATCCCTACAGGAGCCAGCCCAGGTACAGACATGCACAGCCTTCATGTTAAAACACCAAAGGCTACAAGTAGGATGGCTCCCTCTCTAAAGGAGATGAACCATTTAAAATTACTTTTGCACACTACAACATTCCTGAGTTGGTTACAAATTTGTCAAATTTCCTTATCTTCCTTTGGTCTTGTGTGCATCTGACTACTGCTTTAAATCTGTGCTCTGTGTGTTAGCTGTCCTGATTCCTGCTAGCACAAAGTGTGTCCTGTGCACTTGCTTTAACACAGCTCCAGTGCAATGTGATTCTGTGCATAGAATTCTGATTTTCCAGGTCTCTTGCATGAGCTCTTGTTGAACAGTTTTCACTGTCACGGTGACCCGATTCCACCCTCAGTGAACTAGATTTATTTGCAAAACCAGAATTTGGGGCCCAGGACTGTATTCTTTTCCAAATAGATTATTTGGGAAAGAATAACTTTTTCTGCCTCCATAAAAACTTAAGAAAAGCAGAACAAATGAACGAAGAACCTCATCAATCCAGACAAGAAATTATTTTGGTGCTTGTATACATTATGCAAAGATCAGATTTAATTTAGATATTTGGAGTGAGAACATCATCTTTCAAACTAGTTTAGAAACAATGTCCTCTTTGGTATCACAGCTCTCCAAATGTTCAAATTGAGCAGGAACACCTGAGAGTGGATGCCAGCTTTTTATTTACTTTGAGCAAAAGAAGTTGGGTTATGAGCCCTCCTCCTGAGAGAGACAATTGAAATGCCTGCTAAAGCAAGCAAAGCAGACAGCAAGGGGGAGATTTAAAAGATCTGGAGTCCCAGAATGGGTGGCTTTGAAAAGCCCATCTTAAAAGCCGTCAAAATAAAAAAGAAGAAGGGAAAGGAAAAAGAATTGTGTGAGAATCTGAGTAGATCTAGTCCTTCAGGCTTCACCCTTATATTCCTGGCATCCTGAAAAGGTTTTCTGTTCAGACCAGCTCTGCAGCAGGACAGCTGGCACTGCAGGTGAAGGAGGATCCAGTGAGTCTCCCCTGTGGGGCCTCTTGTGGCCCATCCTCTCCCCCTCCCGTGTTTCCCAGCTAGGACCTGAGCTGTTGCATTGCAGGAGCTCCCTCACTGTTCCATTACTAATTTGTGTGCAGAGCTCTAATTACAATTTACCCAAATGTTTTTCCATTTTCCATCTATCGTGTTCTGAGTCTATAAAAGAGTGGGTGAGAAGACTTGTCAGTAAGTCACACCTCTTCCATTTTTTAAGCTGTATTTTTAGTTGACTGACTCAGATGGACTTTTGCTGTCAGAACATCAAAAAAGCCTTACCCAGCATGTGTGTCTTCTTCCATGATCAGTCATTTGGAATTCAGGATTTGAGTTCATGGAGGGCTGTATTTGTATCCTCAGCTTATTGATTTTTTTTGGCTTAGATGTTGTTTCAGTCTCCTGAAAGCTGAGGGTGGATTCCTGAGGGTATGAATGTGACGTACTGCAATCTCACCAGTTGCTTCTTCCAGTAGTTCCAGTAATGAGCACCTGCATTTTGTGGCCTGACTGCTGTTGACCCATAACCTGAAATTCAGCTCTAATTATATTGCAGGTACCGATGAGTCTGTGGTCTCTGCAATGGCAGTGAACTTTTTATTTATCTGGGAGGGTAAAAGAACTTGGAGATGCAACAGGATTTGGAAGAGATCTGTTGCTGCTTGTTTGACTTCTCTCATGATTCCTCCATGTCTAGGACTTTTAACATTGTTACTTGCTTGTCATTTTTTCATTAGGATTATGTTGTGTTCTTTAATAATGATATATGTTATGGAAAAACATCTGTAAATTGTTTTCTCTAGTAACAATATTTTTTCCTATCTATTTCTTGCCTGCTTGCACATACGCACAGTCACCATGCATTTTTACACCCACCTGCATACAGCACCTGCATGAGCACACACAATTCTTTTTGTGGGAGATGGAACTGCTGGAAAGTCTTCCTTATCCTTTTTATGTCAGTCATTCCACATAACAGTGTACCATCTTTTCCCAAGATGTATTCTAAAGAGCTGCTTCAAGTTCAAAGCCCAGCTCTGAACACCCTGGAGCTGCAAAAAACCCTGAGCTGAAAATTTGCAGTTTTATGTGGTCGTCAACAGAGAGGCTCAGGGTGAGTCTGTGGTGTGAGGAATTGCTGCTTCCCAAAGCGTATGTCAGTCTTAATTTCAGTCACTTCCATCATGGTCAGAGTGCTTAAACTGTAAACATCCCCAACAGGAAACAATTCATTCCTCATTGATCTTTCCTGGCAGCTTGCTTCCTCCCTCCAGTGGAGTGGAGTAGCGCACCTTTGGGTTTTCCTGCCACATAACTGGCTATTACAAACCAGTATTGACTTTACTGAAGCTTTATGGAGCCTCTCCCACCACGGGGAGTTAAGACCTGAGTGTTTAATGTCTCCTCAGTGGTTGTCACAAAGAGGAACAAAACACCGCTTGAGAGATTGCAGGGACAGACCTGACCCCAGCTGGCCCAGAGAAGGAGCTGTGCAATATCACTGTACCAGCTTTGTTCCTTTGATCTAATCTTTTCTGGACCTCTTAAGGGAGACAGAGAAATTCCCCCTTTCCTCTTGTTCTGTCTTTGCTGTCAAAGCCGTAGTAAATTTCTGCCCAGCTCTGTACTCTCTCCTCTGCATATACCTTTTCTTGCATACACATGTGCTAAGAAACGCCTGTTACTAAAGCCTTTGAGGTTATCTTTGTTTCACAAGGTTCCTTCAAGTGCATCACTGACTGTGATGTCCAGTAAAATATGAAAGTGCAAGTCCACTTGCTGCCTTCTGTGGCACAGTATGGGAAGTAGCAAAAGAACTGAAAGCCAGGGTGAAGAAACCTCTGCCTTCAGTTCTCTGGTTCTAGGAATCACAGAAGATCGCTGGAGAGGGGTGTGTTACCTGCAAAATCTGACATTGCTAAGCTGAAAAGAGCACAAGCATTGATTTGGCCAGCACAGGTTGCTCTCCTTAGCGCTAATCACCTCTAACAAGGTGCTTCTGTGCAGGACAGCGAACCCAGACTGTTGTGCTGAGGATCAGAGGGCTGCCCAGGTGTCCTTCATTACCCCCATTAGGGGTGTAAAGGAGCCACTTCCCTCTGGGACAGTGTGGGACATAAAGAGGGGCTGCCTTTCCTTTCTCACTAAAGCTGAGTTTGCTTCCCTTTGGAGAGGCACCTGCTGAGCAACAGCTCCCAGCCCTCCCTGGCCCCTCTGCAGGAGCACCCATGTGAGTATAGCACCTGGCTGGCAGTCCCTGGGCTGGGATGTTTGCTGCTGCTTGTCTTTCTCCCGTTGGGATCGCTGATCCTTTGCCTGTTGGCAATGGCTGTATCATATGTGTGTTTCCAGAGGGTACCTGGTTTAAGGAAAGCCCGTGGTTTTTCCTGTGTTCTGTTCCCTTTCCAGCTGTTCCTTTGCACAGGCTGCCTAGCGAATGCTGAGAGCACAGCTGCTTGTGCATGCAGTGGATGGGTGGGGAAAGGGCACTGTACATGCTCGATCTGCTGCTATCTAGTGGCTCTCATAGCTTGTGCTGAGTAATATTTAGTGTGCTTGCTTGGAGAGCTGTGACTGTCAAAAGGTAGTACTAATAGGTACATCTGACCTGAAAATTGTACTATAAACTGCAGGGCAGTGTGTGTAGTCTAGCCAATTTTAATTAAACTCTGTTCAAAAGCTACGTAGCTCATTAAGATGACGGGATGCCAAATTGTCAACTTGCCAGTCAAGCTAAAAGGGCTTCCATCTAGCAGAGTGGACTGGCTTGAAAAATATGGTTTATTAAAATTCGGCACCTTTGAATAATTATGTACTAAATGTGTCTGCCCTGTGGAGCAGTACCACAATGGATGGAGTTGTGCCTGGCAGACAGAAGCTGCCTGAGTAATGAAGAGGCTGTGAGACAAGCGCAGTTTGTGTGTTGGGAGTGCTGAGGGCAGAGGGCAAGGGGGGGGATACGCAGTGGCCTGGCTGCAAGACCATCATTATGTACATCTCTGCTGGTTTAAAGAAGTCTTTTCAGCCTGTAAGTTTTGTGATTTGTCATAGAAATCAGGGATTTTAGGCCATTTGAGATCATGGCTACCTAATGTTTCTTGCTAAGTCACTGACATGACTGAATCTGTATAGATCTAAGGTAATGTGATGCAGGTGTCTTTAGCCGTAGATGCATTTTAATTGTGGTGTGAAAGTGCAAGCTGAGCCTCTTGCCAATTATTTTAAGTTTGCTAATTTACCTCTATGCAAAATACTATTAAAAACTGTTTTACAAAGAAGGAATTCAACACCATTTCTGAATTTAATTAACCCCTTAGTAACTGCAAACACATTCTTTGTCTTGCTTTTCCAACATCAGGGTCATTCATAGGTTCCATGTTAACAGTGGTATTCAGAATTCTAAACATTTTGATATATTTTATCCTTACCTGAGGAAGAGTAATATTGATAATCTCAAGAGGAATGGGCTCTGGAATACTCTTGATACCAAAAACTCAGAAACAAAAGAGGAAAATACCCATTGTATTTTGATAACAGCTTTTGCTGTTGATGTTTTGTGTAAAGAATATTCTTGGGTTTGAATGATTCTACTGTTCATTTGACAGACAGAAGGGAAAGCAAATGAGCAGAGGTGAGCAGGAAGGCTCTGGCGTAGTAGAGAAATGTCTTTGATGTCCTTGATTTCTGACTGGCACTATAAATGCTGGACCTTTTTTCTCCAACAGTACAAACACCAGCCTGTTTTCAGGGCTTTGGTCTGGAAGTGCTGCTCAAACAGCTTCAGGCTACGAAGAACATCTTAAGGGTGCATGAGAAAGGTAGAGCCATTACAGCTCTGCAAATAATGTATGGAACAAACGGGGAGCAGCATGTGTTGAACTTGCCTTGGCATTCCTTGCATCCACTGATTTCCTACTTGTGACAAGTAAGGAGTGGGTCATGCTTTTCAATTAAAAAAAAAAAAATCTGCTAGTATCTTTAAAATTAAAAAAAACCACCCAAAACTGGGAGCACTTAAGGTAATGAAGCTGTTTCAGTTTGGTAACTGCAGCATTTTCACCTACGTACAACTTGATTACATAATACTGTTGGGTCTCACTTCCTGTGTTTGCAAGCTAAGTCACATTCCTGTATGAGCTACAATCCTTGCATGAACTCTTCGTGGCCATAAGGAAGGCAGTTCCTTTGCTCCCTGAGGTGTTGGAGACTTGTTCCCATCTCCCAGAAGGCCCCAGAAGTGAACCTGTAGGTGCTCAACAGCTGGGGAGTGCAGCAGAGATCGACAGGTGTTTTTCTAGAACAGTGCAGCAACATCAGAGTGTGCTGCAAGCTTGAAGTGCTGAACAAAAAATAATATTCAGGATGTTGGGGCTATGGAGAGGCTGAACATTGCAAGGCTTTTGTTTTCTTTGGAGATAATTGAACCACAGTTTTGCTTTTTTTTCCCCCATTATCATTTGTGGACCTTGCCAAAGCGGTGCGCTTGCATTTTTCTTGCCTTTAATTACATATTTCGGCCACACCTCTTGTGCAGCTCTATGGTGAGGCAGATCAAGGTGAAGGATAAAGCTGCAGGGGAGCCATGGCTGGTTTTTGGTGGAGCTGAGGTGCATGGGAATTGTCCGGGGATGAGGAGCTGAGGGAGCAGACTGCCCCTTTGGACCCCAGCATGTGCTCAAACGTTGGCATTAAGCCTCACAAACAGTAGCTTGAAAACTACAGCGTTCAACCTATTTATGGTCATGAGTTTGTGCTTCTTTGGAAGGTTTGGGATGTCAACCTCTCCAGTTCCAGGAAATGCATTCCTCTCTTCTAAATCACTCTTTTGGCTGGATAGGATAAAGCTTCACATGTTGTCTTTTTTTCTGCTACAAATGCTCTCTTCTCCCTGAATTGAGGTGGAGAAGGCTTCAGCAATGGTTGAAATACAGATTTTATTATTACTTTTTTTTCTCTTCTCTGCTTCTTGGCCAGTGTTGTGATGCCAATGTTTCAAAGAGATTCGGGAACAGTTGAATCTAAAGTGGTGTGGGAAGCCAGAGTGCTCTTAAAAGATACAAGGAATCTCAGCAATACACTTTTTGTTTATTTGCCCAACAGAAAAATGGTGGTTTCCCTGCCACTTAGCAAAAATTCAACAGCAGAGTGCTGCAGCGAGGTCTTTCAAAAGCAAAGAAGTCTTAAGTAATAAAAATATGCCCAAGGGCATTTATTATTACTGTAAGAAATATTATCATAAATAACCAGCACGATAAATGACATTTGGGAAATAAATTCTCAAAGTACTTGGTGTGATGTGCATTGTGCTTGCTTTTTTGTGTTAGTGCCATTCATTACTTAATATGTAAGAAAATTCAGGAATTTTCCTTGTTTCATGATGAAAGAGCTGAGAAATGGCAATTTAAAGTATAAATTTAGGCTGTATAATGAAGGCTATAGTTTAGCCACACAGACAAAGTTCAGTGACTTCTGCGAAGTTTTACTTGGTGTCCAACTAAGGTTGAAAAAATGACACAAATATACAAAAATGAGCAAAAATACGAAGAATGTTTTGCACATGGTAAATAATGACTAGATGAAAAAGCAAAAATAAGTTTTGGGACCTGAAAATTTCTTAAAATCGAAAATATTGCATTGTATGTATTATAGACTTAAATTTTTTTTTTTAGATTAAGTGCTTTTTTGAAACTTAATGACAAGCTGAAATATTCTATTCTGAACGCAGGTATTTTGACATCATCAATGTTATTTTAACAACATTTAAAACTCGGTGTTTTAATCCAATCATTCACCGAAAATTTTGCCACAAACTGGCTCTACCTTGATCTTCTATCACCTCTTTCTCATTTCGTGAAAACCAGAGTTAGTTTTCCCACCTGTGGTGCAGAGCTCACACGAAGATGTACCTTAGTCTCGGCCTCCTGCCTGAATAAATGTGAACCTCTCATCTCTCGGAGGGAAGGGGAACATAATGAGAAGACATCTAAAAATAGGTGATTTGGATCCCGGTTTTCATATTCCATGCATTCCTCAAGAAGCCAGTTGCTGTGTTCAATAATATGTTACTATTGGAAGATCAGAACAAAGCTGATGCCTTGAAGGAGAGAATATAGAATATCGCTATGAAATGCTGCAGGAGTATTAAATCCCCTTTCACTTTGAGGAATGAGGGAAACATGAAATAGAGCAGAAATTTGAAAGTAGAATGGCTGGTCACTGGTATCATGCAGCTACACATGAGCTGGTGTTATTAGATGCAGTTTTGATGAGAACATTGGAGAAATTTTTAAATGAAAATCCAGATCGTTTCAGAGGAAAACAACAATCCTAAGATAGTAAATGTAAGTGTACTTTAGAAGCCTGCTATTGCAGAATATTGGATTTGGTTCTTCTTAGTGGGTTTTATTCTGGGGGTTTCTTCTGCTTTTTTTTAAAAGAAATACTTATATCAGCTATTTAGATAACTGGAGAACTTGCTAGCACCACCTATTGGATGGGAAATTTTCCTTGAATCTCAACAGCTCCCATTAATTTTGTACAAAAAAGCACTGTGAGGCTGAAACATCTCCAAGCAGTCAGCTTTCAAAAGGGCATTTTGTTTTGTCAGTCTTTCAATAAATACAGTAATTTAATAATTAGTTGTGAGGACTGAGAAATTTCAGTGTTTCATTGCTGCAGCATGAGGGCTTTCGTGTGCTGGGAGCGTGAGCACGCTAATACTACAGCTGTCACTCTGGGGACGGGAGGAACTACTGGGAGCTCCAGGCATCCATTATTTTAATCAAAAATTGCTTTTTGTTAAACGGTTTGTACTCATCTTCTCACAAATGAAAGGTATTCAGGGGAGGGGAGGAACAAACAAAACTACCCTCCTGCCTGAGCTGTTTTCTGTGACAATCCCTTACACTGAGCTAAAGCTTTAGCTCTGCAGGAACTATATTTAAAATAGAGCTATGCTTTTCACTGCTTTTTAAAAATAGATTATTTATCCTTCCATGTACACGAACACAACTGACTCGACAGGCAGAAAGAATAGTTACTTAATTCCACTCCTACTCTCTTGTTTCTTCCCTATTAACATTATCTCCTTGGTAACACATCCCATGAATTGTGTCTATGATATGCCAGCTACTGCAGTTTGTTTGGCGTCTTGCTACTTAAATGTGTTTGAATTTTGTCTCCGAGGTCCCACTCTAAATGGTGGAATTTTTTTATCGTCTTTCCTGAGTGTGTCCAGGGGGGTATTTTTGGTGTTCATTGACCCCAGGTATAACATGAACCCTGCCACTGAAATGAATGACACTGAACTTAATTGAGCCTGCATTTCTCAGAAGTTTTTCTCTTTTAATGCTATTGTATTATCTACAACTGCTCAGATGCATATTTTTAGTACAGTAAGTAATATCTCACCCAAATATGTGCTTGTGTATAAACTTAAAAGGAAAGACTGTCATCTTTTTTCCCCCCGCATTACTTTTGCACAAGAGCCTACAGTCTTTTGTTTTAAATATTTGATAATGTGTAATCAGAATCCATCTGAGCCTAAAGCGTTACCACTTTTAATATCAATTATATCCTCCTTGGAGGGGGCTGAGCAGACATGTTTATGTATAATTTTTTTTTTTAAATTATGGAGTCTGCTATATTTCTTAAATGTGTACATTCTGTATAGGGCTCCTCACAGCTACTGAAAAACTGGTTTAGCATTGGAATGGGATGATATTAATCTCTGCAAATCTCTACGCTGACTTTGGCACAAGGCTACTTGAAGTTATTGATTTCAGTGTAAAAGAGAGAACCTCTTTAACTTCCATGACTAAATAAAATTAAATTGCATCCTGGAGCTCTTTCTCTTTCACCTGTTAAGAAGTTGTTAAGTACCTTTCCAAAGAAGTACAGGGACCTAGAAGTTACACCCAGGTCGTAAAAACTCTCCTTTGGGAACTCGCTCTCTTTTCTATGAAAAATTCCAACCTCATTGATTCAAAATATCCTAGCAATAAGGAGCACTACATTGGCTCGTCAAAAATTGACTCAACTCTGCTAAAAATCGGTGTATTCCTTCCTTTTATAGTAATGAACATGGGCAGAGAAGTGGAGATACTTCAGGTATGGGCTTTGTGAAGTAGGAGCTCACCTGCTTGGGTGTGCCCTTAAAAAAGCAGAGGTGTCTGAAAGAGCTTTGATACCTTTGCAATACACTCCAAATGACCTCCCAAAATCACTGGTCGCTGGCAGCAGCGCTGTCCTTATGTTTTATAATAGAAAGTTCAGCTAATAATGGAAGTAATCTCTGTAAGAGCCATAAACATGAATAGTCACAGAGTGAAACTCTACCCAGTGCAGGCTCCAGAAATGCCAAGTGCCCGGAATCCGCAGCAATGAGCTGGAGCCGGTGCAGAGGGCAACTGCTGTAATTTAACGCGGAGATAATCCCGGTGAGATAACGGGGTGATGGCTGTGTTAGGGGAAAGGGCTCGGCGTGAATAACCTGCTAATAGCACTTTTGTGTCTCAGGTGCTAAAAGCAGCTTAACAACCCGCAGCTGAGCGTGTGCGGTTGTGCCTGCTCCGTGTGGGCACGTCCACGGATGTATGTGTGTGTCCTGGTGACAGCCGAGGCATCACAAATACAAATGAAGACTCAAACACCTTCTTTGTCATCAGGAAGGCAAGATTATGTTGAGCTACTCCATTTGTCTTACCTGATTTATTCATTGGTGATAAAACTGGCGCTTGTCTGTGTGCGAAGCATCCAGAAAACAGCAATAGTTTCTTGGCAAATAGATGAAGAAATCACTCCAGCTTTAAAAAGGCTGGGAGTGGTGTTGTCAGAAGCAAGGATGTGCTTAAAAGTACGCTTTTGAAGGTTTATGCACTTATTTGCTTTGTCGTTGTCAACACTTCCCGTGCCAGGCGGGGATAAGATCCTTTATTCCAGTAACTTGTACACCTGTGAACACTTTTTGTTAAGTAATCCTTATTTGCTTAGTAAAAGAGAGGTTTGCTTTTGAGTTAGTAGAAATATCCTCGAGATACGAGTGCTTTGGCATGCAAATCTGAAATTCAACTATCTTTATGCTTTGTGACGGGCAAGGTGGTCTCTGGGCATGGGAACTAGAGAAAGTGGGGAAAAAAGGATGGACAGAGAGAAGAAACAATTTTTAGCTTTTTAAATAATTAGCTGGAAGAAGATTAATAAACCATCTTGAGGGCAGGTATTTAAGAAAGCTAGCAACCCATGAATCTGCACCCCTAAATAGCTAGGGAGGCCAACGTTTTTCCTGGAAGGAGCAATGTCGGATTCTCTCGGTCTCTGAGGATTTTTGAGATGTATAAACCAGGCTCATGCAACTTGGCCACTCTGAACTTCGAGGAAAGAGCATTTGTCGAGTAGGGTGCCCAAAAATCTGTGTCAATGCTTCTCAGGAATGACTTGTGAATGACACCGTGATCTCACAAGTAGGAAAGGAATGGGAATGGAAAGAGACGTGATCATTGCTGGGAGAAAAAAAATGTTGATAGTGTAACGTAGGCAAGTAGAATTTTATCTGCAAATTTTCTGAACTCGCTTGTTTGCTGTTGGTTGACATGTCTAAACTCTTAATGTCGACTACCCACAACGAGGAGGAAGGGGAGAAGGGGAAATTACCCGCCGTGCTGTCAGCACTGGGAGCTGCACTATTGACAAGGAGCGTTCCCCAGCTGTGTTTAAAGGTTGTTTGCTCCATCAGCCACCTTGGCTGTGTTACCAAAGAGATACAGCAATTGTTCACACGAGCCCAACCTGACAAATACAAAGCCTTTGACGGAAACACTGTTATTGGGTTACGGGTTCGGAGCAGGGTTTTCTTATGATGCTATCGCCTATTTTGAGAGCATGAGGGCTGCCCAGACGGCAGGCTCAGATCCCAGGCTCTGCTGCCTCCCCCCTGCCAGGGCAGGAAGGTGGTGCCCAGAGCAAGCCCCCAGGAGCTGGGTTTGGCAAAAGAGGAGTGCTGATGTAATGTGCTACTTCAGTCCACCTCCTGGGAGCGAGGGGAAGCTGACCCCACGGCTCTGTAGGAGCCCCTTTTCACCGTTTCTCTCCTAGTTTTGCTTTTTTCCCAAGGATAAATTGCCCTTAAGTTTCAGGGGACCCTTTTGGTATGAGGTACAATTTTGGCTTTTATGATTAGCTGCAAGGGAAGCCACGAATGTGCCTTTCTAACTTCACATGTGAAAAAGGCTTGCTGAGCTGTGATATTTTCAAAAGTTCCCAGACTGTTTCGTGCCAGGCTTAATTTAAACCTCAGCACAACCATTCCTGCTGAGCTGTTGGGTGTTATCACCGAGACCACGAGTTCGAGCTGTAATTTTGTCAGCGTTCAGCAGGAAATGTCCTGTGGGCTTGGGTGTCATGAATCAGGCAAACAACATTATATCCACACCTGCAGGATTTAACCTGCAAGCACACCTGAATTTGGCAAGCTGTGTGTGTGTGTGTTATCCATGTGCATTTTGCATGTGTTTTTACATTAGTCTGGAGGTGTTTGGACAGGTGGAAAAAGCAGAAGCCTGAGAGAGCTTACAAGGATGCCGTAAGATTACAGTTACCTTGAGGGGCAAGTGAAAGGGCTCGTGCAGGTGTCAAGGAGGATTTGAAGAGCATTAACGGGAATGAAGAAATTGGGTCAGACAATCTGCAGCCCAGGCAACAAGGACAAGACATTTTGCTGCCTTCCAGCCTCAGGAACTATTCTGAAGGTAGTGTTTTTAGAATCAGGGATTTAATCTGGGCAACGTAGTTACGGTTTTTCCTCAGCAGTCCCACCAACATGAATGTACAAACCTGTTTCCCTGACAGAAATTGCAAGAAAATACTTAACAAAGGGTGACAATGGAAGCTTCACAGGAACCTGCTGACAAAACTGCTTAAGGGACAATTTGTGTCAAGTACAAAATTGCATTTGAAAAAAGTATATAGAAGAGAAATAGTGCACATTAATGTAAGCCAGAAGATATACAGTTTTCTTTTTTGGTTTTAAGAAAGTCCTAGCCATGTACAGTAAAGCATTCCTCACTCCTGTCCTGCTCAGTTCTCTGTTTGAGGGAATTCCCCTGTTATGTGGCTATGGCTGAACAGAATAAACTGCCCAAGGTGACACCCTTAACGGACTAAAATAATTGCTTTTTGTGAGCATTTTAATTACAAGCAGAAAGTGCCCTTTGGTTTACAAATTATCTCCAGATTACCATCAGCATGTGTAAAATAAATGTCCCAAACACCCAGAAATTGTAATGAATGCTTAAGATATGCCATGAAGGCAGGCAAAGCAGAGCCATGTTGGGATATGTGTTGTGGGGAATGCAGGCTGGCAATTGGTCCTCTCCAGCAGAGTAAGTAAATGAGTAAGGACTTGATTCCAAATTTTTCGATAAGGGTGGCAAAATAAAACATTACACTGATCACCTCTCAGTGCATCGACTACAGATGTGTCAGTGACATCTCTCTTAGGTTCAAGTTAATATTGAATCAGTGTCTCTTGCATTGGGACCTCCTGAGTTGCTGGAGACCTAACAGAGCATAGGATCAATTTCTGGCTGTCAACAACACTCTGAGCAGTTCACAGGAATAGGAACTGTGTGCACACACCTCTATGCCAATCACATTCTAATTCAGGAAAATGGATTTCCCTGCTTCATTTTATGGGAAGTTACAGCTGTGTTCACTTACAGTCCTAAAATGCTCTGTGGCACTTGTTCCTGGTGGGTCAGGAGCTCAATTCTGAGTCCATGCCTTTACTGGGAAGGTTCCCATGTGTGGAACCTTGCTGTTCCCCTCTGCCCAGCACAACACACCTGGTTTTGCTCCATTTCCTGGATTTACCACCTTTCTAATCCCACTGTTAATAACGTGCTCCTGAAAAGAAGGCTGTTATGAACAAATTGCAGTGCAATGTAAGAGGAAAATGTTTTTAATAAATTAAGGTGTACACACTGAAGTTTCCAAACTTCTCATGGCACCTTTTCCCGAAGGAAGGGCATGTTTCTCAACAGTTCTCATTGTATGTCTGGGGACATCAGACTATTCCACGTGAACATGTGCTGGAAAATGCTATCTGCCAAAATGAAGTTTTTTGTGTTAAAACTACTGCAGCTTTTGTTGGCTCTTTCTATTTTTCTGGGAGCTGAGCAGGATATAGGTTAGCTCCTCCCAGGGTTGAACCACCATCAGGGATTTTGCATTATCTCAGGTATTTTTGGAGAGAAGGTTGTTGGCTTCCTTCCTATCTCTGTGTAGCTTGCCTTGAACCAACTCCTCATTTCCATACACTTAGTCTCTCTACTTATGGTCACTTTACACCCCAGAGGTGACAGATTTCAAGGAAGAAGACAATGATTTCTGGAAGTGTATTTAGTAAAGTGATTTTGAAACGTTTGAAGCAAAAGCTGCTGTTTACCCTGCAGCAAGTGTTACTAACATAAGGGATTGGAAAATTCTCTTTCTTCTCTTTCATAACCTGCTGATAACTTTTCCATCTAGTCATTACAGCACATCAATTTGTACCCAATACAATTACTGTTTTCTAAGGGATCATAAATTCCTCAGATTATGTTTTTTGGGTCATTTTTATTTACTTTTGAGAGCACTGCAAATCAATTCCGTATGAACACTACTTACCTGAAAACACACAAGATCTTCTGAGAATATCTATAGATCCTCCTCTTCCCAGCATTGCTGGTAGGGATGGAAATAGAAACTGAGAAGATGAGGAGTGTGGTCTGCTAATGCCTTTGTCACTTCGAGAATCGCCTGCTTTGATGAGCTCTAGGTGAGGCTGCATCTAAAAGCTCTTTGGAGGTCGCAGCGATTTGCAGGCAGGGAGAGCTTTTGTTATTTCTTTAATGAACGTCTTGGCCCTGCCCTCCTCAATCCAACCTCTCATGGTAATTGCTGGATTTCTGGGCAAACTTTCTCTAGTTTGGATCTGCTCTTTGAGAAAGTTACTCACTTATAATGTTTTCATATTAAAAATGGTGTATAAAGGAGGAGGAAATTATATATAAAGGAGGAGGAAATGGTATATAAAGGAGGAGGGAGTGAGTAAGTGAAGGATCTTGGCTGGCCGGACTTTCTTAGGTCTCTCACTCTTCATTTGCTCAAGAAATGCAGTAATGAGACGATAAGCAGAAGATGTATATATATAATCTCCTTCTCCAAGTGCAAAATGCCTCTTTGTGGAGCTTATTTAACTTAATTGTGGCATGCTTTGGTAGGGGTTTCTGGTGGGTTTGGTTTTGTTTAAAACAAATGGAGATGATTCCATTATTGTTGGGCGGCACCACAGACACCGAGGTGTAGATCTCCACCCTGGGGTTCTGCTTAAATCCTAAGAGATATTGGTGTTTTCTGGGCTGTTGGAAGGAAACAGAAGCTGCAGGATGTAGGCAAAACACATAGCTTTTAATGGGTTAAATGTAAAACTCGAAGGAATATTGTGAATTTGCTCACTAAAGTTTTTCAGACCTATTTTTGGCTGTTTGAACGTGTTGACTTTTACATAAGGTTCATTCAGAATATACAAACTGTTCAGTAAATATTCCCAAATGTGAAAACTCTGATTTTTTTACCCATTTTGGTTGTGTCTTTCACATTTGAAAACCGGCCATGGTAGGATTTCAGATACATTCCTGCAATAGCTGCATGAAGTTCTAGCATGGATTCACAAGCACACGTCATATATTAATAATGCTGCAGTAAAGTTAAGACTTGGGCAAGAAGAGAGAGATAATTTGATGCATGTATATTTTAAAAAGCTCTGTATCTTGATAAATACATGTGGTACTCTTTTTAAAATTTTTTTTTGTCATGTCTGCCACACTGCAAAGCTGGAGCTGTGCTGCTGAGCTTTGCAATACAGCTGCTTGATCCCAGAGCTGCTCCATGATGTGTTTAAGCAAGGATGTGTCTGATTTCCTGCTCGTAGCTGTGCTTGGAGATCAGACTCTGCACAGAGCAGAGCTGACTTTTAGCCAGCTGCCCAGAGAGGCAGAGGTTGCACTCTAGTCCAGCCTTGTGCTCCTGAGTTCCTCTGCCAGTAGAGGAAAAGCCAGGATCTGATCAAAACCTGTTGAGGAGCTCTGGTCTCAAGCGCAGGACCGAGCTCTCTGGTACCACGAGATAACCACGTTATCTCTCTGTTGTTACAAGGTGTTGAGGGTGCCTTTGACTGCATAAGCACAGCCCAGGCCCCTTGTCCAGGCAAAGTTCAGCTTCCAAAAGAAAAAAGGAACTTTTTTTCCCCTCCCCACTGAAAACTGCCTAACACCTCAAAAGGTAAACTGTCTTTTCTTCAGTTTGCTGCTTCTTGGCTGCTACTAATTTTAGGTATAACTTCAGTATGAATGTGCGTGGTGTTGAAGACCAAGACTCCAAGAGAGCCATGGAGGTCTGAGGTTGGGGCAACACATTTCACTCTATGGCATTTTATGTCTGAAACACTGCAGTGCAGTTAGGATTAGCCTGGTCTCTTTAAGTTAAAGAAATCTCTTTTGCTATACTTTTTTCCATTAAAATTCTACATAAGTTCTGCATACTGAAGTTTTACCTAACTTCCTCTTGCTTGTGAAAAAAAATTCCCTGCAACTATTTGGTTACAACCCCAAAGAAGGATAAAATGGATATAATAAATGATAAAATGAATGCCCTGACACCCACACCTTCCCTTCGACCACTGTCTATTAAATCCCATTAATCTGGAGCACTCTGTAAGGGTTGTTGCTGTCTCCAGTAAGAAAAAGGAGGTGAAATCTCAGATCCTGTACGATTTGCCTCACCTTCTGCTGCCTTCATGCAAAAATAAGAGCCAGCCTGACATAAGTGTTTCCAAGACTACACAGAATAAATAATAGGGAAGGGGAAGTGTTGGAGAGATTTTAAACAAAACAAAGGCTTTCCAGCCCTGCCAAGTGGAATAATTTTAAATACTTTTTCCTTTCAAGAAACAGAGTTTAAAGACCAGCATTGCAAATAAGCAAATATCTCCTGAATATTAATCCCTGCTCCCATTCAAGATTTGTTCAATCTGTGGGCTGATATGGTCTGAGATTACTTAAGGGCATTATGACTGGGCAAAAAGCACTAACTATAAAATCAGAGAGAGGGCTCACACCCTCCTCTTACGGAAGCTGGAGATGACCTGTACAATCCCAACAAGTTGCATGTTGCAGGTTTTCCACAGAAAAGAAACATGGAAAATCTTCCAGGAGAAAAAAAATTATTATAAATCTTAAGGCCCGGAATAAAATAGCATTTAGTGAAAACAAATGTCGACCAAAACCAAGGCTTAGTGCTAATAACAAACATCTGAAACATGAGGAAATGTAGGCTCCTGGGTGACTCACAATATGCACCAGAGGAAGCCAATTCCAAACCCGTTTTGCTGGTGTCTGGAGAGGGATTGTTTGAAAGATGAGGATTTTGGCAGCAGCAGTTTTGGAGTCACACCCTGGTGTTAAAGGAGGGAGCCATTTTTTGGGGGAGGTGCTGTGCCTGGAGCTGGCAGCGGCTGTGGCTCGGGTGAAGGTTGCACAGTGATGCTCCTCTCCCCTGTGAGTTGTTGGGCAGCTCTGTGGGTGGGGAAGAAGCAACAGCCCCCTTCATGTGCCAGCCCTGCTTGACCCTTCTCTGCCTCCTCCTTCCTTTGCCATCAGGAACCTGTTCTGTTGATTTTTGAGAAAATGATCAATTATGTGTGGAGATTTTTATTATAAAATGCACATTAAATATGTGAATACACATGTATGTGTATACACACACACACTTTTTTCCCCCCTGAAGCATTAGCAGTTTTCTAGTGACATGTTTTCTCATGGAAAAATGACAGTTTTGCCTATACCCCTTGATTTTTCTTTTTGGAATTGAAAATGGCATTTTACTTTAAAGGTAGAAGCTGTTCAGCCAAAAAATTTTATATCGGTTTGATGTTGATCCTCGCTCACCTGAGTTGCTGTCATCCCTTGTGAATGTTCCTATTGAGATGGTGCATGTCCCTGTTCTCTTCTTGGCTTAGACATTTCCTTTGGGCTTTTTCTGTAGTGATACCCTTTTTTTGACCGTTGCAGTGTATTATGAGACTCATAAATTCCATGCAAAACAAAATGCTTTTTATTCAAAGTATAGCTTTGTGTTTCAATTTGACATTAATAAAAGAAAAATTGCCTTTGAAATTTTCTGGTACTTCATGTTCTACAAAACATGCATGATGTTCTGGCTTTTTTGACTGAGTTTTGGCACGCTACTTGGATAAAAAAGCCAGTGCTGAAATATCAAGTGACATGCTGAACTTCCCATTTTTGACTAGTCCTCCTCTGTTTACTCTATTCCAGCCTCAGTGTTCTCAGTCTGCTGTGGAGCATTACAAAACCCCGTATTTCACACCAATCAAGGCTTCAGCATGTCAGTAGTAATTTATATGTATCCCTACCAGAACAGAAGGAAACCTGGCTTGCCCAGCTCGTAGTAAACAGAGAGCAGCACATGGCAGGAGCTGGTAGTGCTGGCATCCTCAGTGACAGCATCCTCAGTGCAGCACCACAGCATGGTGTGAGTGACTTACACCACGTGTGAGCTCTCTGATCGGGAGAGAACTTTCATAAATGTATCTGTTCAATCAGCTTTATCCACATCATCCCTCACAGCTCTCAAACCAAACTGCTGTTGCTTTATCTTCCCTTCTTTTTTGGTCTTTTTTCCTCCCACCTGCCCCATCTCCCCAGCAGCTGTAGCATCATGTTTTCTCTTGACCTCTGTGGCTGTCACTCTATGTGGCTTTCTGTTGCTTCTGTGCTGGAGTCGTACATTTTCCTGAATATTTGCATGTTGTCAGACGTTTCAGCCAAGGCCACGCGTCTCTGCTTTAATTGCCATGCCTTTTTTTTTTTTTTTTTGAGAAATAAGAGTTCTGCCCAGACGGTGCTTTTTTTCTGTGTGTGTGACTAGTACATTTTTTACCTTCCTAATGAGACTTTTAGTAGCAAAGTAACATTCAGCTTCTAAGTCCCATGCAAAATCCCCTTGAGACACAGCTGCACAAGCAATAAAATGAGAAATTCCCATTGCATTCTTGGTTTCTACTGCATCTCTTTATACACTGTCAGTTTGACTCCAGCACAGCTGAAAATTGAGATCTTTTCCTGTGGTCTTCATGCCACTTTATGAACTTTAATTGAAATGTAGCTTCTTCTTGAAAATCTAAACTCTTTGTTGAGGCCAGTTCACAACTCAGTTGACTTAAGTTTAATATAGTAAGAGACCAGTTTAAAACAAACAAAATCCCGAGGAAATACCTCTAAAAGGTTTTATTCCTGATATTCTAGAAAATTAATCTCACATAGAACAGTTGTCCAGTAAGATAAGATATAAAAGTTCAACTGTTCCACTGATCCACTTCAGTTTATTTCTGAACAATTCCTGAAATTTCCATCTTTTAGCAGCCTTGTTTAAACAAAGAACAGAATTAAGCATGGCTGCCTCTCTAATCCAATGCATCCATTTGGACTTCCTTGGCCAACTCCTTAAGTGTAGGATTGAGCAGTCTGTAGCTTAATTAAGATTCATCTGCTTCAAGGTAGATGTCCCAAATAATTGGTGGAATCTTAGCTTAGAACTGTTTCTTATTTGCTGCCAACCTGGAAAATAATTTAAAAAATAAAAATCTGAGTGACTATTTCAGATGCAGACCTTTAATAAAGATGAATCCCTTCTCTTCTCCACCAGAATGCTGGGAATCTCACGATGCAAATTTCACGCAATCCTGTGTGACCAAATGGAAGATTTCATTCCAGTTTCTCCTGGAATAAAACATCTCTGCTCACGTATGCCAGCAGGCCTGATTGCAGATTGAAAACTCTTCCACCCAACTTAGCAAATTTTACTCAAAGGAGACAGGGAATAGCTGTTTGAGCAGGATATGTTATCTGAGCACTTCAGCACCTCTCTGCCCGCCTGAGCCTGCTCTCTGCCGCTCCTGCTGCCATTTCTGCTGCAGCCTGGAAGGTGCCACAAGGGGAAGTGGCATCTCGGAGTGCCACCAAGCACTCCTGGTGCCCCCAGCACTGGCAGAAATGACAGAGCTCGGCAGTGTTGTGGGAAGGGATGTGTTTGGTGAGTCATGTGCTCAACACAGGTAGGAAGAGTCTTGGGAAGGATGGATTAGATGCCATGTGGATGGAGCAGGGGTGAGGAAGGGGTAGAAGAGGGCTGCTTCCCTGCAAATGACCTTTGCCTCAGCTCCCAAGGTATGGATTGCTCCAACAATCAGAGCACTTGGTGAAATTGCCCTCTTCAGCTGCTGCTGAAAGGACAAAGGCTTTCTTCCCCATCCAAGCATTGTTTTCCTTAAGCTGGTCATAGTCTCATAACTCCTACTGTAGTTTCTTAAAACTGGTTTGCTTTTTTTGTTAGTTATTAGGGCTTTTTAGAAATAGTCGAGGGGTATTGTTCAACTGTATGTGAGGCTCTAAAAGTTTGTGTTGGTGATGCAATAACAAAAGTGAAATTGTGAGTAATGTAGCCACGACCAGTGTTTTGACTGCATGCCAAGACCAAAATCCAGCCAACACAACAAAGAATAACAGAACTCTCAAAACAAAATCTTTTTCTCACATGTATTTTGTGCAGCTACTTTTATAGATTTTTCTCTGCTTTCAAGATAGAGATTATAGTTCTGACTTACACATTGTCCTACCTGTGACACCGTTTTTTATCTCTTTATAAGCACCCTATAACAAAGCAGACAACTTCCCTAAGTGCGGAACTGTAACAAAACAAGACCATAGGACCCAGTATTGAGTGATAATTGTCCCTTGAAAGAAAATGATGGCTCTCAGGTCTTGAACATTTGCAGCCTAATCCCACTTTGACTGAAGTCAGTTGCTGAGGTTTTCCTCTGAATTCTGTGCAGGAGCAACCAGGCTCCAGGTGAATGACAGCCTGAAGATGAGAGGGAGGGGTTTTCTCCAGTGCGACTTCCTGAGGGTTTTCTTTGCTTATTTTACAGCATTGTGAGGGTTTTGGCAGGACTCCACGCTGTCTGCTGCCTGATATAGCTTTGTGCATTTTTTTTTAGAGAAGGCATCACAGAAATTAATTTTCCTGTGTCACCTAATGTTAATGTGACAGGATAAGCCTTGAATGTGTTTTGGGTTTGGTGGGTTTCTTTCCAACTGCAGGTTACTTTTCCTAAAGGGCTTAAAGAGCAGACAAGTTAATACTTGTCTACTATTATTAGTCATTCTAATAGCATAGCTTGACATTCGTATTTTTTTACTAAAAAATATGGTTATTTCTTGAGATTTGGAAAAACTTAAGGTTTTAATGTAATAAATTGAATTTTTTAATGTTAGATTAAATACTTAAATTTATATTTGTTTCAATGAGTTACAATTTAACTTTTTGTTTCTAAGTAGCTTTGTTATCCATATAATTAGCATATACTGTATCATTTATAGGTAATATCCATAATATCACTGTCATGCTAATTACAAGCAGTATAACTATTAATTCTTTCAGCACTTTCTCTTTGCCTCCTGCACGTGAGAAATGCAGGTTGGGCATAGGTATGATCTTAAAGTTTGGTCATCAAAAGTGGCTTTGGATTTGCGAGCTGAGAATGTGTTATTTCAGTTTAAAATTAACACTGTCTAGAAGCATACTTGCCCCTCTTCTTTGAAGTCAGCAAATACTGAAACTTGCAACCCTATCCCTTGTTAGAAATAGGCTGTAAGGAAGATGCTTGTGTGCTATTTAAATGTGTGCAGCTGTCTGGGGTGCAGATGACTCTGAGAGCTCCACAGCAGCCCAAAGCCATGTTACCAGAGAGTTTGGGCTGAGAAGTGAGGCTGAAACTGCAGCGAGGATTTCAAATAATCAGCTGAGCGCAAGTGGTGGCTGTGCTGCCATGCACAGGAAATATTGCCACATCCTCCACTGCCCGTGCCAGCCCTGCTCTTTGAAGGACTCCCATCAAGCAGCTGACCCAACACGAGGCCTGAGGATGTGGTAGTGCCAGGGGGACAGGCTGGAGGCTCTCAGGGTGTGCTGAGATACTGGAGTCTGCAGCAGAGGAGGTGCACATCAGCTTTGCGATGGAAATCCTGTGCAGTTGGGTGGCCCAGGAGATGTGAGGTTTGCCAGGGCCACTCCACGTGTCAGATAAGGAGCCCTTGGCCAGTAAACGTTGTGCCCATTCCCGCTGAGGCTGTTCTGCCGGTAGCCTTCGTAATTTGGTATTGTTATTTTTGCAATTCATACCCACACGATCAAAAGTAGTTTCTTTTAATGCTGTAGAACATAATTATAGGCCTGACAGGCTCTGACAAGTTGGTTGAGACATTTATTCTTGCAGCCGGCAGATGCTTAAATGATTTTGTATTGGAAAATGCTGTCTGTGAAATGTTCTGTCTTAGTTGCTGTTACTAAACCCAGATTCATAATGAAGTCTAGCATCAAATATTTATGTAAAATTACTTTAATCCGTAAATAGTTTTAGCTATGAAAGATAAAAACAGCTGAGAAAATTAGTCGTGGGGGGGGGGGCGTTCAGAAGTTTGTGTTGCAAAACAGTGATGTGTTTCTTTTCTGGTCTCTTAAAGTTGTTACCCAGCTGGCACTTTACAGAGAAAGAAGTCCACAATATCCATTGCTACATGAAAGATGCTCACGTTCTAAGGTGTTAATAGCACTGTAACCCACCCCTCTTGGGTCACTATTATTAAAATCCTCTCACAAGACCCATTTGGAAAAGCAGAAGCCTTTATATGATAACTGTGGACCAGTCATAAATAAGACACTTTCCCACAGAGTTGCCCCAAATCAGATTGGTTCTCATCAGGAAAAGCCGAAAAGGTATACACTGACTTGTATCTCTCCTACCTCTGAGTTTAAGCTGTGTTTAAGCAAGCAAACCCTCATTTGCCATCAACCAGCTTCCAGTACTTGTAAAGCCACAAGGAAGAGAGGGATGTCTTCAACTCTTTGAGCTCTTACTCAGAGGTTTTGACAGTGACTGATTTTCTTTTAATGAGTTGAGTCATTATTTGGAAGCTTCAGTAGCTGGCGGTTCATCTGCAGCATGGTTGAGTCTGAAAGTGACTGCAGCCTGATCCTATGGGAACGCAGCACATTCCCTAAATATTTTAATAACAGCAAATCTCCCTGGGTCCACTTTTTCTAGCTTGCAATCTCTGATGAAGGGCACTACAGAGGCTCTGCTGATCCCTACCATGAGGGAGGCATAAATCTCAACCACTGACTCTGCTCACAACTTTGTTTTTCCTAAGGTTCCTAAAAGTAATTCCTTTCTAGCCACTAATCTGACCTAGTTACTATAAACTGATTTCTCTGGGATGAAAGGGTCTGTCTTTCCTCTGGGACTGCTGCAGTGGGACTCTCACGTATTGCTTAATGGTTTTTGTACTCATCTGTGGCTGTGGAGTTTGGATACCATCCACTGAAGTGTTTGTATAGTCTATGTAGCTGTTATATCTGTATGTCTCAGAAATGCTTATAAGTTAATGGTCTTGGTAAATTCCTTTCCAGTTTGGAGAAAGGAATTGCTTGTTTTACTCACAAGGTTTTGTTGTTATTTGTTCATTATTTTTTGTGCTTATGTGTGGGTAAAAATTTGTCAAGGGAAAGCCCAGCAGGAAAAAAGCACTGAATTTTGTTCTGAAGCTAATGAAACTATGAGCAGCTATTGCTCTTGAAAGTGTAATCTTGACTTAGCTGCTCTGAAAATTGTGACATCATGAGCTGTGTCAGTGAAAATTGGGTGTTGTAGGAAGGCTTGGACAAGCAAAAATGGTAGTTCTACTTTGACCAAAAATAATCCCGGGAGCACTCTCTTTTCTGAGCAGGAACCCTCAGCTCTGTATCAGGCAGAGGATTGTAACAGGAAGCTGAGTATTGCAGGGAAGGGCCTCTGTGATTTGTGCTTCCAACTGCACAAATCTCTGAGATAACCTCGACGGCATCTGCAGGTACTTGGGTGATATTCTCCTCTCTGGTCCTGTTTCTCTCTAGACCTGCATACTTTGGGGCTTTCTTGCTACAGTGGCTCTTTGGGTGATGTCTTAAGGAATGCAGATGGGCCTAAATAAATCCCAGTTAGAAAATCTGAGGACAAATGTCTCTGAGAAGAGAGAAGAAAGCTGCTTCTTGCCGCTGTTACTCAGTGGTGTGTAGGTTGTCGAGCTGTAGGTAGGCACTGTGCTTCCACATGCTGTTTTCATAGAGGCACTGAGAAAGCTGAGGGATGGTACTGTTTACATGTGATAAAAAGGAGTCTTGGAGCTGTGGGTTGGCTCGCAGGCTGCCAGCACCACAGGGTTTCTTATCTCACTGGCTCTCCCAGCAGCTCGGTGCAGACAGGGGCTAACGTGGAGCAAAGATTGGATTCTTGAAGATTCTTCCAATGAGGGCTCTGGAGGTGAAAGAGCAATTTCCCAGACTACTTCTGCTCAAGTGAAGCAAAACTATTGCTATTGATCATTGCTCGTTCTCCCCAGCAAAGGTCATGGAGTAAGTGTGAGATTCAGTGCTTTGATTTCTTTATTGAAATCTTGGAAGGATTAAAGCCATCAGGTTCTCCTCTACTGATGACTGTGTTAGAGAGAAGCCCAAACTTTGCTCTAGAATAGTAACTGTTTTGATTTTTGGGTCCTTCATATAGCACTTATTATTCATACAGGTCTCATAAAGCTTTTAGTAAAAAATATATTTTGCCCCAATCTCAGCTAATGGAATCAGTTCCAGCATAGTCCCTTGGATTACACAGGAGAAGAAGCAAGAGGCTTTCTTCTTCTCAGGAATAAAAAAATATATCTGTCTTAAAAGCAGAATTGCAGAATATCACTTCTTGCAGACATGACTCAAGTGTGTAACTGCCAGATTTACTCTAGATTACATGTACACTCTAGAAATGTGTTTCTTTTTATGCTTCATTGCTGTACCTGTTGAATATCTTGGATAGGCAACTGTGAATTGGCTCATAAAGAACACCTTTTTTCAGGCACCTGCTTTTAGTGTCTATGAAATCCACAGACAGGAGCAGGACTGGACAACTCAAGAGTGGACTGTAGAGTTATTGTCATGTTTGCCTATGGAATGCAGAGCTTGGATTCCCACTGTTCCTTGCACTGTGTGGCTACTCTTGATGCCACACACTTCACTGGGCTCCCATGGGAATGTTTTCTTACCCTGCAACTCCTTATTTAATTTCAGAAACTGAAAAAAACCGGTGTGGTCACTTCACTGATGGTGTGCACTGTATGAAAATCATTTCAGGTTCTGACAGCAGTCATCCCAAAGGCTTGCTCAGGGCTATTGAAATATTTCCGTTCCTGATGGGAGCTGCAGCTAAACCTCTTAATGTGATAAGAGACATTAAAAATATAAGAGGGCTCCAGCAGGTATTTAAAACTTTGGAAGGTCTGATTTTATAGGTCCATAATCACATATTCAAAATGCTTCATTACTCTAAATTAAAGGTGTGATAAGCAAAGCAACAGAAACTTTTCACTGAAGTCAAGAGAAGGCTGCCTGCCTCAGCTGAGTAAGTGGCTGTGTGGCTCAGAACAAGCCAGGAAAACACTGTTTGTTCCACCTTCAGGGGAAAAAATAAAGGGAAAGAATTGAGGAGAGACACATGTCAGGGAGCAAGGATGGGGAAAAAAAGGAGAAGAATATCTGTGTCTTGCCAAAACTCCTGTTAAGATTCTCTAATGGAATACAGCAGATGAGGAAATGTAGAAGTTTTCAATGATAACCTCAAGCTCCCTGCACTGCACAGCCTGGGTGCTACCTTGCATCTTTCACTAGCTTACCATGTATCCATAAAAAGACACATGGTTTACCTCAAATTGCCTTGAAATGATTAATGTCTGTGTTTCCTAGCAAAAGAATGTTTAATATTGAAAAGTAAGATCGTAGCATCCTAGAATTTTGTGTTTAATTTCCCAAAAGAAAATGCAGAAGCACTAAGCGCAGAAAATGCTTTAACAAGCTTTGCAGCATTATTCCTGGGAAGTTACACAATCATTATCCTGGCAGCTCTGTAGCCTGTATGTATGTGCCTTCTGTAGATATAAGAATACAACGAACCCACAGCTGTGTGATTTAGCATTTTATTTGCCTTTCAGCTATAGGAATACATTAGAGATTGTCATGGTTTAATCCCAGCCACCAGCTAAGTACCACGCAGCTGTTTGCTCACTTCCCCCCTCCCCAGCTTGGTGGGATGGGGAAGAGAATCCAAAAAAAGGTAAAACCCGTGGGTTGAAATAAGAACAGTTTAATAATTGAAATAAAGTTAAATATTGTTATAATAATAATAGGAAAGAGAGAGAGGAATAAACCCCAAGGCAGGCAAGTGATGCACAATCCAGTTGCTCACCACCCACTGATGGATGCCCAGCCTGTCCCCACAGTGACCAGCAGCTCCCAGCCAGCTCCCCCCAGTTTATACATGGAACATGAAGGGCTATGCCATGGAATATCCCTTTGGGCAGTTCAGGTCAGCTGCCCTGGCCACGCTCCATCCCAGCTCCTGGTGCTTCTCCTCACTGGCAGAGCATGAGACACTGAAAAGTCCTTGATTTAGGCATAGCACCACTTAGCAACAACTACAACATCAGGGTGTTATCAATGCTGCTCTCATCCTAAATCCAAACCACAGAACTGTACCAGCCTCTAGGGAGAAAATGAACTATCCCAGCCAAAACCAGGACAGGAGTTAATGTATCTAGAAACCTGTTGGCTCTTTGGTACCCCCTCAATATTAGGTCCTCCACTGCCTTCCAGGCTGTGCTTGCTTGGTGCTCTTGGAGGACAGAGCTCTGTTGTGGGGTAGGCTGGGAACTGCTCTAGTCCCAGCATAAGAAGCTCACAGCAGGAGTAAATTATATTCCTGAGGGCTGGGGCCCCAAATGGCTCTTCCGGCATCCAGGAATTGTTGAGGCAAAGGCGAGATGCATCTCTGACAGGAAAGGCAAGGAAGCCGATATTAGGAAACCAGCACAGAGCCATATAGACCCTCATGCTATTTTAAGGAGAGTGGATGCAATCTTTGGATGTGCAAGCAGGAAAACAGGATGCAGAAGAAAGGACAGAACCCTTCAATCCTGCTGAGCATTGGTAAGGCTTTAGATGAACCACTGAGGCTGTCCTGGGTAGTACACATTAAGGAAGGTGTGCACCAGCTGCAGAGAATGCAGAGGAAGAAGGATCAAAGCATCACTTGCAGCTTAGGAATGTTTAGTCTAGAGACAGGAAGTACAGACTAGATATTAGGACAGGGATCTGAACAATAAGGATGGTGAGAAGCTTTGAAATACATTGCCAAAGAAGGCTGTGGAGTCTTATTCATTGGAAGTTTTCCAAAAGGCTAGGCAAACATCTCTTAAAAATGATGTAAGTATATTTGATTCTCCCTTGGAACATGGAGAAGGAGTAAATTACGGTTAAAGAGATGAAATAAACTAGTGATTTTCAAACTCTGGGTCATGCTACTCTTGAATTCAAAGAACCTTAAAGTGTTAGCAGTGGCTGTATCTAACAGCATTTGACCTTGATGTTTCTGGCCCCTATTCACATAATTGTTGCATGAAGATATATAAGCCAAAAGGGAGTTGTGCTTTTCAGAAGATGAAAATCATTGTAATAAATGGCTTCTGAAGGTTCTTCCTGGCCTTCTGACTCTGTGATCCCATGTTACTGCTGCTGGAGCAGTGTAAAGCAAAGTGGGCAGAGCAGATCGGAAGTTCAGATTTCAATTTAGGTTAATCTCTCATTCACTCTTAATGGATCAAAAAACATGATGGACTTTGCTGTCAGAAATTAAGCTAAAAGGCCATTAGTGTTTTCAGTCGTAGTAATTTTTTTGTAGCTGCTCAAAATGTTTCTCAGAAAGACATAGGAAAATATTCTATTTTTCTCCTCATGTAATTTATAAAAAGGGCAGAAACACAAGCTCAGTCCTGTGGACAAAGAATACTTTTAAAATGTTCTCCCCTGCAGACGTTTTGCTAAAAAGGCGTTTGTGTAAGACAGAGCATGGCAAAACACAGGAAGTTTTGAAAGTCGACCATGAACAAATCCCCCTTTTAGCCTCAGTAACAGAGGAAGGCTGCGAATTCTGAAACTTGGACACAAATGAAAATGTCTGTAGAGGAGCACGAGTGAGCCATGAACCAGTCAGCTCATTTAGTGGAACAATGCCTGAGTGAGACCTGCTGCCCATGCCTTAGGATGAGACCATGCCTTTGCATCATTTACACTTGGGATTTACAGTAACAGCTCATTGCTTTTAATGCGTGCACAACAGAAGAAATATAATTTTCTGGGTAGAAAAACAAAAAACCAAAACACCCCCCTCTCCCACCTAGTTAATACTGCGAGTTAATTATGGGTTGTGCTTTGCTGTGTGTTCCAGGTGATGTGTTAACAGTTCTGTTGAGTTCTCAAGGTGTAATTGAGGAGTGGTCAGGATTCTTGGTAGAGTTGCTTGTTCTTAGCACCAAATGTCAATGTTTAGGTGTCAAATTTTACCATGGCAAAAATAGTTGATGCTGAGAATCTGCTTACTCTCATCTCGTGGTTAACCGTGTACAACTCATGTTTTACATGAGGTGTGTGGTTGCAGCTTCTGGTGTTGTCAGAAATTTAGAGTTTAAGAGGATGTAGTGACAAATGTCCTCATTAAAAAAAAAAAATTACATCATCACTCCCAACAGTGCAGAAGTTGTTCTTTTCGTTTGGTTCATGGAGATATTCCTGAATATAGGGCTCATTATCTCCCAGTATCTCTCCCAGTATCTGGCTACTAAGATCCAAAACCTCTATTTTTATGCCCAAGATCAGATTTTTGAGGTTTTTTCAGCACTTGAGGTGTTTGGATCCACCATTCTTATTTAGGCCTGTATACTGTATTTTCAAATGAGATTTAAAATCATGTTTTACTTTTTTTACCCCCCTCCATTCTTTCTCTGTTTAAGAAGTCTCTCGATTTTTTTTTTTTTTTTTTTAAAGTTTTTTCTTTCCTCGAGCCTATCCTGTGTTTCCACAAAAGTGTGTGCGATCTGTGGTCTCTTATCTTAGATGCATTGGTTGAACATTGCTGTAGTCAGTATAATGAATTCATGGGGTTTTTATATGCATTGATATACAAAATATCCCAGAGAAACCAGGAGAGATTTTGTATAGAGCTATAGATGAAATTTTTCTCTCTAGAGGAAAAAATACTCTATAAAAAAAGCTGACATGGATAAAACTGATTGAGTTGGTTTTTTCCCCCTTTTATGCATAACTATCATAAGGTATTTTTGCTTTGCATCTGTGCAAGATATTTAAATAAACTCAGGCCCTAGTAATTCCTGTTTTGGAACTTATCCTAGGCAGAGGAAAGAAAACATTTAGTCCTAGTTGAATCAAAGTTTAAGCTCCCTGTTTCATTGCAGGATGGGATTGATGGGGTTTTTCTTAAATATATGTAGATTTTTAGTAAGTTTTTGTCAATGTTCTATTGCATTGGTGGCTGGGAAATACAACAAGTGAAGCATTGCTGCGCTGCCTGGCTGGGCTTTCTCTGTGTGTATGTGTGTGTTCCTGTGTGCACGTGGATACAGGAAAACTCAGTAATTAATTGCAGCTGGGGCTTTGCCTGAGATAATTGTGGGTCAAAATCTCTAATAGATGTGCTGAGAAGGAGCTGGAGCCAGGTGTGGGATCTGCCCAGGGCTTGTCCCCAGTGGAAGGACTCGCTGGAGTGTGACATGTACTGGTGATGGGATTAGTGCTGTCTTCAGTGCAAAATCCGTGGGGTTTTTCTCTGAAGCATAAAAGAGCTAATGATGTGAGATGGCAAATAAAAAAAAAATTATTGCTTCAATGCTATAAAACTGGGATCCCAGTAAAGATAGGAGATGTTTTAACTGGCTAAGGACATAGGAAAGTCTTAATCACTGAATGTGGAAGTTCTGGTGTGCGGCTTTGAACTGATTGTATTTTATATAGGACCAAGTTATAGCTGTCCAAGCAGGAGCACCTCGAGCTGCATTTGAATCCTGTCAAGAAGAGGTTCATCATTTTGTAGATACGTATTTGAATCTTTATTGCTAAGAGTGTGCTTGGCATAATTATGCCTGGTTTGATTCTGTGGCAAAGAGGCTTTCTGGAAAATCTGCTCAACAGTCTGATTATGTCATTACTTGGAATTGCACTCTAATACAGTGGTAAATACAGTGAAGACTTCATTCTAAAGTGACTTTTAAAAAAAAATGTTGCCTGAAAGATTAAAATACACTTGAATAATCTATTCTGAAGTATGCTTAGTATTACTGCTCTGCTTGAGCCTTTCACACTCGGTGTATGCTTTTGAGAGGACGAAGCATGCAGTAGTAAAAGCTGCCTTGGCATAAATCACCAAGAAATTATCATTACTGGCCTAATAATTCTATCTCTTTCCAAGATTGCCAGGAAGGTCACTTGGTGACAGTGGTGCCTGTTATGTGGGTAATGGTGTGGTGGGAACTGAAAGGAGAGTAAGAATTCAGTTTATTTGTTTATAGTAATGTAAAAAAACCCCAAAATACACTTGTTTAGACAAATCCTTTGTAACAGGTTAGATCTCCTGGACACATCCAGACATAGATGATGAGAGGAAGTAGCCCAGGTTTCTTCTTTCCAAACCAGTACAAGTCATGCTGGAGAATGGTGGTGCCTCTTGCTGCTCCCAGCACCCGCTTTTTCTGTGCATCACGAAGTAAGGATCTTCTGTGGACCTCTGCACCCACTTCTTTCATTTCATCCTATCACTTCTGTCAGCCAATGTCAAATCAATAAATTTGACAGCAGCTAGTGATTTCTACAAGTGTTTTTGTGGTTGTAATTTCAGAGTGTACTCAGAAAAAAACAAAACAAAACAAAAAAAAACCAGAGGGAAAGGAAGGGAAGAGAAGGGGGGGAAAAAAAATTCAAGGTAATTTGATTACCATGGCATGGAGACTTCAAAACCTGTGAGAGCATGCTCTCAAGCGTTAACCAAGTCTGTGCCAGAATAAGTGAGCTTTAACTCCTGCATTTAATTCCTTGACTCCCTGAGAAAACTGAGGGTTGATTCAGAATGGTTGTAGTTTCAACTTAAATTCCATCTAAAGATGATGGAAAGCTGATGTTCTAATCAACTGTCAGTGCTCTTAATGGATGTGACAATCTTGCCTAGAGAAGACCAATGGTTTAAGAATGAGCGCCTCATTTTTGTTACTTGTGACATAAATGCAATAACTTCTGCTCTTGTCAAAGATTCCATCTGCATCTAGCTCTCTGCTTACACCTCCCAAGAGCCAGTTCAATGGTGCATTGAATAGAAGCCATTTCAGTCTCTTAGTCAATCTTGGATAATTTTTGGCAGCCACTTTGGGTTTTTACCACTCTCTTATAAAGCACTGTTGCTTGGGCTTGACAGGAGTTAAGAAAGAAGTCAAAGACTGGACAACTTGGGTTGCAGAACTGTTTTCTGGCATTGAATCACCTTAACCCTTGCTAATCTTATTTCATTTTTCAGAGTTCTATGGATTTTTTTTCCCACGTTTTCTTCAATATCTATTTTGCAGCTTTACTGGCTGTGCATGACCACATCCTTTCTGTTTCACCCTAGCCTAGCCTCTTTTAAAATGCTGCTCCAGGGCCCAAGAAAAATGGGTTGCCAGATAAAGCATTATCTCTAATTACAGCCAAAAAGTACTCCTTGAAACAGTGTGGAATAAGTGTTTTTAAAAGAAGGTTGCCCACTAGAAGCAGTTGTGAGCACGAGTGCAAGTACTAGGGGTAAGAACAAGTTTTAAACTGTTTACAGACCTGTTCTCTTCTACATGTTGGGTTGTGGTTTTGTTTTTGGGATTTTTTTTGCTTATATTTGGGTTGTTTTGTTGCTTTAGTTCTTTATTTTATTTGGTTCTTTTCCCCCTAAGTTGCATCTCAAAATCTAGAACCTGATTAAAGCACTGCTGTCTGTTCAATTCTGACAGTTTTTAAAATCTTTTTTTCAAGCCTAAAGTTTTGCTTTCCAAGGCTGGATGTTTGATAGGATTTTTTGGAAGTTCTTACGCTTAATTTTTCTTTGAAGTTAGCAATTCTCTAACCTTCCCAACCATAAAGTTGAGCAGTCAGATGCTGTTTGGCATTGATAATCCTGGTTTCTAGGTAACCCACGTGGGCCATTTTACAAGGTAAGAGTATTCAGACAGTGTCAAGGATATTGAAGTCGCTATGCAAAAAAATGTGCTGATACAGGAGACCAAAAGTTTAAGCTTCAGGAGTTGCTGCTGATCACATGCCCCAATTCTGTATTTGATCAGAATTCCTTCATCGTATCAGCTCAGAAGGCAGTTGGAGTTTCAATTCCGTGAAATTTTGTCATACAGGTGGGCCGATTAATTTTTGTTGGTTTAAATGAATATAATTGAAACATTGATACAAATTCATCACGCTGATGGACAAGTGAACTGTCAGTCTCAGCATCAACACCAGATTCAGGACAAAAGGCAATGTGCATAATCTCTGTGCCTTTTGTGATAGGTTTTCCTGGATATTTTGTAGGACTAAACACCAGATTATGGTGTTTAGTTTATTTTTGTACTTTATATCACAATGATCACACCACTTTAAAGAGTCAGCAGCAACATATGCAAAAATTTTACAGCCAGATCATCTATTTCAGTGTATCTCTATGAAATCTATCCCGATTAATTCAAGAATGGCGAACTTGCTTGCACAAACCAAAAGCAAGGAAAAAAACCAAAGTAAGCAAAGATATTTGTTACATGTTTGGGCATTGGAACGTGTGTTCTGAGACCTGTGAAAGACACTGAGGTTTGGGTAGTGATGTTTGGGCGTTCCTTCTTAAACGTCATCAGGTTACTTTCAGGTGTAGGAGTTGGAAACCCACGCGGTGGTTGCTGAGATCTCCTCCACTGATGTTGGGAAACAGCAGCAGAGGCAGTTTCAGACCTGGTTTTCCTACAAAATTGCGTGCAATGCAAGGGAAGGAGCAGCATGCAAACGCTTCTGTTTATGTTTTACTGATTGCAGGTATTCGGAGGAAATGTGTTTATTTGTGCCCACGTTTAGTTCCAGGGTCCACGACTCCTATTTTTGGCAGCCACGCACTATTGTTAATCTGAGATTTTTGACTATCCCCAGTGAGTCAGAAGGTCTGACTGCCCAGAGATACATGAGTCAGACAGGCAGGAATAGTCTGTTCTTCTTCAAGACACCAGGAGACATAGATTTTAAAAAGAGGTTTCATACTTAGTGAACAATACAAATGGAAACATAATATATAAATAGAAATCCTTTTACCCTTCACATTGGATTCTTTTCCCAGGAAACTCTAGTCCCAAAATTGTTACTTACTACACAATCTATTTGTATATGGAAATGGGTAGCTTGTCACCCTTTTTATTCTTTTCATAGCCCCTGTCTATTGGTTAGTTAATGTGTTTCTAGGACAGACAATACTTTCACTGTGACATAGCTATTCCCACAGTAAAAAATGTAATATATAAGAAGCTTACAGATGGGGTGTGGGTCAGGGAGGAGAATTTCATAATAATTTAAATTTATCTTCTGAAATGGTTTCTCTGCAAAGGGCAAGTTTCATTAAAATAGCAAAGACAAGGTTGTATGTGGTCGTGAAATTTCTTTCTGCAGCGTATTTTGGGTTTTGTTTACAAATGCTGATACCTTTCTGACTCTCTTCATGACAGTGGCAAATTTTTAGCAGCTATAGAGCTACATGTAACATGTAATTGAGGTATGTAAGAGTAGACTGTAAAAGGATGAATGTTACACATCGATGTTCAGCCCCAGCCTCTGCAGAATTTCCCTGTGGAAGGCAGAAATGTCCAACCAGCTATAAAATTTCATCAGTTCTGAGCTGGGGATCAAGTGAATGCAAGGTACAAAGGCAGACTGGAATGCTTAGTAATGGAATAACAGTGCTTTGGCAGCTCAGCAGCTCAGGAATGAAACAAGGATATTTTTACTCAAAGGTCATTGGTGTAAAAGCTATATTATGGGAGACTAAAATGCAAGGCAGTATTCAGAGGGACAGACATTGGTGATCTTAGGCTTAATTAGAACAGATGGGTACACAAACAGTTTTGGCTGGCTGCCTTTTGGTCAACTACAGCAGTTAGACATAGGATAAAAATTCAATTTATCCACTCTCGGGGTAAGAAAGCACATGAATCTCTAGGAATCCAGACGTTCATTTTCAGAATGAGTTGCTATGTGATGCAAATAAAATGAATTTTCTTATGTGGGTGTTTAGGGAGAAGTTCAAAAGGCCTCCATGGGCTTCTAAGTTGAGTGAGCTCTTGGTAAGCTCAGAGAACCCTTCAGTTTTGGTTCAAGACAAGAAGCCCCATGAAGTTATTTGGACAACTAACTCATGGAGCTTTTTAGATATAGTGTCCTGTCAATGAAACAGGAGTAAAATATTTCCAGTTAGATTTTTTTAAATGAAAGCAATTGGTCTTTTTTGTAGCTTTTATTTTGATGTCTGTAATATTTGTACTATCTGTTAAGCTCTCCTAGAATTTGAAGTGGTACATGGATTCTTTTGAGCCCAATATCTTCCATGAGGCCAGGAGGTTAGAGTAGAAGGGACCTACAGTAATCATTTAATTCAACTGTCTGACCACTTCAGGGCTGACCAAAAGTTAAAGCCTCTTCCTAGCAAGAAAACCTGTCTGAGCCACCTGAATTTTTGGAGCTGTCTGTTCTTAATGTGTCTTCAAGATCCACCTCCTTTTCTGCCACGTGGCCACTTGGTTGCTATTTCCAGCAGCATTTTGAGCTCTGCAGTTGACAATGCAGGAGTGTCCAAACTGAAAGGCTGCCTGAAAAAGGACATTGTCTTGTAAACGCTAATGAGCACATCAGTTTCTCGTTGCTGGAGGTATTAAGATGTATGACAAAATTCACCCAGGTTTAGTATTTTCCCACACAACAACAGGGAAACACGCATCCAGGCTTCACTGGACACCACTCATCTGAGTTTCAGTGGTCTCTTCTCCCTCAGCAAAAGTTCTAGAAAGCGTTGGCTTTGTTGAGGTGACTGATCAGAGGAAGCATTTCCACAAGGACGTTGCTGAGGGTAACAGAAAAGTCTGTACAGCAGCTACTGATGGATGTCTGTGTTCTCCCCAAAAATGGAACTCCTGTGATACGTACATGTTATGGCACATACTCGTTTCATGAACAGTGCCATTAAAAATGGCAGTTCTTTGAGTCTTTGAGCCAATGGATGCCAATTTTTGATGAGTGATCAACATGTGACATGCAGTGATTAATGAAAGGAAGTCAAGTTTGCATCATTGAATGCTCATTTCTTCAAGTCAGCGGTCAACCAATCTATCATCTTACCACAAATGTCATCTGACTTCACATTCCAATGAAATGGATAAAAGGAGTATTATAAGTTCCCTGCAGCTTTTACACTAAGGCCAGTCCTTGTTTTGTTTAACATTTAATTACTTGGACAATTTCAAAATTATTGCATTCATGTGACTTCCTGATTGATGTTCTCCTTTTTATCTGTCATTCAGTCTCAAGCCAAAGCTACTTAAATCACAACAATTCCCATATCAAAGCCAGGCTTAAGCAAAAACAGTCATTGCAGCTAGGAAAATTACAAGAAATAGTATTTGAAAGCTCTTTTTTGTGGAATGTTTGATTTTGATTAGTGTGGTTTCTCTCCTAAACTGTACCTGTTTGTAAATCCATCAAACAATACTGATACCACTCTTTTAGGAGAGAAATGAGGCATCACTGTCCTGCACTACACTTTGATGAAGGCAACAACGTGGCCCCTTCGTTTCCACAGGAGGGAAAAGCTGCCCAGATCTACATGCACACAAGAAAAAAACCCCAAAACAACCAAACAAACCAAAACCGGGGAAGGAGAACACACATGAGAGGTGAAAAAGAGAATGAACATGCTCAGAATGGGGCCTAGAAAAATGAAAAAAAGGGGAAAAAAAAAAATGCGGGGACTCCAACTCCAGAAATGGAGGGAGGACTTCTGGTTAGGGGTCACTTTTCTCTTCCCTTGGGACTCCATTAGTTGGATCCTTTGGTCTTGTCAGCTCCAGGGCGTGACTACTGCCTGTTCCTTCAGTAGAAGGCAGCCTGAATCCTGAATTTTGTCCTGAATTCCTGGACAAAACTCTTTTCCATCCCGAAGGAAGAAATTTGAATAGTGATAATAGCAGGAACCAATACATCTGCTAAGGAAAGGATGACCTAATAGATTATTTTCAAATATTAGACAAGTAGAGGATTCCTTGCTATTAAATATTATCGCTTCCATCTCTTCTGTTCTGTCCATCAAGCATTACTTTGTGACAATCTGTAGCTCAGAGATAATTGTTAAGTTTTATTCAAATTACATTACTAACCCTGTAACTCATACTGTGCATAATCTTAGCTATCTAAAATGATTCTGTGGGAGGCCTGGCTTTCAATTTACGCCAACATTTTTAGCATTTCTTTCCCCTCCATTGTGCAAAAATTAGCAGCAAGCTCTAACAGAATGATATGAATTGTGATAATAAAAACTATTGCTAAAAAATTTTATACTTTTCCTCTTAAATAGGTTGTGCTACTATTCTTTAGAGTTTGTTAACTAATCTGATTTGGCGAAAGCATCTTCTGGAAGCTTCATTATCCCTTGACTGATGTCAAGTTAGTCTTCAACTACAAAAGTGTCTCCTTTCCATAAGGTTTATCATGATAAAATTAATTTTTTTTCCATGCTAAAAGAGATGAAAGATTTTTAGAATCTACAGTTTTGACCATTAATACTGTTTTCTTTACTGGAGCTGCAGTCTGCTACATGAGCAAAAGAAACTGTTGCTAAATTTCTCTCGCTATGTGCTTGCCAAAAAGTTATGGTCTCCAACTGGAGTTACTCCAGATTTTCACTAACATACGTAGAATTAGAGTGAATTGCAAATTTTTCAAGATGGAAAAAGATTTTCAGACTTTAAACCTGAAATATAAAGTTTTTATTTTTATCTACAATGATGAAGATCAGGAACACTCCTGATAAAGCTAGCAGAATCAGCACTAGTGAAAAGTCAATGCAAATGAGATTAGGATCAGGTGGAATGGAAATGATCTTTTCCTGTCGGATTCAAAATCTGCTTCAGCCTTAATTTATGAGTGGGCTGAGGGCCAGGATGATCTTTCTCATGAATATACGGGCTTTGGTTACGGGTTAAGGAAAGTGGAGGCTTTGTTGTTGGCTGGCAGCAGCTACCTTAATCCTGAATAGTTGTTTCAGTCTATTTCATAAATTTGACCAAGTAGGACAATTCCTATTGTGAAGGGCAATGTGTATCAATCCATGCAATTATTATTCAGTTGCTAATCTGGAGAGAATAAGTTGGAAGCTGCAGGCAACAAGGAGATATGAAAGAAGCACGTTCCACATTCATGTGCAATCCTCAGAGAGGGAGTAAATAGAACCAACAAATATATAAGAAAGAAGCGATGAAAGGAGCAGGATGAAAGCTTTCAGCCCTCAAAACTGGACTGACTCTTGTTACTGAGGTTGGCTCTGCTACTGATGTGAAAATCAGAGCGGGACAATCTTCTGTTTGCTTTCATTTCCACTGTGCAAAGGTAAGTCACAGCACTGTTTAAACAGTGAAATTTTGTTGTAAGCCTTCATAAATCCCAGCATGAAACAATGTCTGGAGCGTTAAAATAATTGTACAGCAAAACCACTTAGGGTAATTTGATAAGGTGCTCTGATTCCAGAAGAGTAAAAGTCCTCTGCATTGAATCTTAGCTGCTCTTGAATAAAACTCTCAGAAAAAGAGTCTGGGGAAGAATTCATATGGGACGTATCTACCATACTTTATTTTAGAATCCACTTCAGCGGTCTGACTTGCACACATTGTTCATAAATCCTGATAGCCACATGGTCTACATTTATAGAAGGATTGGTACCATATGGAGAAGATATAGAAGTGTGTGTGTTAAATGCATAGTCTCAAATGATATTTCATAACAAAAAATGTAAAGCTTTTCCAGGTAGAGCAGAAGAAGCTTTACCCAAGGGTCTCTTAGAATATCACTGCTTCTACTCCAGTCAGCAGCTGGGTACCAATTTGATTGAAGTCCTTTATTTGGGTATCTTTAGACTCATTTGAAGGCAAAAAGTTGGTAAGAACTCTAAGATTCTGCTCAGTTTTTCCTTCTTTTGTTTTTCCTTACTAATGAGAATAATTGTATCAAATGTCTAATTTTAATTCATCTATCTTGGCTTATCTTCAATATCTAAAACTTGTGCGCTATTTATTGTAGGCTTTCAAAATTAATTTGGTGTCTCAAAAGTTTCTGATTGTAGTGAGGACAAGCACGATTAAAAAAGCTCCTGGAGAGGCAAATGATAGTATTTTTTTTCAACAAATAAGCTACATACAGATGTCTTAAAGTCAATGCTGTTAGTTGTCTAAAAATTTGATTTAAGGATGTAAATTTAAAATTGTATTGCAACCAGGAAAGCCTAGTTGCCAGTTATATAATTAATCCACTAGATCATGCTGCCACTTAGCTCTGCTATTAAGAAATGTGTGTCTATGTAGCCTCTCTGAAATGGGGCCTCCTGATGAGATAATGTGTTGGGGAACAATGATGGGTTGTTATGTAATGAAAGCAAACTCCTTATAATCTATGGCTGTGCTGGTTAAACAGGAAAAAAAAATGCTGTTCAGACTATTCTTTTGAGAGGTATTATTCTGTGCTGAGTCCCTCCTTCAAAAAGCACTCCATAAAAAAGCTTTCCAGGATCCCTTTTCCAGGGTCAAACGCCTACTGCATCTTGTGAGAACCTAGAAGTAAGGAAGAATAGGCAAAAAGCAGATGGAAAGGTTGAATTGTAGAGGAAAGAAACCAGAGTTTGAAGGCAGACAGGCATCTGAAGATGCAGATCTGTGCCTAATGAGATTTTCTGAAGTGCATAAGCAGGTTAGGGCTGGGGAGATGGATGCCTGACTCGGTTAGTTGTGCCTGAAAATCTCACTTGGCTCCATTAGCCCTTTTAGTCTTCTCAATAGCTTTGAAAATTTGGCCAAGGGAAGTGAAAATTGTTTTCTCTGTTCTAGAAACCTGGCAAGTCCCGTGTGCCCTGGTTGTTGGGGAAGTTCCAGTGATTTCCAATGGACAGATTTTGTTATCTGTCCTCTTGGTTTATAGGCAATGTGTTCCAGACAGTGCGGGCCATCACGGCAGCCAAGAATTCCTCTTTCCTTCATGGGGGGGTTCATGGTATCTGCTCAATGTGCTAAACTTATTTGTGAGGTACGTGAGCTGCCGTGTGAACTAATCTCCCAGCACAGGAAAATGAGGCACGTTCTTTGTTCAGGAAGTGTGACACACACGAGTTTGATTTCACTTGGTCTGCACCTCAGCAATTCACAGGGAGTCTAAAACCTGGACCTTCCCAAGCTGTTCTTGCCTTGGCTCCCACTCGCTCTCAGCAGCAAAGGCAATTGTGCTCCTTTGTTTGCCTTCTCCAGTTCTGAGGTTGCCACTCCGTATAAATAAGCTATATTTCTCATTTTTGGCGTATTATGGATTAAATTTTGTCTGTCATTCTTAGCACAGATTTGTGGTTGTCTCTATGCCCTCATAACTGAAGGAGGCCATCTTTTTTTCTATTTGTTTTTTTTTATTTTTTAAATTTCTCTCTTTATTTTAATATTTAAAAAATTTCTTTCTTTTTAAATGTCTCTCTTTATTTTTATATTTTTCATATTTATATTTTAATATAAAAATATATGTTACATTTTTAATTTCTCTCTTTATTCTACCTGCTAATAAGGCTAGGCACTGCAGGCTCCTGGGCTGGGAGAACCAGCCAGGGACATCCCTTTATAAAAGGGAATTACACAGATGACACGAGTGCCTAATCTTTTAAAATAAAAGCCACAAGATAGCGAATGAGGACTGAAAGATGACACAGAATCCCTTTTCCTTGGCCTTTCCATGAGTTTGCAAGTCAGCAAAATCAAAGTAGCGACTGCGGAAGGCCCGGTGATAAGGCTAGGCTTCAAACCCCCCTCGCTGTTTCATTGTGCTCTGTTTCTCTAATGCCCAGTGTGTGCTTCTCAATAAAATGAGACACAGGGAAAGACATGGAAAGTAATCCATAGCTGACCCTGCTTTATACAATATTTTCTAGCTGATTGGGTTCGTAGCAAAGAGGACTAGAAAAAGAAAAAGAAGCCATTTAGTAGCAATTTTTCTGAAAATATTTTATGGTGGGGTGGAGATTATTGAGGCAGTAACTCTATAAAATTCAAATGGGAAAAAAACCCCACCAAACACAGAACAAGGCACTTGATTTGTTAGGGCTGAATGTAATTATGAAAATTCTGATCAATTCTAGCCCTGAGATGGTAATTGTGTTACCATAGATGCAGAGGCCTGAAGCAAGAAGGTAACAAGAAGAATATATCTGCTCTTTTACCCTACTCTTTAAATCAAAACATGTGGCTTAAATAGGTCTTTGGTTGTTTATAATTAAATTTTCCTGAACAATACATGAGTTGGCCATTTCTCGATTGTCTCGGGCATCTGTTTCCACATACTTCAAACACAATAAAGATTTTTGTTGTGTGTTGGGTTTGGGGGGTTTTTGTTTGTATTTTTTTTTTCTTATTTCCTGTACAACAAAAATAAGAATGGATGCAAACTTACAATTGGATATGCCTTTTGTGTACAGACAGCTGGAATAAAACCTGCATGAACAATTTTGTCCTTAGTTACTCTTAGACAATCTTATGTATCTAAAATTCTCCATGTGTAGAGAAGAGACAAAACTTGTCTTAATTGTTGTGTGCAGAGCAGCTGTGTCCTCTAAAGAAACAGGACATTAGCAACCCTTAACCAAAATAACCTGGGCTCAGGGTTTTCTTTCAGCCTGTCTTGCAGTCCCTGCCGTTTGCCAGAGCTTGATGTCAAAATATTTGATTTGCGTGGTTTTTTTCATACCTCTTCTTGAACCTGAATTTTTTTGAACGCTTTAATAAATTGCAGATGGCTTTGGTAACATGAGAAACACCCACGATGCTGGGCCACTGGACCATTCACTGTCCAAGGAGCTAAAAGCTCTTAAACTTTTGTTACACATGAACTTATCCTGGCTTGGTGTCTCAGGCTCTTTGATTTTTTTTTTTTTTTTTCCCTGCTGTTTTTCATAAACTTCTGGTGCTTGGAAATGAAGGCTGGCCATGCTTTTCTTAGTAAAAGCATTTAATATCAAGATGTTTATCTTCATTTTGCCGGTGAAATAGAGCTACATTTCTTGTCCATTTTACAATAACTCTTTATTTGAGCTTCTGATGTTAAATCTGTGTGAGGAAAATCCAAACCATCTTATTTAAAGCGTTTATTGCAGCCTGCTTTTTTTTTTCCTACTGTGTTGTGAGTTTAATGTTCTTATTTATGATATAACTTACAAAAGGTATGTTCTGAATGAAGCAGATCTGTGACCATTTGAGAAAAAAATTTCCAGTAGCAGCAAAATGCTTCCACACAGGTTTGGGTTTCTAAATATTGGAAATGGCACAACCATAGTATGGTACCAGCAAATCATTCTTCAAAGTTACTTTTCAGTTTTAAAGTACTTGACTTTCTGGATTATTTTTCAATGTTTCTCTTTTTAAATTTGTGCTGTTATTTGATCTGCTGCTTCGAAAAGTAAATTTTGGGTACTAAAGGGAGAATTTTTTTTACTTTGTTCCGTAGTAGTGACAAACTGCAAGGATTTGGGATGTACCTGCAACTCTTCACTCTGCACAGCCAGACTTACAGTAGAATGATGCAGATTGCATTATCTGTGTTTCATATGGGGTTTTTTTCTTCAGAATTCTGACCTTTCCACGTGAAATTTTGTTGGTTTTAGATAAAGAATCCTTTAAAGTCTTGGGCTTTTTTGGATTTTGTTTTGTTTGTTTTTTTAAAAGCAGTACAACACTTTTCAAAGACAGGTTGTATTCAGATAAACTCAGCAGGTCTTTTAGAAAAAATAAAGGAAGAGTGCAAAGAAGATACCAAAATGGATGAGTGAGTATATTTAATACTGGGCTAGTTAGTGCAAGGAATTAAATATTGTTTGTATAAACTCTTTGTGGCCCCACATACAATTAGTTCCTCTTTCACTGTGAATTCAAAGAGGGATTGTCTTCAGAAACACAAAAAATGGAATAATTTCTTGTTTTCAGCCGAACTGGAACAAAAAATAGATCACAGAAAGTTTTTCCATCAGAAACTTTCTTAGGAGAAGGTGATTGGGCCGGGCATGAGCTCTTTTATCTCTTCTTCGCTTTGGTTGTTTTTATTCCCCTGTTCATATACATCACTGCTCCAGCTCTGGCTTGAAATTTCTCTTCATAACACAGAATTCCCCTAGGAACATAAACCTCAGTATTTCTGTCTAGGAGACAGATGTATCAGGGTTAGAGACTTTTTTTTCCCCATCACTTAAGTATCTTTCTCAACCAATCTGCTCATATTTTGCATAATCTTTTAGTTCATTTTTCAGATCCCTGAGCTCTGGCACAATTTTGATAAGCCATGGAAAAATATGCCCATGTTGTATGTTTCGGTGAAGCCTATTTTGTTTGCATGATGTTTTGAATATAGTCCAGTGAGTGAAATTCAGTATGTGAACAGTGCAATAATTAGGGTTAACATTTGCTTTTGTGTCTTTCTGTACTGAGCTGTAGAATTGTTTTTCTGGCTATTTCTGCTTTTTCTCATGATCAGATATTGTAGTGCATTGCATCCAGTAGTGATTCTTTCCCTTGGTTCACTGCTATGAGACATTATTTCACTACATGAATGATTGTCTTTGACCACTTTTCCCATTTTTTTTCCCAAATCAGTGAAATCTCTGCTAGCACACAAAAATCTACGCAATTCTTCTTTGTTTTGCCGTAATAAAAAAACAGTACCTGAGGGTTTTGAGATAACAGGCTAGAATATGATTAAGGTGGTGTTTGTAGTTTAAAGGGTTATAAGAATTCCAAACAGTCCCACCATGGAAGCTGTTTAGGGATGCACAAGCGAGCTTAGATAAAATAACAGCTAACTGCAGTCCTCCCACAAACCTCAAATGGAGCTCTCTTTGTAACTCAGAAATGTTTGGCCACTTTTTTGCCTTAATTTTTCATATTTTTCCTATCTCTGCACTTTGTGCAGAAGCATCAAGAAACCACAATAAAGGCTCTTCTCCAGACTCAAGGGATTATGATAAGTATCAGACATTGTAAATGCCCATCTGAACCTTCAAGGTATTTGAGCTTTGCCCATGACTAATTTCTGCCTGACTCTGGAGGGAGCACCTCAGGATGACAATTTTACCATGGTAATGTACCTGAAGATACTATTTTTTCACCAAAGAGGCTTTTAAGAAAGTTTTCTTCCCTCTTCCAGGACATCAGTTTGCAAAGCATTCCTTTGATTTTTTTTACCCCGCTATGAAAGGGAGGGGGGAAAAAGCCTCCAACCCACAACCTCTGTCATTTCTTTTCTTTTGGCTGGTGCTGCTTATCTGCTTGCTTAAAGTGATGCTAGGGATTGCAAATGCATAACACAGGGTCTGCCAGCTGCCCTTTTGCTGTTGATACAGCTCTCAACGTGCATTTAGTGTAAACAGGTAAAATGTCAGGGCAGCTGGAGAGAAAAGAGCAGCAAAGTCAGTTCATTTGATGAAGCACTCCAAGTGAAGTTTTGCCCTCAGCCATACCTGACTGAGCTCCAGGGTAGGATTTTGGGTGTGAATGGTGGCAGACTTTACCTGGATGTATTTTGTACTTTGAAATCTCCAGGGAGCACGCTTCTCAGAAATAACTTGGGAAATTACCTCTCTCCAAGGAGTTTCAGAGTGTTCTGACAGTATGATTTTTCATGATATTTTGAAGATCAGTACAGAAGTGCAGACACTTGCAAGTAGAATAAACATGGGGTTCCTGGCTGATCAAAAACTAGCTGGAAAGTTTTGAGGTTTGCTTTAGATGAGAACAAAAGCGCAGACGATTTCTTTCTGGCTGTGGAAGTATGCGCCTATGCTAAAATGAAAACTCTTGAAAATGAAATTTTTGTGTCTTCCAAGTACTATTTTCATCCAGCTTACATACAATTAGCATTGCATTTAGTCAGGAAAGGAGGAAATGGAGCTGTGAATTTTTTATTGTTATTAATCTTGTTTGTCATTTCCCTTGCATCTGGGAAGCTTCTACTTCTAGAACATTCATAGTAGACAAAGCACGTAGCCACAGCAATTCAGGAGGCAGAATATTTTCAAAAGAGTATGTTTGACTTTACAGCAGGATAAAGCAGAATGAGTAGCTATTTTCAGAGACAGGCGTACTTCATCCATCTCCGTCTGTTATTTAATTCTGAATCTAAAGAAATACAACCCATGGTACAGTATAAGATTTGGTTGCTGTAGGTTCACTAGTGAAGCACAGATCCCCCCTCCCAGCCAGTGCTTCAATCTGTGCTTCAGCCTGACATGTGCTTAAACCCCTTATTAATTGTCTGGTTTAAGACAAACTTCACGAGCATCCTTTCAGGCAGATAAAAGGAAAGCCACCCAGGATGACAATTTACTTTTCCTGTAACATGTAGTTACACATAGCAGAGGATAAACCACTCAAAGTTGTCCCTCGAGTAGCAGAGTACAAATCATTGAGATGAGACTGCTTTGAAGTGTATTGAGGCACTGTGGTTAAATCCTGTGTTTAGAGCGCTTGTCTCTGCAATGTGGAACCTGTTTGAAGAATCTGTTCTAGCACCAAATACCTATTCCATGATTTTACTTGCAGTGAAGTGTTTAGAAAATCTTTTCTAAATAAATGGTGCAGCAAACACGAGGCAGGACAGAATATGGGCACAAGATGGAAGTAGGTTCTCAGTTTGCTTTTTCTGCTGGCTTCTTTGTAAATCGCCTCTGGAACACGTTGGGATTTTTTCCTCTTTTGTTCTTGCTTCTGATCAACTAGCTGGCTGGTTTGGCATCCTATACTTGTGGGTATTTTTAGCATCTCTTGAAAAACTCGAAGATGGATTCCTGCTGCTGATCAGCCAATGCTGTGTTCTCCAGTAGTTGCCATCAAAATCTCTCTGATCTTCTTCCTTGGCACTTTTTACTCACCTACTTTTTAAAATTCAATATTCATAATATTTATTTCCTAGCCAGTATTCTCTCTTTTGAGGGAAGGAGACATACGGATTCTAGCTGCTACCCTGTATGTCTTTTGCTGAGACTCCTGACTTGCTGAGTAAATACCTGTCAAAAACTTTAGGGGTGTATTTCCATGGTGATTGCATCTTGTTTACTGCAGCATCTGCCCTTGTATTTCTGTAATTGATCCCTTTTCTTCTTTGCATGGCTTTTTGTGATACTGCAGGAATGTGCCTTACAGGAGTTCTGTCAAAATAACATTTGTGTTTAATGCAATGGGATTTTTTTCTTTTTATTGAAGAATAACTCAAAATGAGAGAGGAATTGTCTTCTGAACAAAGACTGTAGAGTTGGTTTTCATTTTTTTTTAAACCTACCCAGTACACCTCCTGTTGCAGTGGCTGCCTTATATAGAAACTGAGTTTGCTCGCCCTAAACTCAAAGAAAATGTTCTCAGTTATCACCAGCTGTTTATTAGCAATGGCAGTGTCCATATCAAAGCTCTCAGAACCAGCACCCTTTTTCCTGGCCTCTCTCAGGACACGTGCTGGGAGCCTTGAGTGGCTGTGCAGCACTTACTGCTGCATTCCAGCCACGTTTCTTGCTGAAGCTCTTGCTAAGATAAAAATGAGCTTGAAACGCAGGCAAACAGGTAAAAGGCAAACCTGAAAGCGAAGTCAAGATTGGCTTCACCTCTCCTTACCTGGGGTGCTCTGCGACTGCCACGGCCCCTGCCTAGCTCTCAGTCCACAGCACAGGTACCCCCTCACAGCTGGGTCAAACAAGGACAGTCTTTTACACAATCTCAGTAGGAGAGCTCTGCCACCTACATCCCTGAAACGAACATGTTCTTTATTTCTTTTTAACTCTTCTCGCTTTCGAGGGCCAGATTTCCGACCCCCAAAATACACAAGCTGGATTCAAACCAGGTTTCTGAATTAGCAGACTTTTCTGGGAGGCCCTCGAGGAGCCATGGGAACGTGGCTCTCTTTGTGAGCTCTCTCTCCACCTCAGCTCACGAAGACAGCGTTGCAAACGAGGCACATGGCACTGGCAGGTGTTCCCCAGGTGCTGCTCGGCCTTCTCAGCATTACCCTGGAGAGTGAATTATTTTAGATTTATTATGTCCCCTTTGCCTGTCCACTTCCACCCTTTCCTACTCATGTGGTGAAGCTTAAGCCGTGTTATATTCCTTGCTTCCTGAAGCAACAACACCTACACGCTGCACGTTTGCCATCAGAGGATGGAGCAGCATCTTGGATACTTGGATTTAAGTACTGATAAACTCATGGTTTATCAGTAGCAGCCTCATGTGCAGAAAGCTCTGGATATCAAGTGTCACAGTAAGGAGTGTGTTTTTGATGCATGTGCCCAGAACACATTTGAAATGCCTACTGGTGAAATCTGGCAGGTTTTAGTCTGCTGGTATCACAGATATCGTGAAGAGATGGGAAATTGGGGCTCACAAAACTGGGGAAACAGAGGCACAGAGAAGCCAGGGCTGATGCAGAGTTTCCATTTTCACTGAGCTGGGTCTGCGTGTGGCTGATGCTTGCTGTGCCCTGTCCAGCTGCCATCGCAATTTTATTATGTTTATGGCAAATATATTACTGAAACCTTATTTATTCTCCTCTAGAAGCTTAGTTCTTGCCCATTTAAAACTTCCAGCAATATCAGAGCCTGGGACATGCAAGGAGTACAGCATGGAAGGGAGGCTGGTGTAGAGCTGCTCAATCCTTTCCTTCCTGTTTGGTATAAAAATATAAAGATGGAATTTCTTATGTGGAAAGATAAGGCTTTTGATTTTCAGAAACAATCAAATGAAGCTTGGTAATATCCCTAAGGTTTTGTTTTCTTCTATTTGAAAAAAGACACCAACTAATATGTCTTACATTTTGACAGTGCCTTTCTTTAAACAGCAACTAATTTAACTGAACTCTCAGCTAATTGGTTTAAAAATACGAACCCGCTCAACTAGGGTGTGCAGTCAGCTTTTCATAGCACATCCCGGAGTCAGTTACCATGGCACTGGGAAAGATTTTTGGTCTCCATGGCAACCTCAGGTTGGCTTGTCGCACCTTTTATCTTATGCAGACTGAAAGCAGCAGTGTGTGTGTGGTATCTGGAGTTAATATGTCAAGGAGGAGGCAGATACATTACCAGAGGGGTGTTGGGTTTTTTGGGTTAGTTTGGGGATTTTTTTCCCCCCTGCTTTAAACTCAGTAAGTCTGTTAATTATTGCTAATCAGGCTAATGGGGCAGGAGCAGGCAATAAGGGGCAGGGGGAAGCAGCACTGCCTGATGGGTACGTGGACAGGCAGGGTCCTCCTGGGGGCTCTGCAGCAGGTGGGAAATCTCCTCCTTTCTTTCCCTCCTGGAGAGCCACCTGCAGAGCTGGAAAGCCACAGCTCCATGGGCTTTTTGGGGCCCCTTTGCAGCTGGTTGTTCTGTGCTAACCCAGCCATGAGATGAGTGGCCCTGTACCCGGTGTGTTTAGTCAGGCAGCTCCCACAGAATGGTTTGGGTGGGAAGAGACATTTTAAAGGCCGTCTAGTTCAACCTCCCTGCCACGGGCAGGGACATCTTTAGCTAGACCAGGTTCCTCAAAACCTCATCCCCTTCCATCCTGGAATTGGCCTTGAACGCTTCCAGGGACTGGGTTTTGGCTCTGGCCAGGGCTAATGGATGGCCTGGCCCCTGCTGTGAGGTACCCTGCTGAGAAGCTGTATGTCCAGACCTTCAGTCCCTCCTCTCGCTGGTGGCACCAGCTCTTGCAGTGCCATCAAGGTCCTCTCCTGCTGCCTGCATGCAGCAAGAGGGAGCAGGAAAGCCCAGCTCAGGGAAGGTTGTCGTGGCCTTCAGGAATGAAGAAGAGAGACAGTAGGCACCAATTGGGCACTGGGAAATCACGTTTCAAATCCACACTTTCTCAAATTGCTCATTGTGTAAATGATGGGCAACTTGTCCAGGTGGAGCAATGCTCTCCTTTAGCTTTCTGATCCATCTGTGCAGGCTGTGGTATGTGCTCCTGTGGATATTTTTTTTGCTCATGTTTGCTCATCCCTGTTGAAGCTGTGGAGGCTACACCTTCAGGCACAGTTACTCCTGTTAAAATCGGCCCTCTGTGGCTGTGGGAAAAGCTGCCTCCTTGGCCTTCTGGCAGAAGGACTGCCTGGCAAAGCAGAGTGCAGGAACCAGCAGTGTCAGAGCACTCCTGACCTCCCCTGCTCCCCCAGGCTTTGCTGTGTCTCCCTGCTGGATTGCCCCAGGCAGGGGCTGCTGTCACAGGGAGATGGGGTCGGGTCAGAGGCTCCAGTAAGGACCCACCTCTGTTCATGCATTGGGCTTGCCTTATGAAATCACACTGGTGGTGTTCAGGTCCTGTTGCTGGAAATTGCCAAAGAGTTCCTGGAGCTGCAGAAAAAAGGAAGTGTAACTCTGGCAACCTAATGCCCAGAGCTGCTCGAAGTGGTTTTCTGTATGCTCGCTACTTGTTTTCCTTGAAATTGTAGTGGCTGGAGAGAGTAGTCTGGTTAGGGAGATTGCAATGAAAGCAGGAATTAAGGCACTATTTTCTGATTCCAGGACAGACTGAAAACCCTTCGTGTTGATCTTATCTGGGATTTTGTGTGCTCTCGGGGCAGAGGGGCGTGTGTAACCAGGAGATAGTTGTTCAGCAGTGGGTGTGTGGTGTGAGGTGAAGCCTCTCTAGTTACGCTGCTGACTAAAAATAGCCAATGCATAAGCCATGTTCATGGTGATTTCAGAACGTTTGGTCCACCAGGAGCCTCCTTAATATTCCAATATGGATCTCTCCAACTGCTTATTTTTAAAGCAGAACACACTACAAACAGCAGGAGCAAATACGTTTTGCTCTCAATGATGGGTAGACTGTGTTCACATGAAACTGGCAGCCCTGGAAACCTTCAGCAGCTGACAGACAAGTGAACATCACGATACATTTAAAATGCCCCTACGTTTTTCACGTGTATTGTCTTGGGTTCACACTGGTGGCTGTATTGGGTTTCCAGGGAAAGGTTGTGGTAGCAGAGGAGCTTCAGGGGTGATTTCTGTGAGGAGCTGCCTGAAGCTTCCCCATGCCCAACAGAGCTAATCGCAGCCCAGCTCCAAGACTGACCCACAGACCTCTGAGGCTGAGCCCATCAGCAGCAGGGGCAGCACTCCAGGGATAACAAATTTAGAAAGGAGGGAATAAAAGTTGCTGGGCAACAACAACGGTAGCTGGCAAAATGAGGAAAATATGTGGCAGGAACGATTCTGCCAACACCACCAAGGTCAAGGATGAAGGAGGGGGAGGAGAAATTCCCCTGCAGGCCATGGTGAGGCAGCTGTGCCCCTGCAGCCCTTGGAGCTCTACAGTGGAGCAGAAATCCACCTGCAGCCCATTGGGGATCCCACCCCAGAGCAAGGGGATGCCTGAAAGAGGCTGTGACCCCATGGGAAGCCTGTGCTGGAGTGGGCTCCTGGGGAGGACATGTGACCCCGTGGAGAGAGGAGCCCACCTGGAGCAGGTTTCCTCACAGGAGCTGTGACCCTGCTAGGGACCCATGCTGCAGCAGCCTGTTCCTGAAACATGGAACTCATGCTGGAGCAGTTCGTGAAGACCTGCAGCCCCCTGTGGGGAAGGATGCTGGAGGAGTTCATAGAGGACTATTTTCTGTAGGAGGGACTCCATGATGGAGCAGCAGAAGAGAGTGAGGAATCCTATCCCCCAGGAAAAAGGAGTGGCAGGAACCACTGACTGCATCCCCCATTCCCCATCCCCCTGTGTCACTGATGGGGAGGAGGTAAAATGAAATCAGGAGTGATGTTAAGCCCGGAAGAAAGGAGGGGTGGGGGGGAAGGTGTTTTTAAGATCTGGTTTTATTTCTCATTATCCTACTCTAATTTGATTGGTAGTAAATTAAACTAATTTCCCCAAGTCGAGTCTGTTTTGCCCGTGACGGTAATTGAATGATCTCTCCCTGTCCTTATCTCGACCCATGAGCCTTTTGTTATATTTTCTCTCCCCTGTGTGAGCGGGTGATGAAAAAACCCTCAGGAGGCCTATAGATTCATGCAGGGAGGCTTTTGTTAAACCTCATTTGGGCTATGGAGTTTTCTGCTCCCTTAATGTGGAAAGGAAAAACTTTCCCTCCAAAATCAAATCTTTTCTCAATTTTGTTTCTAGTTCACGACCAATGGAATGAAAATCAAGGCATATGGAATATTTTCAGGCCTCAAAATAGATTTACATTTCATATGGACACAGGCTTTGGTTGAGTCTTATTTTATCATCTGTTCTTAACTTAATGATGAGGCCAAGGAGCAAAGTTTGGATCCAGTTTTGGAGGAGGAAAGTATGTGTTGCAATGACGGCTGTATTTGTGATGGTGTTAAGTTTTCTGACTAAATTTAGCAAGTCTGTTTTAAGATTCAGAAATGACATTTTTTGTATAAAGAATTAATACATAAGTCTGTATGCTTTTAAATATATGGATTTCATTTAGAAATTTGACAGCCAGAACTGAAAACACTTAGCTGTGACACAGGATTACTCTGTTAAATATCAGGGGGAAAAGAGAGAAGAATTAGCAAAGATGGGAACCAGATGCAAGAGCATGTTTTAGATGGATCCCAGCATTAGACGGGAGCGCTTCCTCTCTCACCTATGCTCTGGCTGTTCTGCACTGGAGTGGAGCAGCTTTCCTGCAGCTCTCCCAGCAGGCAGCTGCCCTGACAGCATCACACTCCTGCTGCCTCGAGAAGGCAGAGCTGGAAGGATGAAGTTCCTGTTTACATTTCAAATGTTGCTCTGGCCAATGCACTGCAAGACAGAAGAGCACGCGTGTTGAATTTGTGAAAATCCAACAGCTTTTCAAGTTGGTTCTAACACTGGATGCCTCCTTGTTTATTTTCCCGTGGCACATGTGTTTGAGAAAAACCTGTGGCTGCTGTAAGGGGCAATTGCTTGCTCTGACAGCAGTGGCTTTCAGTGCTTAAAACAAAGCTTAACAAGTGCATAACATCCCTGCACAGTGTTTTCAGGAATTGCTCTGTAGCAACAGAGGGAAGGAACGAGCAAAGGCAGAGCATGTTCTGCCTTCTGCCTGACTTGAGATAAATGACAGTAATCACATAGACAGTAATCTGGCCTTTTCTGCTCTGCCCACCTGCTGCTGCTGTTGTCATGCTCTGCACTCTGCTGCCATCCTCCGTGACAGCAGCGCCTCCAGCTTGGCACTGCTGGGAATAATTAGGGGTGGCACAGCTCTGCAGCTGCTGCGGCGGTGACGGGGGGGGTGCAGGCAGAGAGGGGGCAAAGAGCTGGGCTGGAGCAAGCGTAGCAGCAAATTAGCTGAGCTGTGATGCCTGCAAGCAGGGAGGGGTTTAGCTCTAGCATGAGCTGAGGGCATGAAAGGGGAGTTTTGCCATCTGGGGAATGAGAGGCTGCAGAGAGAGATCTGGGGTCCTGGTCGATGGTGAGTTGGACATGAGTGAGCAGTGCCCTGGTGGCCAGGAGGGCCAAGTGTGTCCTGGGGCATCAGCCAGGCAAGGGAGGGATTGTCCCGCTCTGCTCTGGGCTGGGGTGGCCTCACCTTGACTGTTGTGTGCAGTTTGGGGTGCCACAGTGTAAGAAAGACATTGGGCCATTAGAGAGTGTCCAAAGGAGGCCCCAAAGATAGTGAAGGGCCTTGAAGGGAAGCTGCATGAGGAGAGGCTGAGGGCACTCAATCTGTTCAGCCTGGAGGAGACAGAGGGGAGACCTCAGTGTGATCTTAAACATCTTCACAAGGGGAAGAGGAGGGGCAGGCAGTGATCTCTTCTCCCTGGTCACCAGTGACAGGACCCGAGGGGAATGGCCTGAAGCTGGGGAGGTTTAGGTTGGGCATCAGGAAAAGGTTTTTCCCCCAGAGGGTGGCTGGGCACTGAACAGGTTCCCCAGGGAAAGGGTCACAGCACCAGCCCGACAGAGCTCAAGAAGCACTTAGACGATGCTCTCAGGCACAGTGGGATTCTTGGGGTTGTCCTGTGCAGGGCCAGGAATTGGTCTTGACGATCCTGATGGATCCCTTTGGATTTGGGACATTCTGTGATTCCATCAAGTTGATGACTGCGTTACAGGGGAGAGAATGGGACATGGTGAGAGGCCCAGCCACAGTCTGGAGTGTGGATTGCCAGAACATAGCTCTGAGGGCAGGCCTTGGCATCTTTAAATAGTCATGATCCTTTAAAATTACCTCTGCCCTGTACAAGGGGAGCCCTTCACACAGCAATCTGTGGAATTGTCCAGGGCAGAAACCCTCCTGTGGGCACCAGGCTGTTTGAAAGGACAGGCACTGTCAGCTTTCAACCTGGAGCAGATCTTAAAACTCTTCAATACATCCCATCTGTAATTAATAAAGAAACACAAGTCTTCAAGTGTGGAGTAATTTTTAAAGGTAACTGTTAATTGGGAATTTAAGAGTACAAAACCTACCGGATGCAGCTAATTGGAAATGTGGTTGGGATATGGAGAAGAGGTCATGAATGAGCTGGTGAACAGAGCAGGGTAAAGAGTAGCAACTTGTAGGACACGGAGGTCTCCCCAGGCTCTGAGTTCAGAGACTGAACATTGATGTGATGTTAGTTAGGGCTAAACATTGACTTACAGCTGTGCAGGGATAGGAACAAGTTTCTAGAGATTGGAGGTGTTCCTATTCATGGCATGTGCCAGCACCCACGCCAGGCTGCAGCATATGAGGTCATTATTTTATCTGATCTAGCTTTTTTGGGCTGGTCCTCTATAGTTCTGCATAAATAAAGACAGTTCTAAGAAATATATTTATATATACTTGTTCTGAGGGCATACTACATTGATTTTTGTGTATGTGTATATATGCATATATTTATTTGTATTTTTAGATACACAGATTTATATGTATTTTTAGATATACACACTTTTACATCTATTTAGTGTAAAATTGTACATTGCCATGACAGTGTCCAGTCATTTTGGGCTGATTGATTGAAGCACATGTAACACAAAAGATTAATTTTCCAGAGTAGATGAGCTGGAACTGATGTTAAAATGTGAAATAAGTAGGGACAGTTACACTTTTCTCTATCTTTCTTGAAAGTTACTTCTGACATGGAAAATGCTTAGGATTGTTCATCAGTACCAGTGCCATGGGCAGGCCTCTGTGGATGGTGGTTTTGAGTCCTCCCAAAGTTTCCATTACTCCGTTTGGAGTTGCTTTAATCAGTCCTGCTGTGGCATCCAGGAATGAGCACCCAGACCTGAAGCCTTCCAGTTGCTCAACAGAATGGAAAGAATTTTGCATGTTAACTTTTCTTGTACGTATCAACATTTCAGTATCAGTTATGATTGTTGTTTGTATATTGTGAAGTAATCTCTAAAACAGTGTTCCAGCCTGTTTTAAGCTTTTTTCTTCTAAGTCTAGTTTTTCTACATTTGCAGCGCATAAGAACACATTACATAAACTCCTGAAGTCGAGTTGTACATCTCTTGTCTTTTCTCTTTCACCAGGTCCTAAAAAGAAATTAGATTGGTGTGAGATGATTTTTTTCCGCAACCAATCCCTGCTGAATGTTAATAATTACCTTCCGTATAGTTAGAAATATCTCATCATTTGTTCCAGAAATTAAACTGGCTGTTTCTAATTCACTTTATTCTCCTTTAATGTCTTCTAAGAAATAAAAAACTAGAGAATGGGTAAGGTATTAGACATCACATTTACCTGTCTTGATGAGTTACCAAAATAATTGCTAAAAGCTCTAGATCCCATCAGTCAAACCTTTAGTTTTGGTCTGGAATGGAGCTCATTAGATCTAGGCACTTTGAAAACAATTGAATTTAACTAATTCTTGTTAATTGGGGGAGTTTTTTTCCATTCAAAGACTTTGCTCTTGATCTTTTGTGACCGGAATCAGAGCTGATACCACCTGATGAAGGCTTGTCCTTTGTGATGATCAATACACAAAAAAGCATTAATGACTTGACCTTTTTGACCTCATCCATCAATGGCTTTCATGCTCAGCTTCACGGCACAATACTCTTGAGCCTTCCATTATTGTTCATGCCTTTACTGAACGATTTCTTAATGTTTCTTGCTGGTTACATCCAACTTTGTACCCTGAACACTGTTAGTGAGTGACAGTCTGTATTTTAATGTAATCTTGTTGGGCTTTTGTATATTTTTATGGTAAAGTGATTTGGTTCTCGCTGCTGGTTTGCTTCCTTCTCATGCTTCAGGTCAGTGAAGAGCTCATGGTCTAGTCAAGGTTACTGTGCCACTCGTCTTTCCTCCATCATGAAACAGCTGGCACATAAGGACATAAGAATTATTTCATAAAAGAGCTTCCGTCTCTCCTTAATGTGTTTTTTCCTTAGACCAATCCTCTGGAGACCTTTCCTGACAATCCTCTGGGATTGCTGAAGTGTACTCCCTTGGGATCCGTTCCTTTGCCTTTCCTGTTGTGCTGCCTTCCTATTCTAAGTTGTTAAGAGGGGGAAAAGGAGTATTTTTTATCTTTTTCCTGTAAGTAGTGCCACCAGATTTTTCTCTTCCCAGATTTTACATACAGGAGAGTATTCATTCACAGCACTCCTTTTCTCAGGTGCCCAAGTTCAGAGGTTAGTCTCTGTCAGCTCTTGGAATAGTTGATGGGAAGTCATGGGATGTTTGTGTTAGCAGTGTGGATTCACAGGCTACCTCAACTCTTGCTTTGAGTTACAGTCTAGCAGGGCCCCTCGACTGAAAACCTAATTTAGGCTTTTAAGTTTGGTGCTCAGAGTTTGGCCTTTCTTTGTTCCCTCCCCGAGTCCATTTCAGCTTTAACACTGCATTGCAGCGTCTCTTTGGGATAGAAATGGAGGACCTGAAGGCAAGAAATGTGATCCGGGAAGTCACAATGCACTGTGCAATTTTCTGCTTTCTGGCTGATAAATTATTGTGTCTTCAGTGTGCTCTGGCACGCCTTGCAATTTGTCCATGCAGCAGTGATGAGAGGTTATAGTCCAGAGCTAACAATCAGGACCCCTTTGTTTAGACTCCTCAGCCTCTTAGGGAAGTCTTAAAAAAAGAGTTCTTATCTCTTTGTCAGTTTTTATTCATGTTTTATCATAAATGGAGAAAGCTCCTAGCCTTGAGGGTGATCACGTTAAGAGGCAATTTAAGAGAAGAAAAATAATCAGCACCGTTTGCAGTGACAGATTGTGCTGTGCATCCCAAGAAAACACAGCTAACTGAATGTTGCAAAATGCTTAGAAAAGGAAAGCTGCCTTTCCTGTCCTACCTCTGAGATCTTTGTGCCACCAAAAAGCAACACCTCTGGCTTTGCACTGGGGTTCTCTCAGCCTTTCAGCCTCACTGTACAATTTCTCACTGTCTGTACCCTGTACCTTCCCCTTGCAGTCAGGATACCCCCCAGAACAGGACTCCAGGCTGCTCTCCTGTCTCCCACTCTCCATCTTCTCCGAGTTCCTCACCATACAAACAAAGGTTTCTCTCAAATTCCAAACTGGCTGGCAGCATCACAGGAGCAGTGCAGTTGCTTTGCAAGAAAACACTGAAGAGGATGAACTCAGCTCTTCAGCTTTAAACCTGCATTGTTAACTACTTAATTTTGGTTATTTGCACCAAACCTGTTAATGGATAGCTTCTCATTCTTGAGGGACTGGGACTGTTTTCTCATGACAGATGGAGCAGGAGTTGTTCCACGGCACAATCAGAGGCTGAAGGTTGGTTGTCTCCTCCTGAATGTTTGTAGTAATACAATGCTTTCCCTTTCTCAGTATGATCTGTATCTCAGCACTGTCACCTTTCACTGCAAAATGTAAGGCTCCCTTATTGATGTTTTAATTCAATTTAAGAGTTTTCTTGACACTGTTTAACGGTAGAGATATTTGTGCTTCAAGATTCTCTTATTCTTGCTTTGGGGATTTGTTCCATTGTGTCAGTCCAATTTCATGACTGTTTCAAGACCAGTTTTAAGTAATCAAATTAATCTAGATGCAACCCAACATCTCACCTACCTAGAACTTTTAAAGAGGTTTTGCAGCTGATTTCAATGAGAGTACCCTCTCAGTTAACTGGGAGAGGCCATTTAGCAAAGACTTCTTTTTCCCCCAATATTTTTTTTCTATGTCAACAAGGTATAGCCCAGTGAAACTGGTGACTCCAGCTCTGAGACATTACAGCATGTACTGTACTGTTAGGAATGCCATGGAGCTAGTCATTAATATTTCCATTAAAATGATATTTTTAAAGCAAGTGGATTCATCAAAACCAAACAAGTTCACGTCACAAGTTAGTTTTGATTAATTTTTCAAGACAAATACTTTTGGGGAAGCAGAAATTTTCCAAATTTGCAATACATCTATTTTGACCTTTTTTAGATCTAAAAATAGTTATTTTTCATTTTAAGATGACCTTTCCTTTAGAAAGCTAAGCTAATTATCATTACAAACTTTTCAAAACTAAAAAGTTTAATATTTAATCGTTTAAGCAACCTGAATGGATTTTTTTTTTAGTTCTTCTGGGACAGAAAATTACATTTCTGCATGGCCACAGATGTTGCCTGCCACTGACTGGCATGGGAGCTGAAAGCCTGCATTGAAGCATAATACAGGGTTTAGTACAGGTTTCATGGGAAGAAGCTTCCAGTCTTTTCCTATTCAACTACATGATCTGGGAAAAAAGAACAAGTTGCTACACAAGAAGGTAATTACTGTAGCCTTTTTATAGTTGTATTTATAGCTGTAGATCAGCCACCCTTTTAACACAGATAGCAGAAACAAACCTGACCCCTAAATTGGGAATTATGCTTGCCATAGCTGCAGCATTCAAGAACATCAACACATACATTCAAGAACCTTTTTACTCCTCTTCCCCCCTTCTCATGAGATTTTCATGTGTGTTTTGTGAGTGCTTACCAGGCTGTGGACTGAAGTGGTGTACTATTATATTAATGTTTTGAACGATTCCTATGGGAGATCCAAAAGAAGATCTTGTGTTCTGCAAAGTAAATAAGTGTCAGAAAGATGTGCAAGTGTTTATTGCAGAAAGAGCTTTTCTAAATGAACTTAGCTATCTAACAGTAAATACCACAGCTATTTTTGTTAGGCTCTCCAAAATCATATACTTCTCAAGTAACATCTGCCAGGGTGAGGACTGGCTTGAGTTTTCCAAAGCACTCTGTCTAGAATACAGAAAACTTCTTTAGGCCATCAAACCATGGGTATTCAAGTCTTGTATTTTCCTGCCAGGGTATGATACCCACATTTTGTTTAAGGCTGCTGTGTGTTGATCCCACCACTTAGAGCCTCCCTTTCTTGATACAGAGCTAATTGCAGTTGTAAATTCGCAACGCTCAGCGGGTAGAAGTTCACTGTCAACTGATCCTCCTCGTAGTGTGCAATTCATTTGCCTTCTCTCTTCAGGATCACCACTGACCATGCATCCCATACCTTCAACCCTGGTATTTTATGCCTCTTGCTTATTTATGCCCTTTTCTGTATTTATGATGCGTGTGCAAATTCACAAGGGGATTTTGAGCAGCACATAACTGAAGCACAGAGGTTCTCTTAATATCTGTGGATTCTTCTCTGTATTTATCTGGTGTCCTTCTGCACAAACCATCCAGACTCCTCCTTTCTCAGCAGGTTTCTTAGCTCCGTGAGACCTCCGAGCACTGAATTCAGGTCCAGGTCTGCTCAAGAGTCTTTGAGTCTTTTTGTTTCTTGTATCTCTCTCAATCTCCGTGACATTTAAGATAAAGGCCCGGTTTCTGACCTCTTTGTCTGCTTTTGTGCATGTCCACCACTACTCACGTCCCACCATTCTGCACACAGTTTGTAGAAAGCATCTTTTGGACATCTCTTCAAGAGAAGCATCAAAGAAGTGTCCATTTTCCTTGACTGGGAGGTACACAGTGGTATAGATTGCTCTTGCGTGCTGAAGCATCCCATGGATCACAAATTGCAGAGTTAATGATCTCTACATGGGTAGATCCCACTAGGTGTTAAGCCTGAAGCTAAGGTTGATGATCCTAGATAATATAGATAAGAGTCTTAATCTGCATTTTGGAGGATCCTGTGAGTAGGAGGAAGAGATGGGGGTGCTGAGGAGTGACAGTAAAGGTCAAAGCTGGTAAAGAAAAAGGGGTGGAGAGGAAGAGGAGAAAGCAGCTGCTGTGAAGTCCCCGTTTCAGTAGCACAGTTAGAACTCATGGCTAGAGATTCCAGCTTCTTGTTCCCTCACCCATCCCAGACAAGTCTGACTTAGGGAGTTTAGTCATCATTTTCTTATCAGCTGAAGTGCATTTGTGTCGGAGTCCAGAGCACGGGGAATATTTCTCTGCCTGTTTTGAAGGGTTCTACCCCCCTGGACAGCACCGCATTTGACCTTCATCCATGGAAAAAATTACCTACCCTCTGGGAAGAATTAGAAAATACTCCAGTATAAACTAGCTGTTAGAAGATTATGTATGATTGTCACAGAGTGAACATTTAGAGGTGTTGGGTTTGTTAAAATAGTATATAGATAAGTAACAAAAATGCCAGTATGGAGGATTGTTGTTGTTATCTAGACCTTTTTCCCTTCTTCTACTACTCCATATTCTGTGGCAAAAGTGGATTCAGAGGATTGGATGAAAAATTCCGCAGTTCCTTTTCATGTGACAAAGTTATTTAGTGAGCATTGGTAGAAAAGTAAAAGTATCTTTCATTTTAAGTGTTCATTGGTTCATTTACCTTTAAAAGACGGTGTAATCTTGATAATTTGGCTTTTCCCCACTGGCTTCTCCCTCGCATATTCTCTCTGCAAAGTTCAGGGTTATGTCTACGACTCTGTTGCTCTGATAACACCTAATAAATAACTATCTGAAAGCAAGAAGCATGGAAAGTCCCATTCGTCTCCTGGATTCCAGGCAAGGACTTGTCACGGTAAAGTGACACATTTGCACTGATCTTATAAAATTAAGACAAAATCCCAGTGTCAATGTCAGGTAACAACAGGACACACCGAGATTCCAAGCCAATGTTTACTGTTGTGCATTCTTTGCACATGGACATCACTGAGGTTCATGCTGTCCCACCAGCTACTCTTCATTTCTCCAGCACTGTGCCTTCACTGATAACCTTGACACACTTGTTACATAAGAAAGCTGAAGTCACATACTCTTTCTCCTGTCTAATCCTTGCCAGCTGTTCCATTTAGGTCCCCCTGCAACTTCACATGAGATGCTATATACATTGAGGATCTTTGTGGAGGGGCAGACACAACAGCAGATGAAGACTTGATAATATTAAAGGAGCAGCAGAAGTCTTTGGGACGCTGAATAGGTGAGGGCAGAGTAAAAGGAAGCCCATACGTTTAAAGAAGGGACATGAAGTAATCCAGTATAAGTACATTATATTTTACTGGGGAAGATACTCATTCTGAGTCATGTGGCAGATGATTTAGGAAAATAGGTAGAGGAGGTTATTGCTGCAGTTATACATCTTAATGCACAACAGCATGTCCATCAACAGTGCTACCTGTGACAGATTCCTACATTGCTGAGGGGATCACACGACTTAGCATGTCCAGAAATCATTTCATCACACTTTTATTTCCAAGAGACATGAGATGATTTTAGTGGCAAGAGTCTGACACTGACAAAATCAGGTCCCAGGTTTGCAATTAGTTGCCTTTGTGTTCTAGGATAAGACATCTAACTTCCCTGAGCCTATGTTTAACCATCCATAAACAAGAGTAATTCTCACACATCTCCCAGGCTGCTGAAATGTTTAATTAATTAGTGTTTCAAAACTGTTCTGGATGATGCAGATAGAAGGCACAGTGAAATGCTGCTATTATTTCTTAACACTACATATACCTTCTTTCTATTTTATCTGTAACTGTAAAAAACCCCTTTGCTGCAAGCTACTGAAGCTGCAAGGGGTTTTATTCTTTCACCCTATACTAGCCTTCCAGCCAGAAAAAAGAGAACTGAGCCAGACATTGAAACGTTTACAGACACTTTTTGGTAATTGCTGCAGTTAATAGAAACTCCAGTTGCTTTAAGAGAAGTTTCAGTTTATGGCTGTGTTTGAATTTAACGTGCCATGAAACCATTCTGACATGCACAGAGCCCAGAGCTTTTGCTGCTCAAAAACCTTTCTCCATGAAGCTGAGAATCGTAATGAGAAATGAAGGCCCCAAGCTAAGGATCTCACAACAGGCTGTTGCTGTAAACAGAGCAGAAAATGCCCCCCAAGGTGAGAAATTCTCTTTAAAAGATTACTCTGCTGTGGAGACGGAGCGATGCCAGAGCTTCCACCAGTGACCAAATCATTTGGAGCCAGGTAGGTGTTTTGGCAGCCACCATATGATAAAGAAGGAAAACCCCACAGCACTCTGGAATATTTCTGCAGCAGTGCTCAAGCCACTGTGAGAGCACCAAAGTAAAGCTCCTGCACTACTGGAGCTTCTCTTTCCTGCCAGTTTATTTAATTCGCCCACCCACCAACCCCTTTTCCCCTCCAAAGCACACATTGACTCAAAGGTTGTTGGATGTCTTGGTTAACAGCCTTTGTCCAGAAGAGATCAGTGCAAACTTTGGTGCACTTCTGATATCAGGGAACCTTTGAGATTAAGGTGTGGCCTCCATTTCACCAGGCACATGGTTGTGAGAGCCAGCACGGGCAGCAGCACTGCTGTGTCCTCCCTCTGCCTTCTGAGCAGGCAGGTGAATCCTGCCGCTTGCATCATCACACTCGGAGCAACCAAGTTGCTCTCAGACAAAGTCTATTTCTGGTATTTGGGTTATTTACAAAGAGAGATTCAGTGCAATGCAGCAAATTTAGCCTGAATTCTTGGTTTGTTGAGCTCCTTCACAAAGTTGGCTCTGGTCAGCACAGGACTTTTAGAGGGGTGGCTGCCACCAGCCAGGTGTTCTGGCGTGGTCAAGAGCTACCTATCTCAACAACAGCCACTCCATGATTTCCAGAGGGAGATGTGAGGTTTTCAGACAGATTGAGGAGGAAGAGGGGTAGTTGCAAAATGCTGGTTTACACTAACCTCTGTTACTCTGCACAGTATTATCTGGAAATAGATCTACGTAGTAATATCGTGGAATTAAAAATTCATATACAGTTAGAACATGTCATTACTCAAGGCAGTAGCAAAAAATGTGGACTGGGTGCAGATCTGATTAGTGCTAATTTAATGAGGGTGCGGAATGTCTAACTTACCCCTGCTGCTTTACATCAGAAACATTGGGGGTGTTTCTGGTTTTGCTAAGTGAAAATGTTTAACAAAATATATACATGTTTATATATAAAAATACTCACAATTATGAACACACATAAATACATAATTTAGCATGTACTAAATACATATGAAAGATCTGGAGAGAGACAATTATTTCATATTTGTGTTGCTGTTGCCAAAACTGAATGAACACAGTAAATTAAACAATGCTCTCCGATCATTATTGTAATCAAATTGAGTGTAAATATTTTGGCAGAGACTCTGATTTCTGTCAACAACTATTAGTAAAAATAAATTTGGTCTTTGACTGAAAAGCAATTTTCACGTATGTCACCAAATTTATCTACCTCAGGGCATGTTTGCAGTGTTAGGTGTGTTTATGCATTACATCAACTGTAGAAATCCTAGCTGTCTTTAATAAATTAATGCGAATTATTTAGCAGCTGCTTGAATCTTTGTACCTGCCCCACCTGGTTGCTCAATGTGGAAAAGCCCTTGGTGTTCCATAATCTTTATAATTTCCTGCCACTTAGTGGTAGGTTTGGGAGAAGAGAGAGCCATACATAATTGTGTTTGTCTGGAAAAGGATTTGCTGTCCATTCTGATTGCTTATTTTGGGGATTTGTTTGTCCTATGTACTCATGTGCTTTGAATGCAGATGGCACAAGTGACAGAAAAAGTGCCCGCTGACATTCTGGCCGATAAAAATGAACATTTATTAATAGTGACCTGCAGCCAGAAACTGTCCCTATACCTGGGGCCTTGGTCTGCCATTTTACCACACTGCCTGTTCCAGAGCTGCACTGAGAATTTCCTCAGACTGGCCTTGACTGTTTTCAGTATTTAGATGATTTAATTCAGCTGACCATAACACATAATCTCCTCTTCTATCCTTCTTGGCTCTCTCAGTTGCTTGTCAGAGCAAGACAGCTCATCAAAGACATTTGAATTCTTGTTGCCTGGTATAGCTGGCTTATTGCAAATAGGGAGAAAAAGGGCCCCCCAAAATGTTTGCAGCTATTTTTGACAAATGTATTGCAGTAATAAATTCAAATCCCTTTATTTCTGTAAGTTATTTCTCGTCGACCAGGAAAGTTTCCAGTTAGACAGTCAGTATTACCAGAGGCTGTTGGAGTCATTAGTAACATCTTTATCTTTCTGAGGAGAGAGGAATAAATTCAGTAAATCAGATTACCCATTAGTTGGGTGGAAGGTTGGTTTTACAGATTGTTTTTTCACTCTTTCTCTCATAAATGGAGAAGGGGGTTTGGAAGGTGGTAGCTTTGAATACCTCAGAAAAGAGTCATGACTCACCTTGTTATTGCTCCTGAGCAGGGTGGGTTGGGAGGTTCAGGAATGTAACTTGGCTATCAGAAATGATCTTCTCCTGTCAAGACCATTCTAGCAGCAAGATATTCTCCTGGATTTAGTGACACTGAGTGGCAATTTGCCATAAATTCCATGTAATCAAGAGGATCCTTTTAGCCTCATTACAAGATCTGATAGAAGTTGCAGGAATTCCTTTGGAGGATCTCTGAGTTTGTATGAGCTACAGAGAGTTGGCAGGGGGATGGTCTGTCAAGAAACTGTAAAGTGAGTAACATGACAACCAAAATGGGATGAAAATGCCCTTTTTCCGTTCAGCAATACGAGTTTCTTAACAGATGTGGCAGAGCTGTGCCATGATCGAAGCTGGAAAGTTGCAGCAGTCTTTCCAGGCGGAGCATTTCTATTTCACCAGGTTTTGTGAACAAGCACTAGCTTGTAGATGTGGAATGGCCATTGTAAACAACATTAGTAGGACATCTCCAAGAGCAAATAAACCAAACAATTTGGCCATCTATCACTTATCAATGGAACTGAAGGAGTGCTGTTAATTTGGAATACTGTATGGAGAAATCAGTGAGCTCTAAAAAACTTTTGTCAGCAACAAACACGTAGCAGATGCCACGTTGTTTGTTACTGGTGACACCTTCAGAAAGTAGAGAATAGCAAACAGATTTTCTCTGTACCGGGGGACCCACATAGCAAAGTGCATATTTGACACGTATGAGAAGAGAAAAGAGTGCTCTTCATGTGCCATCACTGAGGAATGCTGACAGGAGTAGGGTGGAGTCTGCACTGCAACGAGAAATGGAGGGGAGCTCGTTCGAAAGAAGGAAGTAGAAGAATTGTAATTGCAGGAAAGGGAATTTCTGGTTTAAAGCTGTAACAGAACGAATCAGAAAAGGATGAGCAGTTGGAGAGATCAAGTGCAGGCTGAAAAGTGCACTGTGGAAAACAGAACTGTTGGGGCATCCTCAGTTATTTGTATGACACATCAAAGATGTCCTTGCTTGTATGAGACTAATTTTCAAGGGTATCCTGAAAGGGCCGAGCAGTGAGGGTTTTGGTTTGGAATCCTTTCTGCTTTGATTAAGCTTAGCCCATTCTCTGGGCCCTGAAACGTGGGCTGGCTGCCTGTAACATGTGGTATCACATGGCAGCATCATCACTGCCAGTCTGAATGAAAAAATACATGGTTTGGTGTCAGGTTTGAGTTGGATGGCCCGCCTTAGTTGAAAGGAAGGAAATATAACCTGCTGAAGTAAGATACTTTTCTGTGCAACATGCAATTCAACCTGTCTTGCAATGTGCAAATGGGTTAGAAGATTGGACTTGGATTTGAATAAAAGTAGTGGTTAGTCTGGTTTGCATAAAGGTATAAATGTCAGCTCCCTGTGTTTTAAGGAACTTGTAGCTGGCATCAGAAAGAAATTGTGCATGCATGCAGCTGGCTTATGTTACCGAGGTCTTCAAGGCTTTCTGGAGGTCAAGTACTTAGATGTAGATTTTTCTATAGCTCTTTTTTGGCTTTTGCATAGGGAGTAGCTGAGCTTGTTGTAGGAGTGTTTCTGTCTGTATTGGTTGCTATTCTGGGGAAAGAAAAACTTAAAGCAAAACTTGGGAATAATCACTGAAGACAAGTCTCCTGCTCCTGCGGTCAAACCACAGAGTAATCCCTTTTACAGGCTGGTCAAACGCCATCTTACAACAGCTCTCTCTTACTTGAGAGGCTGTTCTAGGCTCTCCATTCTTTTCTGGTTAGAAATCTTTTTCCAATTGCTGTTCGAGATCATAGGCATGAGCCGGTTCTTGAGCCACTGTGTCCTTCTGGTTAGATAGATCTTTTCTCTCCCTGGTAAATACCATGATTTGTGTAGGGACAGCAATGATGTCCCCATAGTGTGATGTTATTATTACTGGCTGGCCTCAGGTGAAGAGATCTCCTACCAAACCTGCCTTGGCACCAGTGGGAATGCATTCCCTTCAAAACAAAATAACATAGCCCCGTGTTTCAGAACTGTTAAAAGAATCTAAAGGAACAACTTTGAGCATTGATCAAGCCCGTGTTTATTCTATTCCCCTAACCAGAAGGGATGAGTCATTCTGCTGTGCCAACCCGGGCCTGGGGCCTGTCAGCAGCTCCAAGGAGGGAAGCATTTCTGAAGGAATAACGTCACTTCTGTCATGCTGCTCATCTGGCTGAGTCCAAAAGCAGTTTGTGTTTGTGAAAGGATCTACAAACTCGGCAGGAAGATTGTGTGTCCACTCTTGAGGTGAAGCCTCGGTGGTGGGATGCAGCAGTTTCTTAGCAGAACTTTTTATTGCCACCGTGAGAACAAAGGAGGTGAAGATGAAATTTGCTTAAAACCTCAGAGTAGCCTGAGGTGTGTTGGAGAAGGTGCTGGGCCAGCTGGGGTACCTGCTTTGCCACTGAGGCCTGGGAGGTTTTTTCTCTTTTTGTCATTTTTGTCCATTAACTTTGTGCTCCCTCAGTCACGTCTGTCGTGTCTGTCATTCCTGGTGGAGCAGGAAAAAGCCTTAATGGCAGTGCTGGGCCTGCCTTCCTTTCGATTAATTTAGGTTTTTTGATTAAATGACAGCTTTCATCACTTTCAGCAGTCACTTTGTGACAAGGCAATTTATAGATGCACTGGCATTATATGATTAGGACAAGCACAGTAAATAACAAATGAGAGCGGTGATTTATTTTGATATTTAAACAGATCCTCCTCCAAATTCAAAGTTCATGCTGTTTTCATACACAGAAATATGTTTTATTTGTTTGCTGAGCAATCTAATACTTGGTGCAGCTTTCAAGGATAACTGCTGCCATGCAACACCGAACACAAAAGACAAAATATTCAATATCCCTGTGAAATCTGGTCTGTATTTCTACAAAACCCTAGCAAAATAGACAAAAAGAAGGAAAAGTTAGAGTTCAAACAGCTCTTTTGGTGTTTCCATCTCACACCAAATCTGCTGATAATTAAACGTCACACTCTGGTTAATCAACAGCAGTTAATCTCCAGCTACCAGTGTGGCCATCTTAACCCAGCTGTGCAGAGACAGATGAGTGCTAGTGATTGTCACAACTGCTGGAGTTGGTTAGACATTTCCTGGAAGTATTTCCCTTCTCCAAAAGTAAATTCAGCAAACTAGAAACACTTGAAAGATGTGTGTTAAATTAGACTAAATAAATGAAACACAAGAAGAACAGAGGCAGAACATCCTACCATTTTCTTCCCAGATTTTTGGAATAGAATATTTTGAGTCTTCATTATGAAGTGTTTATTTTGTTTTCAGCAGCTACATTGATGTTACAAAACAAAAAGATGGAATTCGGACAAAAGATTTTACCTGCTGTGAAGAGAAAAGGATTTGTTTCATTTTTCCGGGGGAATATTTGAGAGCTTTGGGGTTCCTTGCTTCTCCTGAGGATGTGGCTAAGTGCTAGAGAGGAGGATTTCTCTGGGAGTCACAGGTCACACCAGCACTGGCCGCAGGGTAGTTGTGTGCAGTCCCACGGGAACAAGCTGAAGGATGACTAAGAAGAGTGAGGAAATTCTCGACGTTATGTGACGCCAACCTTCACAAACTCATATTTGGATACCTCCTCTGGACAGGCAGTAATATGAAGCACTGAAGTGGTACATGTTGATAGGGATGTTTTCAACCACATGCTGAGAAGGCAGGACAAGAGAGTCCCTTTGGTAGCAGGCATTGTAGGGGCACATAACAGAGCCTGATGGGTGAACTGTCACCTCCTGGTGCCTGATAACAGCTTAGCTGCAGCTCTCAAACTACCAACCCACAAAAAATAATAGCATTTAGAAGCTCATGAAGTTGCCCAGGCTGAAGGTAAAACATACCTACCTAAGAATATGCCACCTTCTCTAAAAATATTCTGAGCAGATCCTGCCCCTGTCCTTGCTGAAACAACTCCCTCAAATGTGGGATTTCTTTGCTCTCTGATACTTGCTTTGCATTTCCAGGGGCAAATGTTGGAGCAGTGTGTCATTCTCACTTTGTTGTTGTCTATAAGAACAATTATTTGGTCTTCTCTTGCCTCAGGAGAGACTCTGCAGGAGTGTAATTTTTCCACTCTCACTTTTGTTTTACGTGTCATACTAATTACCTTGGTTTTGAAAAAGGCTGATTGGTCTATTAGTCTTCTGCTAGTTTATTTGTCTCAAACCTTTAAGGATGAGATAAAGAAACAGGTTTCCCTATTTAATTTAATAAATGGGTATGAATTTGAACAAGGGCTCAAATAGAAATAAAAGGTTAATGGCAGACTACTACCAATTAAAGGCAATTTTGAGGGGTGGTTTAAGTATACAAGAATAGAAGAGTGAAATATCATGAAAGGGCTAAGACATCACACCCAGATGACTGTGCATGTTTGCCTGCAGATGTCTACAAAGGTCACCCAAACTGTTATGCAAAGATCCAGGGTTCTGTGATTCCAGTGCGTTTATTCTGATTCATGGATTAGACTAATTTCTCTGAAATTTCTTGAGACCCCAGCCAACGATAAATTCTTCCTTAAAAGCATTCTTTTCCTCCTAGATAGCTCTGATATAAGACTCTCTGGCAGACTGAGCAACACAATGTTTTAGCCCTTGTTCAGATTGTCCTGACATCTCTCCTGTTCAGTTTTGTTAATAATCTGCCCTTGATTTGCAGCTATAGAACTGGGCAGCAGAATTTATCTTGTTGTTTCAGGGAGGTGCACAGTGCACCCTGGAATTACTTAACTGGATATGTGCAACTTGTACTGATGGAGAAATAGTACTTTCTATGCATAGGGGGTGGTGGAGCACGGTGTGGAAGTTCACAGTTCACTGAGGGATTTAACTCCGATTCCCTGAAGGTGCAGGGAGGGCCAAAAATCTGCCAAGTTAAAAAGTTCCCTGTTGGAGAAAAGGTAGAATTGATGGATAAACAACCTAAACCACAGATATTAGGATTCAATAATGGTGTTAAAGATGAAATATTATGGATGTCAGTACCTGGCTTTCCCAGAGTTTAAATGCAAGGCATGGTGTTGAAACTCAGCCCTTTTTTGGAACTTGATATTTTGTATGCAGATCTCTTCATCGTAAAACATAAACTCCAGCCTAAAGTTGCCTGACAGACTTGGTGGTTACTAGGGAAGATGTATGTAGAGGCTTCCCTGTGGCACAGAGGGAAGGGACGAGCCTCCCTAGTGCCAGGGGCCAGCGATGCCCTGCGGTGCTCCTGCAGCTTCTGACTCAACAGCTCGGGCAGAAAATCCTCCCTCCCTGCTGAGGTGAGGCTGTACCTCAGCTCAGAGCTCGGGCTGTGTCTCCAGGAGTGCTTTTTCCTTTAGCACACACTTCACTGAAGAACTCAGTGTGCTCTAAGGAGCATTAGTGAACCTCATACCCTGACCCTCAGGTTAATCACTGTAACCAAAAGCCCTCCAGTTGTAGGGTCGTAGCCCTTTCTAAGAGCTGGCATAGCTCTCCTGCTTGGAAATGTTAACCCCTGTAGGTTAAGCATATGTTTATTCAAATTCACAGGAGGCTGTGGGTTGAAGGATGCATTTTTGTCCTGCTTTCTGTCTGCCTCTCTTACGGTTTTTGCTTCTCTGCTGCTGCTGTATGTGGTGCTTAGAGACACTCAGACACTGGGACATCCGTGCTTGAGAGGAGAGTGTGGGTGTATTGATGGAACTATCAGGAGGTACTATACATGCTAAATCTCAGGAGGCTGGAATTAAAACATTTTTATTACCACATGAGAGCAAATGAGTTGAAATGGGTGTGCTACTTACAGAGCTCATGTTAGGATTTCTTATTAACCCCTTTCACATTACTCATTCCATTATGCCTCTTTGCTTTGTGAAGAGAACAATTAGGTACGGTTGTAAATATTAATTTTATAGTGGGCATATATCAAAATCAAATTCAGGTTTGAAAATGTCTATGTGAAGAGTTTTGGACCCACTGTTTTCAGTTTTCCCCTTAATATACAACCACCCCCCCCCAAATTTAGACAAGCCAGGACATAAAATAAGAGCCTGTGTAAATCTGGACCTTTCCAACCAAGTTCATTTCTGCTTTTGGCACTGCCTTGTTCAAGTCAGATTTGCAGCAGTTGCCCAAACTATGCAGAATGTCAGTGGATGAACACATCTGCAGAGCAGTGCACAAATGCATTCAAGTGTGCATTTGGCCATGAAGAGGCTGCAACTGTCTCTCCAGATACTGGGTAGGTGTAAACAAGTGACAATTCCTGCACACATGAACGGAGGGCATTTATAGATAGTGAGAAATTGGGATTTTCTGGAGGCTGGTAGGAAATGTGGTCTTCGGATACCTCCTGAAGGCAGCATCCTCTCTAAGCTGAGTTTACATCTTCTGTCTCTGTGAAACCTTACTCCAGATTTCTGGATCTTTTTGCTTCTGCTTAGGAGATTGTATTGAAAGTCTTTCTCTCTCATCCTCAGTATTAATTATCCTTCGGTGTCAGCCAGAGCAGTGGGCTCTACACCTCCCCAGCTCCTGAGGAGAAGCACGTCCTGGAGCAGGAATGTGCAGGCAAGAACAAAGCAGAGAGAAACCTTGTCTTGGCTGCTTGATGAGAGGGCTGATCCAAGAGCCAAATCTTACTCTTGGTTTCAGCCCCTCCATTAGTAACTGATAATCCCATGCACCTCATTTTCCCTACAACTGACTAATTTTATAATACTTACTTTGGGTAGTATCTACATCTAAAGATGATTTAAAGTTGCATTGTGGGGGTTCTATACATTCCCAACTCAGGATAAGATCTTCTGATTTGTAAGTGGAGAAATGTGGTTTTTCTGTAAATGTGGTCTGGGAGCCAAGCTGGGCTGCCCTTGGTTCAAGCTGATGTATTGTTCTGTCACAATTAGACTTTGATTAACAGTTTTATTGTTAGTGCTTATGATACAGAGGAATGAAAACAAATGTCCTTCTCTCTTGGATTTTAACTAAAATATTTAATTCAGACTCATTTGGTATTTTTCATTATGAATACTACTATTACTATTTTTACTTCATTTCACTTTCAGGCAGCTGTTTTTCACAGTACTTTGCTAGTCCAGCTAGCCTGAAGTACGGAGTGAGCCTCTCTGCAGCCAGCTGCTGTCACTGAAGACGTGATGACCTACAGCTTTGTTAATGTCAAACGAGATTTCTAAGTTGTAATCAGGCCAGGGATATTTCCTTTTCTGTTTTCTACCTGATCTGGTTGGTAGACTAGAACAAGCTTTGTCTGTTTTGGCCCTTAATTTAGGCAGATTTCTTACCACAGCTGGAAGCAGCCTAACCAGCAAAGCCTCCAGCCCTGAGGCTCAGTTTTAGGACAGCTGCAGGTTGCATGCTCCTTCCCTACCCAAGGAGCTGCTTGTCTCCCTGCCACACAAAGCAGCAGCATATTCCCACATGAGGGAATGCTTTTCTCAGGTGCAGGCCCTGCTCATGGGTTTTTATGTTGGTGCAAAAGGAGGGAACCTGTAATTTGGGTAACCAGCTGCCTTCAATCACAGCTGAACTGTGCTTTTGATAGCTGTGCTGCTGTGAGATGTCATGGATCCTTCAGGCAACTGAGTGGAAAATGCGTTGTGTGTGTTTGTACTGTTCTCTACACTTCAGAGAAGTTTGGCTCTGTGCATTGGCACTCTGAAAGAGAGCATCTAGCAGTTTGTCACCCATCAGGAAAGGAACAGGTGCCACACAGGCTGATGCACCTATCCAGGGAGAGCTCTGACATGGTTCCCTACCAAAATAACGCTCGTGACTCAGATAAGTCAGGGCTGGTGCCATTTAGAGGAATAAATATTGTCCTAGAGCTGTGTAGGAACAGTGGCTCAGGATGGGGAGAATCCCCATCCTCTTTCCATCCTCTCTCTTCTTGTGTCTATAGTTCGGTGTCTGAACCCGTGCCATGTGTGGCAGATTCATTTTTCCTTCTTGTCACAGCTACTTCAAAGGAGGAATACTTTGAGCAAGCAGCCGTAAGTCCAGATGGAGTGTACAGGTCTCTAAAAATAATGTCTGTGGAACTGAGTGTGCTATTTTAGCCCAAACAAAAGAGGTTCAAACGTGAGTAGTTGTAGGTTAAGGGCTTCAATGGTAAAAGTGGATCTTCAGGTACTTTTCTTCATCACTCATATCTTCAACAAATACCTTGGGGTTTTGTATTGATTTATACAAGGTCAGCAGCTTTGCAAAAAGCCAATAAGCCATATCTTGCCACAACCACATTTCTTGGCTTCTGTGCAGTCAAAACCTAAACTTTATGCCCACATGGATTTTTTTAAACAGTTACATGCATATGCAATGATTTAAAAAGCTCTTCCACAGAGTGGGTTTCATGTTTGTATTATTGTTTTGTTTATACTACTAGTAGTAGCTGACTAAAGATATATCAGAGTCTTCTGGGGAGGCTTGTCCTTTCTGCACATATGTGTTTGTGCATGCCCAACAATATACTTTTGTCTTATTTTATAACTCCTGGGCTATTTATGTCATTGCATCTTCACACCCAGACTTGGTTAAAAAGCATTAAAAATTCTTTCCTACTATAATTTTTCAAACTTTGAATTTAGGCATAGAACTCTACAAGGATGTTTTTAAAGTGCTTTAAAATTGTGGGTTTCTTTTCCTAGTAGTGCAAAACCCCCATCAATCAGCCTTCCCAATCCCAAGGAAAATCCAGATTCAGTTACAAAATCAGCGACTGTGACTTCAGCTCCAATGTGCTGCATAGCGTTTTTTTTCAGAAAGAAACGGTTTTGCAGATGGAAATGATTAGCAATAAAATGTATTGCAATAATGGAGCATGCTAAGGTTACATAAGTTCAAAAATACACAGTAAAAACAGACTGTCATTTGCCTTCTCATAGAGCTGACCCAATTAAAAATGCTCACAATGCTGCATCACATGAGCAGCTGTCCTCTCAGTTCTCTCCACTTATCACCTTTTCTTCATTTCTCCATTATTTTTCCTCTCCTTGCTTGATCTACCAGTTCTTCCCGCTTCATGTTTCCATGTCCCATCCCAGCCTCCCCTCTTTTGTTTCCACAGGAGACTCTTTATTCCTTCTCTGTGGTTCTGTGAGAGCGGATGTGCAGAAAAGACAAAAGCCTGGTGTGGTTCACCCCAAAGTGCAATCCATGCTGACTTAGGGAGCAGTGCAGAGCTGGGATTATGTGTGTGTTGATGTGCTGATGGATATGAAGGTTGCCCTTTGTGTTTCCTCCAGGAACATCCAGACAGCAAATGAATCAGTGAGTGCAGAGGGCAGGTTTATTTAATGACAAATCACACTTTTCCCTTCCCAAGACACATAAAAGAACTTTTCTCCCACAGCAGGAAAGAGGCAGGTGTGGGTGCTGAGGCACCCTGTGCCCTGTGTCCTGTGCCTGGCAGCGCCAGGAGCAGCTGTTCCCTCATCCTCTGCTCAGGATGGCTGCTGGGGACAGGAGTATCCACGTGCCACAGACAGTGTATTGCATTACAGTGAGCCTGAAAAAGCCATTTTGAATTGGGCTGCATTAGTGAAGGACATAAAAGTCTGCGTGAAGCTGCTCAATGAGGTTTGCAGCTAACAAGGAAGGATCAGCCCACTGAGAAGGGGGAAGATGTAAGAAATTACATTTAGATTGCCTTCCCCCAGCTTGCTTCATCAAGTGTGATTATCTGACTACCCTCTGTCTTGTTAACCATGTACAATAACAACTGCACAGAAGAAAAATAAAAGCCAGCTTGCTCATTCAGGGAAGCACAGATAACACAAATAGGATAAACACCAGAGCTTCTGCATGGAATGGTTGTACTTTGTTTTTACAACTGGCACAATGTGGAACTTTAGGGAAATAGCCCTCTAAATCTTTTCCTACATGTGAATTCTGACAGGCAAAGGATTACATGAAACTAGCAAGTGACAGGGCAGGTTCAAAGCAGTCATGAGAACTTGGCTTTTACCAGGTCCTAGGAGACACCTGTGGAGCTCCTTCACGCAGGGTGTCATGGATATTAAAGAGTTCACAGAGGTTCAAGAAGAGGCCTGGTCCAAATATGTCTCTTCTTGGTCTCAGTAACTCTGATCAGTCTGACCACCCTTTGATGGGTTTGTACAGTAGTGGCTACAAATATTCAAACAGTTCAGGGGATTTTTATCTGATGAGATTGTTGGAGAATGAGAAAATTTGACTCTGCCTCTGTTCTTCATGATTGTGGTTCTCTTTCCTCATTGAGTGTCTGGCTCTACCTTGTGGTCTTCCACATTTAGAGTGCATTTCACCTACTTAAGCTTGGGCACGTGCCCTTTTAGGTACCCAGAGTGCCCTCCCTCGGCCCCAAGAAGGCTTGGCTCTTCATTAGGGTCCATGGCAGGTTTGCCAGCCCAGCACGGCTGCCTCAGAAAAATTTTCAAGTTTTTCAGATGTCTCGGTTCAGAAAACTGAAACTTATCCTTAAAACATGTGTTTGGTTTAGCAGTTTTTAGTACATCTGCATTTGACTGTATGCTTTGAATGCTTTATTTCCCTCCTTCCCTCCTTCCCTCCTTCCTTCATTCTTTTTGTGAATTTCTCTTCTTTTCACTCCCTATCAATGTCACCTCCTCTTCATGCCCTCCCCCCTCCTCCAGCTCTGTTAATGTGGTTCCATGTTCCATCAAAAAGGCATTTTGGAGTATGGGAGGTGCCTTCAATTCGTGTGCTGAAATTAGCCTGTGGATTGTGTAGCGATCTCTGTGTGCATGTGTGTGGCTAGAAACTGTCGACTGACACCTCCCAACGAGCTAAATCACAGAACAAAAGAAAATCACTTCAGTTTTAGCCGATGACTTGGCCTTCCCACATGCCCACTAGCTAAGCTGCAATTGGGATAATTCATTAATGAAATCATCTCCCAATAATAGTTGTTTGGATAGAATCAGCTGCATCCCTGTACCTCTTCCTTCTGTCTGCCTTTTGTTCGGGGTGTGACTCAAAGGCTTAGCACCTCGCTAGCCAAGCGTGCAGCCTGTCAGAGGTGGCTGTGGCAAACATCAGCCCCACCAAGAGAGGTCAGGGCAGCCTGGTCCTCGAGCAGCCAGGAGCCCAACCCTTCTTCTGGGGCATCCCCAGCAGCTGCCCCCTCCCCTTCGCTTCGCTTCCCTGCCCTGTCCTTGTGACCCTGGGCACCAAAACAGCAAAGCAGTTCCAAATCCATGTCACCAAGGAATGGGTTAAAATGCTGAACTGAGAGAGTGGCCGTGTGTGTGTAATGCACAGCCACCCACGGCCTGAGCCCCAGAGGGAAAGCCTCAGATCTCCTTATATGGGGATCTTTTTTCTGAAGAAAGTGGTCAGGATCTGGCCGTGTGTGTGTGTTCAGTCTCTGTGTGAGCACAGCGCTGTCACCTCCCGCATCTCAGTGCTGCTGAGCGCCGTGCAGGCTTTCTCCAAGGCGGGAGGGAAGTGGTGGGGGTCAGGACAGCTCAAACACTGCTGCTTTTAGTAGTACAGTGCACTTACAAAGAAACCTGGCGGGCATGATCTTTACTTTTGCAGCCTTTTTTTTGAAACTGGTAGATCCCGTTTGAATATTGTGTTATTATAGATTTCCTGCTCCAGCTCTTCTGTCCAAAATTATTCTTGTAGTCTTCTCTGATTTTTTTTCGCTCGCTGCTTTCCAGGCATGGGCAGGTTTGTGCACAATACCCACACATCCACTCAACCCAGAATAGCTGGCCTGCACATGAGCACAAGGGTCTCTGAATGTGCAGGGGGCTTGGGATGATTATTTACATTTCCTTTTATGGGGATCTCCACAAGTGTAGTTTTCTGGTGATTCATGTTTTGGCCAAGGCTTGAGTCTTTTTCAGCTTTTTCATTAAAAGGCTGTTGTGTTTAGTGATAATTCGCGCTTTTGCCCCGCCTGGCTGCCTGGAGCTGGGCAGTGCTGCCTGTGCGTGTTGCACTGCTGGGGAGGAGGGAAGGAAAAGCAAGCTGGGGCATGGGGGTGGCTGGTGAGTGCAGCCAGGACTGTGAACTACAGACTTGCCCTGTCGTTTCCCAGTGTCCTTCCAGTGAGAAAAAGTGACTTCCATCTTCCCTGCCTGTCAGCCAGAGCCTCCAGCTTCTTGTTTCATTTCAGTGCTGTACCCAGGGCGAGAGGGGCTGTGCTCTACACACAGGGTAATCTCAGAGCCGCAGCCACCCCTGCCTTTCTCTCATGAGTGTGTTCCCCTTGCTGCTGCCTGGAGTGGCCCTGGGGGTACATTCAACCAGGCAGCCCCAAGCTGAACTGGGGTTTGGCTCTCCCAGTCAGGTCTGCACTGGAAGGAGGTTCCTGTGGCTGTGCATTTGGAGCATGTTCCTTGGGCTATGCCTTTTCAGCAGGCCCACCTCGGAGCATCTGCGTGGAATAAAAGCGGTGATGTCTGTCCAACAGGCTTAGCAGGGTGGGGGCTGCCTGGTCCCACGGCCTTGTAAAGGATGTGTACGACTGCACGTGCTGTGGTGGGGAAACTGAGGATGAGCACAAGATAAGAGGGAAGCAGCTGTCAAGCTGTGTGGCACAACCATCGCCAGCCCTGGGCTCTGGTGTGTTTATGACCCCAGCACCTCAGTGCTTCTTTTCCTCTTTCATGCAATAGCTGTATGTGATGCTTCTCCTTCCAATCCCCATCCTCTCAGCTTTGCTGTAAGTCCTAAACTGAAGGAAAAGGCAGGTTTTGCAGAGACCAGAAAACCTTCAAGCTCAAGCCCAGAGCTTCTTTCACTGGGAGACCTCAGTTCTCAAAGCAGAGAGATGAGCTCTGAGGAAACTGCAGCAGGGTTCAGCCAGTACATCCACACATTCCCCTGAAACCTTAGCCTCATGCCAGAACAGGGGAGCCAGGGAGCCCTGACTGCCTGTGAGATGGCAGTGTTCCCATCTCCCAGGTGTGAAGGAGTGGCACTGTCCCCCCACTGGTGTTTTGGCATCACAGAAAGCCTCAGCACAGTGCCACGCTGTGAGCAGGCAGTCACACAGTCACCACGCCAGGTACCTACCAGCAGCATGAGCACAGCACCACTTTGCTGTTAGAGATGCAGTCAATACGTTTTATTTCCTAGATGAGGTTACAGCTGGATCCTGTCTGCCTGATGCCTTAGGTTTTAACTTTTGTATTTCTCAGATCCTGTACTGCCTGATGTGTAGCTCTGAAGTTGCTTGTGGCCTGTTAGCTGCTGTTCTCTCAGGCTGGTTACATATAACAACCCTCTCTAGGTTTGCACTTCAAGGGCACCTTGTTGTCCCAGGCCCCAAAATACTAAAGCCTCTGAGAGGAGGAGCAAACTTAGGGTAATTACATCATTAACTGAAGTTATAGTGGAGAATTAACCCCGATATGACAATGGCCCAAACTTATAAAAGTGTGAAGAACCCGAGACCCATCTTGGGTGGAGCCCTCAGAGGCTTTTGACTCCCAAGGTGACCCTTTGAAGGCCCCTCAAATAAATACCTACTTTTATTCTCTTATTCTTGTCTAGCCTCTGTTTTCCTGTAGCCACTTTAAGGCATCGTACCCTGCCCCCCGTTTTCTTGGGATCCTGCAGTAAAATCGCTCTGCCTTTAGCTGCCATAGCTTCAGTCTCTCAGCAGAGGTTTCACCCACTGCATGAGAGCTGCGAGCAACTACAAAGTGACCCAGTGGGATCCAGCTGCTGCCCTTCAGTTCCACCAATGAGCAGTGACTTTCAGCTGATGCTTTCCTTTTCCACTCGTGATGCAATTGCTTCATCCCTTTAGAAGGCCTTGAATTAATTTCCGAGGGATTGGACTCTTCTCATCAGGCTGTCTGTGAACCCCTGACAGTACTAATACTGCAAACCCAGACTTGATTAATCATTAGGCTTTTAAAGAAGATTTCCAAGCCCAGCTGCCTGGATTATCTGCAGCCATTGCCAACACTGACCTGACAACTTTTAGTAGAAAGGAGCATGGTTGATGTTCAGTTATATAAACAAACAAGCATTACTATTTCTTCTCTATGAGACTAAAGTTGGGGAAGGGCTTTTTAGTTGCCTTGAGTCTGTTTTCAGACCTACAAAGTAATTACCTCATTTAAGGTCTGAAAGGTCTCTCTTCAGCTCTCCAGCAGATATAAAAATCACCCAAATATTTCAATACCTGAATGAGAACATGATTTGTGGATTCAAACCTGGCCATGTGTAACAGGTGCAACTCTTTTACTTTTGACCCTTCAGGCTATAAGTCCTATTTATTTGCAAGATCCCTGTGGGTCCCTTCCAACTCAGAATATTCTATGATCTGTGAAAAGTGCTGTTAGTAGTTTTATTATAAAAATGTTTGTACTACTGTTGTCACATTCCATTAATACAGCTCGATGTGTCCATCCCAGCATGAGACTGATTTGAGCTGAACATCTTTCATTTTCTGCGATTGCTGGTAGGCTTCTTGGTACCTCTTAGATTAGCTTAGAGTTACCTAAAGTGCTTTTTTTCTGGAGGAAATGAGCTTTTAGTCATGACATAAGCAGGTACGTGTCCTATTGGTATAAGAAGGGAATCCAGAGTGCCCATCTTTGAGATACCCCTGGAATCAATTCTTGGCTTCACCATTGCCTGGTTCTGGACTCTGAGGAAGTCATTCAAAATACCATTTCTCGAGTGTGTTTTTGTATCTGATTCCTTGTGGTTTGTATCCTTCAGATATAAAGGAGAGCTGTCTCCTCTATATATCCTTTATATTATAAAGGAAAGAAGTTCTCCTTCTTTGTGTCTTTGCCAAGGTCTGCATATTTATCTTTTCCTTAGTCCTCCCTTTTAAACGGGTTACACTGGGTTTAGATGCAGTGATGTCAAACAGTATTCAATAAATAATGTGTTATACTTGTGTAATTTGTGGGAGCTCTTGAGCAAGAGAAGACAAATTGGCTTTTACTATCTTTGTGAGCTAGAAATTCTTACTTTAATGGCTTTTTTCAAAATAGATATTCAGAGAAGTCAGAGTAAGGAAAAAACTTACTAAATCATGAAACTTCTCTGGCTCCTAATATGGAATATTTTCCTTATAGAGCACTTTCAACTATTTGTCCAAAATCCTTCTAAATATCCTAAGCAATGGATCTTTTGAACTTGCTGTTGGAAGACTGCTTGATGTCGTACTAGGACTACTTGTAAAGACAAATTGATGTTTCAGTGAAAGTTTATCTTTTCATAATTTAATGTCATTACTCATAGATTTACTACTTCTTGCACAACCCAAAATTCCTCTCCTTTCTTGGTGTTTATAGCCTTCAAGTATTTGTCATTTCTGGTTGTATTCTTTTTTTCGTTGTCTTCGAGCCAAGGTCTGTGTATTTCATTTTCTTAACATCTTCTTTTAAATCAGCCCCCGGATGTTCTTGTTTCTCCTCTGCTACTGCTTTAGCTCCATTTTTGTTTAAGTTAATGAGATGTCTCAGAGGGAATGAAATATCCCTGAGTGTTCTAGAAAGAGGGGGGACAGAGTCTTGCAAAACCATTTTAATTCATGGGATTGTGAGAAGGTCGAAAGAGCTCTGAATCAATGTGGGAATTCCCAGATACTCTGTTTACTACAGGATTTCCCATGTAAATAGAACACCTTGTAAAACAGAATTTTTTTCTCTGTTTCTGGGCAGCCAGCACTCACAGCTTGCAAAGGCTCCTAAGGTACCTGTGCAAATGAATGGTGCATGTAGGACAAATCTGGTGGGTTGAATTTAGCGGGGAGGCCTGCCTGAACGCTGTCCCTTGCTGTGTGAACACAGCCAGACTTGCTGTCCTCACGTGCCTGTCTGGAGCTGTAGAGATGTTTAATCACACTTCTGCCACGGGCCACCCAAATCCTTCGGGCAGCCCTACCTGATCCTCTGCACGTCTTGAGCCCCAAAGCTCTTTTTCAAGGTTGTTGGAGGGACAGTGACACTCTTGCAGGCTGTGTGGAAAACCTGGCAGTGACATTTTTGCACTGTTGCAGCCCACGGAGCAGATCTGAGCCTCACAGCCCGTCTGTGACACTGGCTAACGCCTCTGAACAGAGCTGGCTCCTGGCTCGTGGTTTCCAGTTGTCACTGCAGCCTTTGAATCTACTTTCTCCTAACCTTCTGATTAATGATATAACTTTTTAAACCGTTCTTGTTTTGTTTTGTTTATAACCATGCCATTCTTTGTTAATAGACCCTTCATTTTTTCTGGAGCAAGGATGAAGCAGTTAGGTAAAAAGTGGACTAACACACTTCCATATAATATTCCAGTAAGCTAAGTGTGCAAACTTGATGTAATGCCAAAAAACCAGATTTTGTTTACTGTCATTCAGCCTGCTTTGTCTTTGGTTGATTTTGTTCCTGTTGAGATCCAAACAAATTAATTCTGTGAGTAATGTTTCCTGAGAAGCTCTGTCAAATGCTTGTGCTTCAGATACATCATGTATACTGTATTCCCTACAGCCACTAATTTTACAGTTCTGTAAAAGATACTCAGGTTTTTCTGGCAGTCTCTATTCTTTAGAAACTAGTGCAGCTGAAAATTTTGTTGCATCATTCTGTAGATTAGAGCTGACTGACTGTGGTCTGCAAACCCTAGTCATGTGTTTCGTGTGCCTGCAAAGAATTATCTGGTCACAAAGTGCAATCTCTTCCCTTGGACACTAAATTTCATTACAGGCACTTAGAGTACATTAAACACATTTCTTAATACTAGTCATGAGTATAAGCTGCTCTTCTGTTTGCCACAGGACTATGATCACGAGTAAAAGGAAAGTAATGTATATAATAGAATGAAGAAAGGGTGTTGTGTCTTAATTAGTTTGCATTAAGCTGTTGACCTCCCTCCAGAACAGAATATACTCTCTGGTAAGAAAGCTCGGCATATCTTTGGCCTTTGAAGATGTGCACAGGGAGCTACAAAGGATTTCCACACCTTTTATATCCCCTGCTTTTGCTGGGAATCATTGCCGTTCTCTTTATTCGTAAAGGAACTTCATCTGTGTGTTGCCAGCCTTCCATGTTCCTCTTTGGGTACCAGAGAGCAGAGAGAATTGTAGCACCACTGTCCTGGCCTCTGGCTGGTTGGTGTGGAGTCACCTCCCTCCTCGAGTTCTCCTTGCAGCACTTCTCCTGGTGTTCCCTGGTGAGATGCCATCCTTGTCCTGGTGATCGTTGTTTCCTCTTTAATTTTAGACTTCCTGGTTGGATCTGTTCCAGTTTGTAGCCAAACAGGACAAACCAAAGTAATCATCAGTGCAGCTTCACAGCTCGTGCTCTGCAGGTGTGTAAGTGCATTTGCACTCACAGGGCTTCAGGCATTTGTGTGTTTTCCTGCCCTGTTGAGCCACCTGTGTTTCTTGTCCACGTCCTGTGAGATCACTGCTTTCCTGCCACAGGCCCTGTGCATCTTTCTGCACCTTTGCCTCTTATGTCTGTAGTTTTGCACCCCTTGTTTCCCCCAGAAGCCAGGTTGTTCCCTTACTCTGTGCCAGGGCTCCAGGGTTTCCCCGCTTTTGTGAGGGGCCCACAGCTCATTTTTTCCCCTTCTTGTGCCCTCCATTTATCATGGAGAGGATCTGTTATCCTCCCAAATACTTACTTGCCTCATGCTGTTTTCCTCTTTCCTTTTCTATCACAGAGACTAGAGGGAAGCTTTGTAAAGAGTCAGTGTTATGATGCCTAGATTTGTCATTTCAGATACTGCAAGTTTTACTTTCTCACACATTTCTACATGGTCTGTACTTTTAGAATGTGCTCAAACCTTTGTCATCTTGACCAAAATTGCTCTTTGAATCCTCCTATTGCAGAACATAAATACTCTCTATTTTCTTACTTCCTCTAATATTCTTACTTACATTTAATGTTTTATTCCATTTCACCCAAGTGGGACAGGGATTTTTTGCAAGGTCTATCTCCTGCAAATAAGTAAAATGAGATTTGTTTTACTTTGTAATCCTTCATTTTCTTCATTAAATATAGTCACAAAACTGTCAGTTTAGCTCACTCTTGATGTCAGTTCTTTAAATCTCTGTTTAGGACAAATATCAGCATGTTATTGACCTAGGAAAACTGTTGTAAAAATAAATTAGATAAGCAGAATAAAATCTTATATCACGATGATAAATTTTGATGCAAGGAGAACTATTTCTTAGCATATCTTTGTCTTGCATTACTACAAGTACTGCACAAATTCTTTCACAAGTGAAAGCAGATAAGAGAGCCACATAAAGAATATCTTTAGATGGCTCTGACCCAGTTAGCTCTCCTCAGCTGGGAACCAGAATGCCTTTGTCTTATTTTTTGCTGGCCTGTGTTTTTCTGAGTAAATTTTTCACCTGCTGGTATCTCTAATTTTATATTATTGCTCCTATTAGTGCAATCCTAAGAGATTTATCTAGTGCATATTAGTGTTCTCTCCTGTTGAACTTTTAACCCCTGCTGAATTCCCACTGATGGAAAGAGCCCCTACTTCCCTGGGTTTCATTTGGCTGGCAGCTGCCCCATTTGCTTCAGCTCCAGGATAGAAAGAAATTGTCCTTACTGCTGTTTCTGCACTGACAGGTGACTTTTCCTACTTGTTTGATTATACACCATTTTCCCCTTCTCCTCAACTTTAGTATTTCACTGAGCTGTGATTTGCAAGGAGTCAATGAAGCAGGGAGCTACTGGGTACCTCTTCCAGCTGGCTGAAGCCACAGAGGAGGATATTGTGGTGGGGGTGGGTGATGTTGTGGGAAGGACAGAGGGAGCAAAGAAGAAGCAGATCAATAAGATGATCTCAAAGCAAAAAGACCTTGGTTTTGTGTCTGTGCTGCCTCATCCTTGTGCCCCTGCACCATCACATCAGTCAGGATTTAGGGAAGAGGGGTAACTGATGCTTTCCAAAGTGCTCCTAACTCTGATCAAGCAGCTGCTGGTCTCCACTACCTAAAGGCTGATCTGGAATCTTCCAACGTCAGACACAGCCAAGCTGGCTGAGGTGAATCACAAGGGAGAAGGTCGCACACATTGGCTTTGGATCAGGCAGACGGGAGTTAAACAACTGTGCTCATGGAATGTCCTAGATTTGTTTGAGCAGCACTGAGAAAATTCCCTCTGTTAACAAGATTGACTGTATTCGCCCAGCCACCTTGGGACAGCAAAAGGAGAGCAGCGTGCCAGCGTGTTCTGCCAGTGCAGCTGGTGGGGTCTGCTCTCTCTTGTTGTGAGTCCTGCCTTGGAGCTTTCCCAGGATTAAATTGCTGGCACTCGTTGCATCAGCAATGAGCCAGAGGAAAGTTCAGGCTGTCTCTGCTTTGTGCTGCTTTGTTTAGATCACCTGAGCTCCCTCCCTCCGGGCTCTACCTTTTTGGTCTAAAGTTAGAGACTTTGCGTATTGCATTTTGCTGTCCTTGCACTCAGTTATTTTGTCCTTCCCCCTGCTGACGTAGGTGAAGGTTGAAGAGGAGCATGCCATTGTCCATGTGGGTCACTTCATGTCATCAGGACCTGTGGGGATAAGATGGGGTATCAGAAGTAATCTTCCTGCCTTTCAGCTCTCTATTAAGAAATGTTGGTGGGAGTGTGCATGTCTGGGATTTCAGAGAGAACAGACATGTGCTTGTAGCTAGGCCACCTTGGGGAGGGAGCTCATCAGCTGTGAAAGCCCCAAAGGGTCAGTCCAGAGGCTCCCAACACACAATTTTTGCCAGTGGCTGCCACCAAAGCACCTCCTGAAGCTGTTGGGATCGTTAATGTGGATGCCTGCTTGCACAGAGGGCATTTCAGAAAATGAGAGCCCAGAGCATCAGTTTCCAGCCTCCCTGGCTGTCCTTAGGAAGTGAGACCTCACAAGTGAGACAGCACAGAGCCTCTTCTTTTAACCTACGAAAAACATGAGCAATGTTTCAGCTGAAAGCAAAGTAAACTTTAACCCAAAGCTCTTTTTCAGAGTTCTGGGCAAGATTTCTCAGCTTGTCATGGGAAACGGCACTCCTTTGCCAAATGCCCCAAATTTGGTGTCACTGCAAGTTGTCCCCCTTTAGTGTGCCAATGACACATAATGATCTTCCCCAGGTCATTTTCACCCCCATCTGGAAGTCAGAAAGACTTTTAATCCAGCTTCTTGCTTCCTTTGGTGACTGAGTGTCCAGAACAGTACATCTTGGAGAGGTTAAAGACAAACCAAATAGCTGAGCTTTACCCTTTTTTAATCTCCTTCCAATCCAGGACCAGCAGTTTCCAAATCACAGTGGCTAGTTGTGTGACTTTCTCCAATTCCAGAATCTTAAGGTCCAAAATTAAATGGATTTACTGTGATTTTATGACTGACAGCTGCATCTTTTATGGTCTGAGTATCTTTTGTCCTTTTTGTACAAGCTGTGAGGTGCATGTGCCTGAGACTGATTAAATGTTGAAATGCTCCTACTGCCCACCTCAGAGAATGTCATTTGTCTTCTCCAGACCCAGATTCCTTCAGTCTTTGAAGAGCAGGCTTCAGAAGGAAAAGGTCAATGCACTTATCTGCAAACTACTGTTTTCATCTGAACATCAAAAAAATTGTACATTAACACATAACTTGCACATGTAACGGGCTTCATCTGCAGCTTCATAATTTCCCACTTAGGATAACCCGAAATAACAGGTTCTAATCATGCATTAGTAAAGAGAAATATTTTCTGGTTTTAACCATTACTCCAGACTGCGCAACAAGCCTTGACCCTGAGGACTCTCATTCTCTTGGGAATGGGAGGGAGAAGGGAAGTGCACAGGGCAGAATCCCAGTCCTCGGGGCATTGTTAATGCACATCCATCCTTGTGTTCAGTCCAGTCATAAACAAATGGTGAGGTCCGAGTGTGCTTTGCACTGTTTGGGTCTAAATGTATCTCCTGGCTGCTTCCAAGTGCTGTGCCTGAAGGCATGCAGTCCTTTCCAGGGGAGGAAATCAGGGCTAATGGGGGAACCAGAAGGCTGGGGCATGGCACGCTGTGATTTCATTCGAGCCCAGTGATTAAGCCTCGTGTGCTGGATCCAGGCTGTTCTTCCATCCTCTCCTGATTGCAGCCCCGTGGCTGGAGGGTGCTCAGCTTCCTCCAGCTGCAGGAGCCAAACCACTTGTGTTTGTTTTGCTCTCGCTTATCCTGTTGCTGATTTCATCCTTGCACCATCCAGCTGATAAACCTGGAGCAAAGATACAATCTGCAGCCTGGGCAGCACAGAGATCTTCCCTGGGAGTGCATAATTGTGTAATTTGAAACAAGGTGACTTTATCTGAGCCTAATTCACTTTTCAATCTCATTTCTGTTTTGCATACTCTGGGGATGAATCTGTACTCCCTTTCCCACCCTGGTTTAAAACTTCTCTGATCCTATTTTAGTAGAATTTTTTTTGCTAAGCCCTGAATAAAAAAGGGTTGATTTCTTAGTGCAGAAAAAAAGCAACACTTTTGCAGCATATTCCCGAAAGACTCAAAAGAGAACTCCTTGGGTTTGGAAGCTGATTTGGAGAAAGGAGATAAAGCAAAAACTAGTAGTATTTAACAAATAAAATGGTGACTGAAGTATTAGGAAACATTCTAATTGTGAAGCTGCCTGGCTTGTAGAAGAGGCTTGGAAATCAAATAGTGGAAGCTGCATCTCTATAATGTGAGTATAATAGAAGTGTTTCAGGGGAGAATATGCTGTAGACCCCAGCCCTGCTCCTTCAGCTGCCACTATTACAATTTTTCTGACTTTTCTGTCTGTGCTATTGGTAGCTTTGCTTCTGCCAAGACAAGGAGTGCGTGTGTCCGTGTGGTGTTAACCATCAAATGAGAAAAAGAGGTTCCTTCAAGGCTAGGGGTGAAAAAAATGAGTGAATCTCTTGTTTCTCTGATCATCTCTGGAGGCATTTTGCCTCCCCCTAGCTCTGCCTCATTCTCCCTTACTCTTTGTCAACAATAGGAACAGAAATCTGAGTTTTATATATAGCATTTGTGGGGCCTCTGTGCTCGGCAGCACATTCTCTTGTGGTTTGGGGGCTGGAAAACAATGGTTAATGGGGTATTGTGGCATGTTTTTCTATCCTTGGCTGCCAGTTAATATCTGAAAAAATCAAATTTAAGTGAGCTCTGCAAATCTTTGGTCATAATGACTGTAATACCTGGGCTGAAATATGAGGGACACTGTGGCTAAATTGATTAGACATACTAAGAGATTTTCCTAATGAAGATGGGGCTTTTAAAATTTTGTGTCACGACACATAAGAGTCGTCTTGGCTCTTGATCACATACATATGTTGCTGAGAGAGAGCTGACGTTTTCTCTGGCTCCAAAGTGATCTCTTTGAAACACATAGGTACATTGCTGACTTAAAATGCAACGAGCCTGCATCAGGGGCTCTGCACAAGTGTCATTATTTGATTCCAAGGAACCTGAATTTTTTTGAGGGTTTTGCCCCAGCTGTGAACAAAGCTCAGAGCTCCAGCTGTAAGCTTGCAGCAGCTGTCTGTGACTCTGCAATCTGGCCAGCCCTGGAGTGAACATAAATCCAGATTGTTGGATGTACACGTGTGTTTTGCACACTTGTGCTATAGATCTTGATGATCTGTGACCTCAAGATGTTTGAAAAAGTATAAGCCTTTAATATTAATTAGTCAGTCCAGATGGGTCATACAACTAAGGGAAGGACAATTATTGGTAATCAAAAATTAGGTAATGAAAATTGTATAAACTAGATTTTAAAAGCGTTTAGGCAATAAAATGTTCATATAGGCAAGATATTAATTAGCAGTGAAATGCTGGGTTGGACTCTGCTCTCAGTTTGTAACTCCAATCTAGTTTACAAAGATCATATTTGTGAAAAATGGTGTGAGGGCATGGAGGCTTAAGGCTCATACATCTAATTTCACTGCACACATGTCACTAATAGACTGTGAAGCTGTGAATTGCAGAGATATGAATACCTGAGACCAACTTTCTTCTCACATGACGCCAAGGCACTTGAAATTCCCTGGAATGCTCTGACAGTGGCCTCAAGGTTAAGGCAGGATGAAGCTGATGGCAGGTTATATTTAGCCCAGGTCCTTGACTCCAGGACTCACTGCCCTGCTGCTGCAGCTGGACCCATCTCCAATGACCTTCAGCTCACATTGGAGGATGGATTTAATTCTTGGGACCTTTGTAAATAGGAATTGGGTGTGGATGGATTCTGGAGTGCTACGATGGATGTTGTTTGCACGCTTAGTCTAATCTGCATCTCTTGCTAAATCCCGTGGTTTTACCTTGAGTTTCATAGTAGCTGATTATTTTGCGATAGCCCAGTCCTCTGCAGTTACATTGCTTTCAGCTTTAGTTTTAAAAACATTGACATTCTAGCCTGCATAGCTTTTGTAGTAAAGTTTGGAAACGTGTAGTAAAGCCTCAGAAATTATAAATCAAAGGAAAACATCTATAAACACAGTTCTGCTGTTCTTATTAAGCCCTTTTAAGGCAAATCCAGGATTTGTGTATTTATGTGCTGTTAGTTTTAGTATGTTCTGGTTTGAAACAGATTCAGAGTTCTTAGAAAAAAATAATTTGAAAAGAGCAGTCAGCAGTATACAAGAAAGTGCAAAATGTAGTGTGGAAGAGCTGATTTATGATTTACCCTAAAATGTGCTCAAAAAGGAATGAAATAGGGGACACATTATAAGGCAGGTTGGTTTGTTTATCCTTCTTATCCATTAATGATGCTGGAAGCAGTGCTGCTGAAAACTGCAGGAGCTGTGCTGGGGTGTTTTTTTGAAATAGAAGTCAGCCTTTGGGAGGGAACTGAAGTGTAGATATCCTACAGGCATCTCTCCTTTCTAGACACTGTCACATAAAGCAGACTGGTAGGAACGTGTTGTTTCTCTCACCCTGAGACAATGCACTGCACGTTTTGCTCCTTGTTTTGCATTATCGAAGACTAAAAACGCTTCCCAGCTGCCCCTGAAACTGCCAAATGGAGGTCTTAAAACCACGCTCAGTTAAGCTGGAATGTCTGAGTAATGTATGTTTCTGGAATTGAGAGTCTGGGAACTGGAGTGGAGTGAAGGGAGGAGGCCAAAGCCTCCACGCTGTGTTGTTTCTGCACCATTCATCCCATTCCATGCTGTCCCCCACTGGAAGGGAAGGGCGAGTGCCACAGGTAGGACCTGATCCTGGGAAATTAATAGCAATATTCAGGGCACACCACGACCAGGCTTGCATGAGTTTCTTTAGACCTGCTTCATAGCCTGTGCATTCTAAAATCTTCCCGGGGTTATATAAATCCGATCACTTGCCATTCGTGGCAGAGCAGAACTGTGGCAGATGCGCTCCTGCCTTGCTCTCTCGGGATCCTGCTGGAAGAGAGGGAGGCTTGGTGTGCCTGCCTGCACTGCTCCTGCTCGTTCCTTCTGATGCCTTTTCTTGGTCATAAAATCAAGAACCAAACACAGTTAGAGGGGAAAAAGGGATTTTACCTTGGTATTTACTTTAAGGATCCTTGGTGCACTCTGTCCAGGTGGAGCACGCTGGAATGCACATCCAAATGCACACCAAAATGCACCCCCATGAGCACCCCCTGAAATGCACACCCACAATGGTTTGGGTATAAAATTCTAGGCTTTACCAATTAGCATATCTAAGATTCCCCAATGAGAGGCTGAGTGAACCCCTCTCTCTGAGGAACTTTCCCCCCTTGGACAGGCCTATCTTAGTTTACAAAATGTGTTCCAGAGAAGACCTTGGTGTCTGAGGCTTCTAAGATGTTTGGTCTCCTGGCTTAATGGAATACTGGGCCTATGCTGGCTATCAAACCTGAAGAATTAGAAGTATGTGGGCTAAAAGGCCCTTAAGAGGACATAAAAGTTATACAAAAGAGGGGGTTATATATACAGGGGGGTATATATAAAAAGAAAAAAAAAGCATCATGGCATCACTTCCATCCAGGCCTGCTGGTGGCTGCTGGCAGCCTGCTTTAGTGTCAGGAGAATGGGGCAGAGCCTTCTCGGGCGGGTGAGAGGAGCGCGGGCTCTCAAACACAGCTGCTGCATGCTGAGCACAGGGACCGTGCGTGACCCACTGAGATGCTTCCTTTTGCCTGCTCCTTTACAGGGTGAGGAGGGAACTGGAAGCTGCTTGTGCTGGCTTTGATGGCAGACAGGTGAATTGAGCATTATGTAAAGCCTCCAAAATGCAGCGGGTCTTTCCGTCTGTCTGTCTGTCCTTTCTTGACTGCTCTTTCTGCATCCTAATAAGCATACCCAGATTGGTTATACTAATGATAATCCCAAAGAAGCCCAAAGCCTACACTCATGGAAATTTACTTCTCCTTTTGGTGTACCAAGATATAAGCAAATAATTACGGTTTTAATATTTGGTAGTGCCACACAGAAAAATAATATTCGTAAATTTCCCAACACCAAAATCATATGGAATCCACTTAATTACTAACAAGTAAACAATGGTTCTTCCTCCTTAAAATACCCAAACACGCTCATAATTAGCTAATTAAACTACCACATGAATGATTATTCAATATAAAAGAGCGATGGAGGGGTGGGCAGAGGAGGAAAAGCAGTGAAATCATTACGTGCAGACACATTTCTTTCTCCAAGGAAGCCAGTGAATCATTACAGGAGAGATGATGAGTGGAAAATAATAACAACAGCAGCAATAATTAACTTGCAGGCAATAATTAACTCGCCAATATCTGCAGCTTGAAGCCAAGCAGTGTGTTTGTTTTGCCCAGAGAAGATCACATGTGAGAAGATGCTCACCTGCTTCTCAGCACTTTGCCGTTTTCTGCAGAGGATGGAGGAGTTGCCCTGACTCAGTGCTGCTGAAAGGCCCACATGAACCATCGCTGTGCCTGAGGAGCCTTTGCTCACTCGTGGCCCAGGATAGAAGAAATACCCAGATTTCCCCTCTCTCTTTCTTATTGTAACTTGAGAAATCCTTGAGGTTACGAAAGATCTGAATGTTTTGGTTAGAGAGGCCAGTTAGAGAACTCCAATTGGATAAAAAAAATAAAAAAGGTCCTCTCTCCCTAGTGATTGGTTGTCAATGCTGAGTTTTTAATGAGGCTGCTGCTAACATCATGCAAACCAGCAAACTCCCGCTGCTCTATAATTCCATATAGACAAATCAGGTCATTCAGGTAAGGCTGGCATATCCAACAAAAGTGTTTTGTAAGGAGCTCCATTGGCTCAAAAAAATAAACTTATAGAATCATGGAATGGTTTGGTTGTAAGGAACCTGAAGGATCATCTCGTTCCAACCATCCCACCATGGGAGGGAAACCTTCTACTAGACCAGGCTGTTCAGAACCCTGTCCAACCTCTCCTTGAACACTTCCAGGGATGGGGCATACACAGCTTCTCTGGGCAACCTGTGTCTCACCATCCACACAGTAAAGAATTTCTTCAAATATCTAGTCTAAACCTGCCCTCTTTCAGTTTAAAGCCATGACCCCTTTTCCTGTCACTACATGCTCCTGTAAAAAGAGCCTCTCCAGTGCTCGTTAGACCCATGTTGTGCAGGTTGAATTTACATTTCCGAAGGCAAACCAAAGATAATTGGCATTCCCTAATTTCTGCATTTTTTCAGTGTTTCTGCTGCCCTTGTCACTCTTGTTACCCAAACCTTGTCTTTCAGCTTTAAGGCAGTAGAGTTCCTCTTCCCTTGCAGGGATCAGGCTGAGAGGATTTCAGTGTCTTCCCTCCATAATCTGCCCCATGCAGAAAATATCCTATGTAGATATTCTGGTTATTTAATGTTTGGGTTATTTTTTGCCTTCAGTTTTTTTCCTTTGTTTTGTTTTGGGGGGGGGTTGTTTTGGTTTTTTTGGGTTGTTTTTTTTTTTCTTGTTGAATAACAGTTAAAAAGCAACAAGGACTAAGAAGGCTGTTTGTTAACCAGGGAAAGAAAAAAAAAAGTTGGAAATACTGTTCAACAGGATGAAAAATGAAGTTGCCTACTGGGTTATGGAGACAAATGTCCTTTAGTAATTGTATGAGTCAGATTAATTCTTTTCCAATGTTGTAAATCAGTGTGCTTAAACCTTTTTCCTTCAGCGGATTGCTGGACAACATAGATCTGTCAAGTTTTTTTTTCCCTTATACCTAAACAATTTTTACAAGGCTTTTTTGTGTTTTGGTGTCAGAGGCGCCGTTTTCGTATCACTTGTGATGTAATAAAGTGGTAACGTTCCTGAACAAGCGCTGCAGAGCTGAGGAATGACTTTTATGCCCTTCAGATTCTGTTTTCAGAGAGAACTGTGTGCAGTGTTTGGGCCTTGATAACTTGAATTGGGCAATAAATTGAAGTGATATCTTAATCGCTCTGTGTTTTAGCTTTTCTGCCATGTCACTGAGATGTTTGTGCTATTGGAAAGGGAATTTTTGTCCAGAGGCTACTTAACGAGAAAACTGCTTAGTGGCTAAGGGTAAAAAAAAGAGGAAAAACAGAAATGAAGCACAGGGAGAGGGACTAGACCTGAGGGATCCCTGCAGAATTGCTCAGTGTTGCCCAGAGCACCCAGCCAGAAGCAGCTTCTGGGCAGGCAGCTGAACAACTGGACTAAAGACCAAGTGGACCAATTTTGGACAGCTCCTGGCAATTAGACATGAGGGAGAATTGAAAAGAATAAGATGCATATCTGCCACAAAGACAATTAACTGTAAAACTTTGTGTACAAGGTACAAAGTTCCTTGCTTACTTGGAAAAGACAACTCTCTTTTTCCATGAAAGACAGTGAGAGCTGCTGAATAGCTCAGGAAATGTTGGTAGGTGCTTCGATACAGACAGAGAACCCCGAATTTGGATGGGTGGCTTTTAAAATATTGGCTCTCATTCACTGTTGTGCCCTTTGCAGGACTAACAAAAGCATGAGGAATGTGGCTGTGGGATTTGGGGGGTTTCTGGGAATTGCTGGGGAGTCATTTTGTCCATAAAACAGGTTAAAAGTTCAGCAGCTCTTGCCTGCAGAGGTCTGGACCAAGAGCTGGGAATAGTGTGCTGTCAATGTACCCTCTGTTCATAACCCCTGAGGAGCAGTAACATGATTTCATGCCGTCATTTCTCTGCCAGTCAGGAGAAGGGAGGCAGAAGTGAGCTGTGAGCTCAGCACCAGGGTCCCTGCATGCTGGTGAGGAAGAGACAGGGTACCACTGATCCTCAGATCATTTGTTTTCCCCCAAGCCACATCTGGCTTTGCACCTTTTGCTTTCCTGGTGCTGTCTTGTTTGAACTTCTCATGCCTCATTGTCAGCTGCCGCTGACTTGCAAGGAACACATTTTTCTTGCGAGCCTCCATTAAAATAGAACTGGCCTAGGGATTAAAAACATCATTACTATAGGATGCTTGCAGTGTTTTATCAGGAGCTTGGGAACTCTGTCAGGGTGTGACAGAAGCAAAAAAAAAGTGTCTAAATAGGGGTGATGAAGTGGGATGAAAAAGGGAGAAGTCGCAGGTGGGAGGACAAGAGACAAAAGCCATCAAGTGCGAGGAAGAAAAACAAAGGAGAATCGAAGTAACAAGCAATTAATTTGTAAAACAGTTTCCAAGATAAGCTCTGTTTCTGTGACTGTGCTTGCTGCGGTGCTCCACGTTGTCTTGTATCCACAGTGAGGGTCCCTGGGGACAGCAAACCATCTCCCTAAAATAGGCATCTGTCCTGTGTGCATTGCAGAATGCCATTGTCCTCTCTCATGCAAAGCTGCCTTGACTCAGTCCCTGTGGTAAGTTGCCTTCAGGCCCTTCAAAACCACTGTCAAATGCTTCCAGGAGAAGCTGGCCAAACAGCATTTTTTTTTATTTTGCATATTCTTTACCTTTCTTAAGTATTGTGAGTTCAAATATCCTTGCTTATATTGAGCAGATTTTATTCCTGTTCCCTTCTTCCATCTTGTCTGTGTAACTTTGTTATTCCTGGGTAAGTTTCATAGCCAAGTAATCTCTTTTAGTTATTGTTTTTACCCACAGAAAAAGGATATTCATTCTTTAGAGGGGAATCCTTGGGCTAAATTGTTTTCACCACCGTTCATGGCCCACCACTGAACCCGGTGCTGTGATTCTCTGCTTCACCTTGAGACAGCTTGGCTTCTTTCTGTGTGCCCTTTTGAAAGCTGTCTGATGTGCTGACTGAGAGCTAAATGCTGTAATGAGAGAGGGAGAGGAGAAAAAAAATTTTTTTTTTTGGATATAGGATGTCCTTTTCCTTCAGTGATTAGAGGCAGATGTCAACACTTCAAAATAAGCAGCAAAAGTCATTATTTGGTGCACAGATGATTTTCCTCATATACTGAAGGAGTTTTAGGGGCATTTGGGAGTTAGGTATTTTTGAGGAAAATTTTGAGGTACGGAACCGTTGGCTGCTTTTGGGGTAAAACAACACATTCACCATGAAAAGGAAGGTACCTTGAGCTTAAATTGGTATAACTCAGAGAAGACCTACAAGTGGCCCAAAAAAAAAAAAAAAAAGGAATGTGAATTCTTTCTTCCCATGCCCTGGAAGTCTGTTTCTCATCCTGTTTTGGTTTATATTTTCATCCTCCCTCTTTATTTCCCTGCATCATTTTTGTTTATCATTCCCTGACCATTCGAGTTTTAACATCCCAACTTAACATAGCACAATGTAAATATCATACACCACTCTCTTACCTAGTAAACAAGTGTACATGTCAAATATTAGAACATGATTAAGCAACTCTGAACACATCCTGTGTCCTAGATCCTGTGTGACTCATATGTCATGGCAGTTAATCAGCTGTTATTGAGTAAAGCAGGAAAAAAGGATAATACCAAAAAAGAGGGGGCTTGGTTGATTTTTGGTTTTCTTTTTTTAAATAGTACAGGAATTTTTTCCATTAATAAAAGAAAGGCAATTTTTGTGTGGCCTCTGTTTGAAGATCTGGGAATGCTCTTGTGTGTTCCTTGCAGGCAGATTGGGAGTATACAGAGGGATTAAGCAACTCTCCACAGGAATGCAGGCATGCTGAGCAGAGATACAGATTTTAAATGAGGCAAAGCCCCTGAAGAGCTCAGGGTACAAAGTAGAGAAAGCCTCACCAGTCAAATAAAAAGTGCAGAACATGGGAATCTCTCTAATCGAGGCAGACCTTATTTACCTAGCAGAAATTAGTCAAAACAGAGAGAGCGACTCTTCTAATTCGTGAGGGGAAAACTGTTGGGATGTTAATATCACATCATATTAAATTGTTCTGAAAGGAAGGTTTCCTAAGGAGACTTGGGATTTGGGGTTACAGAGCAATACAGATGACGTGGTGGATTTTCAGGTCTCACTCAGAGGCTAGACATAAGAGAAAAATGTAGTCATTAAAATACATTGATGCTCATAGGCTTATATCTATGACAGCACTTTTTTTTTTTCTCCTCCTAAATGGCTCGAATTTCAAAGAGTGAAAATCAGAAATTAATAGTACCTGTTATTCTTGGGTTCTTTTTTACCTTAACACCAGCATATTGTTAAACAGTTCAGAATAACTGCTAAAGCTGCAGTATTTCTCTCAGAAATTACTGCCTGGTAAAATGCAGATCCATAAAAATTATTTTAGAGGGCTCTAAAACTCCTCTTGGGAGAATGCAGAGTAGGAGTCCTGGTGAAGGAAAGGGTATTGTGGGCACAGCTGGGGCTGGGACAACACCACATCCCTCCTTCTGGGGCTCCACCAGTCTTACCACTGATCATTAGAGCCCTGATCTCCTCCTTGGGAAGGTCTTCCTTGCTCTCACTGCAGTGTTCTGGAGCAGCACCAGCCTTGCCCAAAGTGTACCAGCAGGGATTTCTAAGCAGTGGGGGGAGTTTGCATGAGGAAATAATGCTTACTGTCAACAGAAAGCCAATATTCTCTCTTTTTACTTACGACCTGCTCAGAATTTGGTCTCAAATCTCCATTTTCATCTGTCTACCCACAGCATGAATTCTTTTGAATGCCTTTAAGGAGGAGTGCTGTGGCAGTGAGCTGTACTGTGCCTGTTTTACAAGAGACACCTAGAGATGGACGCCTTGTTGTGCGCTCACTAGGTGCACCATCTTTTTAGATAATTGTTTTTTGTTCTGTGTTTCAAAGAGCTGAGGCCTTCTGCATTACTCTGTCGCAGTCCTGGAGAGTCCATCCTGCCAGATATTGTTTTACTCGAACTGAATCACAATTTTGTGAGGGAAGTTTTGGTTCTGCAGAGAAAAAAAAGTACAGAAACAGGTAGGAGGAGCAGCAGGGTTGGTGCACAGGGGTGTAACAGCTTCCTTGGGACCCTGGAAACTGGTCCAAGTCAGGGTTTATAGAGAACAGGGGAATTATGTTGTGCAGATGAGTATTGCAGCTCCCACTCATTTTGGTGTTACAGAGCAAATGTCACCAAATAATAGGTGTGCTCCTAGGGCACTATGTATTAGCTTGCAAAAGTGAGCCAAAAAACATCCTTCTGGATAAAGAAATTTCTGTGGCACCTCAACAATCATTGCCTGATATGTACACCGGATCTGTGGTGTGGAATACCAAAGTATCCCCTCAGGGTTCCACCATCCCTCTCCTGATTGTGTCATGAGGTGGTAATCAGGTAGGTCCAATTTCCAAACTTGTCTCTCAGTTTTGAACAGCTCTTGTTTTGGAGATGGAGATCCAGACACCTGCACTTTCAGCTGAACCTCTGGGAATCCCTGCATACAAAAAGAAAAGTGGAGCGCAAAACAAAGCAACAGAAGGCACAAAAGGTTAGAGAGATGGCAGAAACGTGAGGCAGGAGGTGGAGCTGAGCAACAGAGAGGGGCAGAGACAGCAACATCTCAGTTTTCATCCACCAGGAATTAATCAAAGATTTCTAAACATTTAGACAAGGTCTTTTCATGCTTGTCAGAGGTTTGTCTTCTGTAAATTGCTATTAGCTTTTTAGCTGGTTAAATCAGTCTAGTCACTGTGCCAAGCTCCTATCCCTGGAGGCATCATCACTCCAATTAGTCAACAAACCACTTGGTGTCTCTGAAAAAATAAGAAATAAAATCAGGCTGTCATTGTCCTAAGATGGGTACTTACAAATTGGAAGACCTCAAACCTTCAAATACCTTCATCCTATGTATTTCTCAATTTTCCCAGTTGTGAAATAGACACAGTTTCTCTTTTGCCCATGGGGTATGATTTGTATTCTAATTCATTCATTACTGTCTGGTGAGTCTTATTGCAACCTTTGGATGAAGGAGACTGTATTTATTCAAGCTGGTAGTATTGCTGCTTTGAAGACTTCTGTGATCTATGGAAATCAGTAGGTTCAGTGGCCTAAGCCAAATTCTCAGCAAATTCTGACTCTTTCTCTGCTGCTTGTAACAAGGAAACTCCAGCATTGCTCCAGAGGTGTAAGGAGTTCAGCAATCCACTAATCCCCACGTTTCTCTAAGTCTAGGATTAATTACAAATACGCTCAGCAAAGCTCATAGATTTCTGCTGCAGGGGCTCTGTGGACCCAAGGCAAAAGAGATCAAAAGAAGACTAAACATTCACAAGGTCGTGTTCCTGAATGCCCTTCAGAACCAGATCCACTGAGGAAGAGAAACTCCTGTTAAAAATATCACCAGCCTGGATGAGAATCAGTCAGAATGGTGGTGCTTGAGAGCCTTCTCAGAGAGGGCAAAATCCCTCCTCTTAACCTGGACTCTGCAGAGTAATCTTGGAAAACCCTGAAACTGCACCATAAGAACAGAAAAACTCACTCCATCCCAGTGCAATTGCAGTGACATTTCTGAACTGATCAGCCCTGGGGAGAAGCCTGAATTCTGTTTCCCCCAAGAGAGATACTGAGCTCCTTTTTCAAATGATGACACACGGAGGCATTCCTTGAAATCCCAGATGACTGATAGATTTCTTGCCTAGATCTGCCTTAGCTGCATGGGTGTCAGAAACATTTTGAAAGGCATTTCACTCTTGGATAGAGAAGGACTGTCCCCTGGAGTCTTTCTGTCCAAACCCAACAGACAGCTGCCTCCCTGATGAGACAAATCTGGCTGGATCTCGAGGCCATGGACATCTATTAGAGCATCAGGAATACAAAAGTTAGGGCTAGAAGACACCCTGGTAGGCCATTTAGCCATCCTACCTCACAGGAAAATTTAACTTCTAGGGATTTAAAGTCTGTAACTTCCCAGCCAATGTGCTCTGTCACAGCACCCCAAAGAAGTTCCCTTAACATCCACCCTGAACCTTCTTAATGCCAGTGTAAAGCCATTACTTCCTGCCATATCCAAAGTGAAAGCAGGCAAATGAATTGTTCACCACCTCTCTGCAGCAGTCTAGAGGCTTGCCTAGATTTACCTTCTCTGTGCTGAACAGCCTCTCCACAGCTTTTCCTCTCAGGTAATTTTTCTACCCTTCAGGAGATCCCTGTTGATCCCTCTTAGATCATCCCCGGCCCATCCATGCATCCTTTCATTCACAGAATTTCAGCGAAGCTTTCACCCCCACTGTGTGGAGCAGGAGGAATGTTCCTTGTGTCTTTGTTTACACATCCTAGCGTGGTGTTTGCTTTTTTTGTTTTGCAACGGCGCGGCATTGAGTCATATTCAGTATGTGATTGACTGTATAACCCCTCCAGCCTTCTCTGAAGATCTAAAGCACTTACATGATGAGACAAACTTATCCTTTCAGTCTGGCAATCTTATCCGTTCAGGCAGCTCCAGAAGACTTGTGGGATAATTCAGCCCTATTAGTTCCATATCTGGCAAGCTGTACAAGAGATTTCACTGTCAGTTCCCATTTCTGTGGAACAGCCCAGCTAACTTTAACACAGTGCAGTGAATCTAACACCACTGGTTCTTGGGAAGTGAACTTTTCATGAAGGGAATGATTGCAGAAAGGAAACTAATTAAAATGGAAGAATTTCTCTTAGTTATTTTATTTTATTTTGTGTCATTTGCCATAGGGCAGTGGTTTCATAGTCCTCATGGCTTATGGTTTTTTTATCTCCTTATGAAAACAAATTGGGTTTGAAACAAAGCAGGGTGAGACAGCATAGGAGAGTGAAATAGAGGACGTGCAAGTGACAGAGTTGTTTGGAATGTAAGTTGTGGAGGGTAGCTTGTGGAGTCGTGCTCAGGGGCTTGAGACCAGCCCTTGTTGCATGCTGTCCTATGAATGTTTTTCTACATCTTCATGAATCCTGATGGATCCTATAAAAGAGGGAATTATTAGGAGAGAAAAAAGTATTTTGGAAAATTTCAGTTTCGTCCAATTGACTAAAATGAGAAGACTTCAGCAAAACACAAAAGCATTTGCAAAAATTTAATCATTGGCTCTTTTTTCATTCATAAAATATTCTATGAACAAATTTTAGGTTGCTGTGCTTGTTCTTGCAGTCTGTCAAAGGATGAGGATAAACTGTGGACTGAGCAATGCTTATTACCTGTGAAACTGGTTCCCCTTCCATCTGTGTGTTACTAACAGTACCAGAGACAGTCAAAACAGAACCAAGGAGCAAAATCAAAATTATTTTTTCCATGTCTATGCTTGTTCTTTTAACACCCTTTTCACTGTTTCATAAATAATAGCAGCTTATTCCATTTAATTATAGTTTTTAATTAGTTCCCCCACTGAACTCAAACATTAGCAGAGCACTGCCTTAGCACAGTTTGTAGACAACTAAAAGAAAATGCTAAAATCTCCCAAACCTGTGCAATTTGATTTTGTGTTACTGTAGAGTATTTTTGGTGTTACTAGGCCAAAGTTTACTGTCCTTTGTTTTTTCTCAGTTCTTGCTTGTGCAGACCTTCTAGAAGTTGGTAGAAATTATGTCCATAAAAAGACGTAGTTTAAAATTTTTTTTTTTAAATCAGATCTTTGTTTCATGAGAAATTTAATTGTGTTTGTCAAATTTATATTTTTACCTTTTTTTTTTTTAGTCTAAGCTTATTATATAATTGTTTAAAAGCTTTGCCTGCAATTCCATCCATTTAAGGTATTTGATCGTATTAAATACATGTTTTTATTTGATGTTTCTGAATTTAATGTGGCAGTCTTCAGCTGAAGTAATCACTGCGTGTTTGCCTGGGAGATTACAGGATAGAAGAATAATTGTCTTGGAATGGCATCCGGGAGCTCACCCAGCTCCTTTCCTGTGCAGCCTGTGAGGAGTTTGTGCTGAGCACCAGGAAACCCTCGCACCCCATCCCACTTCAGGCACAGCCATCAGCTGCCTTTTATTTCTGGGCTGGGAGCTGGGCCTTGGCCAGCAGCAAGGCAAGCGATGGGACTGGTGTGTTTCAGACCAGTCAGAAGAACTGGTCAGGATGAAACACTTGGAAGGCGTCCATTACAGCAGCCTATAACATTAATAGCATTAAAAATAATTTTCAGACAGATCAATACGAATCCTGTTTGCTCCGAGCCTGAGGGTGATTGGAGAGAAAGGGAGCCTTGGGAACAGAGGGAGTGAAAACAGAGTGTAACATCTTATTTTCATCAAGTGAACACAAAATCTTTGGAATTCAAGTCCATTTGGCAGGGTGTTTGCCAGCCCTGAGCTGTACTCTGCTGTAGAGGAAATCCGGCTGAGTTCTTGGAGATGTTTTCACTGGGATTGGCCCCACTGAGTGATGGCTGTCATAAGAATTTGACTTCAATGATAAAAGGGAATTCTGGTTGTGGGTGGGATTTAGATCTCTTTTTTTACTTTTTGCAGACAGTCCAGCTGAAATCTAATTTTGCCTTTAGACAGAGATCCCACAGCCTGCAATGCTTGCAGGAGACAAAGCTACCCCTGAAGCCAGGGAACAGAGGAAGAATACACCTTTTTGCAAACTAGCCAGAAGATAATCAAGCTGAGTTTAATTAAAGGCTATTATAGGATATTAATAAGATTCTTGACCTCTCACTGTCCAGACTCTAATATTTTTCTTAGTTTTTAAGTTTATCTACATGAGAATAAACATTGTCTTAAGGGTTTATCATAGTAAAATAAAATACAGGTAAATGGGATGCCTCTCTTCTGGCATGATAATTAGTGCTCACTATCGTTATTTACAGACTTTTCAACTGCAAAAAATGGCATGGGTTCAATCTTCATTCCTTATTAGTGTCTGAACTTAATTAGAAATCCTTCTTCCTTGTTTTTAATGAATTAAATGCATTAACATATATTAACCCATTTCATAGCTGTTTGTCCTCTTTTTCCAGTTTTCATTCCTGCTGGTTTGCAGGTCAGGCCGGTGGAACTCTAGGCATTGTCTGCAAAATCCCAGTATTTCAAAACTTGGTTTTGTTGAATATTAGAAAAATTTGACACATTCTACATGCAGTATTCCCCCTCTCTCCTGTCTGTAAAGGGAAATTCTCAGGGACTTCCAGTGCAGAAATAGCAGAGCCTTATGTTTAAACATTTTTATTGAACCAAAATGTTTTAACATTCCCAGATCCGCGTGTTTGGCTTGTTTGAAGCAAACCTAAATATTTTGTTGTGACGTGACCCCACATTACTGTGCACCCACCCCAGCCCTGCTGTGGGCCCTGTGAGGCCGATGGAGCGTCCTGCATCAGGCTGAGGCTACCCCAGCCTGGCTGGATAAAAGGAGGTGGCATCCAGTAAGATTGTTGGTTTGCCCCTTTACCCCTACACATAGGAGGGGGAAGCACACACTTGTCTTACAAGAAATGAGAATTCATGCCCTGGTTTGACTGGAGGAGGCCGGGCAAGAATCCGAATTCCATTTTCCAGCTTCTTGTCCCAGGGTCTGTCTCAGCATCAGTAGCAGCTACAGTGAAGGTCAGCAGAGTGGCTCTTGGGAGTCAACCAAGGCACTGAAGAACTGGCAAAGTTCTTTGGGGGTTTTTTGAGGTTTACCTAACTTAGCAAAAGCTGCTAAAATTTAACTAAAGCACTTCTTTCGCTTCTCCTTGCTCAGAAAGTCTTGCTGCTCTGCAGAGCTGCAGCCCTGTGAGCTTTATCTGTTTAAAATGAAATCAATTTCTATTCTCTGGGTACTGCACAGGTCACAGTCATGTTTTTAATTACCAATTAGCCTTCCATTAAGGAAATAAAATGAGTTTTGTGTGCTGGTTGTCAAAGGTCCTTAAAGCTGCCTCATTTCACGTGTCCTGTCTGTTCAAGCAACCTAAGAGAAACTTACTCAGGGGTAGTAAACAAAACCTGAAAACCTTTGTCCCACAAAAGGAAGGATGGCGCCTGAGATGGAGAAGCTGCAAGGACTTTTCATTTTTCATCCCCTTCAGTTGTGTTTTTCCTGTCTGCCATGAGCACTGTGAACAGAATGTTAAATATGCCCTTAAGTTACTCATGGAAAGAAAAGGTCACACACATGTACACATTCCATCTCTCTGTCCCTTTCTCTCTTTCTTTCATGCATGCATGTTGGGTGTTTGTATGGATGTGTACAGAGAAACCCCAACCCTAGAAGACTGAACTGTGGGACCAATTTATTTGCCGAGAAATTTCAAGAGGGAGAGGTTATAAATAGTCATAAATTCAATTTATTTATAAAGCATTCCCTGTCAGGCGTCACTGCACAAACAATTACAAAAGAATTGTAGCAGATTAAAAACATAAATTAGAGCATCCTAAAATGTGCAAGAGTGATTGGATTAAAATGCATTTGACAGAGGTGTTTCAAAAGTGGGATTTGATGAGCTGTTCTGGGTGGTCAGTCACAGAAAAGTCTGTGCTCAGTGGCCTGTTAAAACAGAGCTCCAGGGCCAGAGTTCTGCAGGGGCTCTCTTGCAGCTCTAGCTCTTAGCTCAGTGGTTGAGAGTGATCCACAGAAGAACTGAATAGTGCTGGATGTGTCCCTGGTTTATTGAGGAGCCCGCGTTTGCTGCCCAAGTCCTCCTTCCTTTGGCTGCTGCTCTCTTCTGGAAACGTGCTCTGTGTCGAGGGCTCTTTGGGGAGAGGCAGCACCACCCCTTCTGTCAGCTCAGCACACGGGCGTGCCACCTGCAAGTCTGGGTTCCCCTTGCAAGGCAGCTTAGGGGAAGTTTATAATTTTTTAGTGTTACCTGAGAAGTTGTAAAGACAAAGAGAAGTAGCCAATTCAGCCTACAGACGAATAAAATTAGTAGCAAAACTCTCTCTGATTAAGACTTTATTTTAGGCTAACCTGGCATGCACTAGAATCATTCAAAACTTTGCGGGAGCAGAGATCTTTTTAAAAGTAAAAAAACCCCACAAACAAACAAAAAAACCCCCACCAAAACAACAACAACAAATCCCCCCCAAAAACCCAAACAAACAAAAAACCACAACAAAAAACCAAAACAAAACCCAACTTTCTGAGAGAAATGATTCTTCATTGATTTAAGGGTATGGAACACAACTCTTCCATGTTTCTTATCCGTGAGGGGCTTGTAAAAATCCTTGGCACAGAGAAAGTCTCATTCTGGGTATATTTTCGAAGGAACTCACTATCCCCATGTTGAGCTCTGTTGGGAATTCAGTCCTTCATTTTGGGGCCCAATTTCCGGTCGTCTTTTCAAAAAGATGACTGAATACAACCATGAATGTTTCTCAATGTACCTGTTCATGTGGCAAGTCTAAGCTTTATAAGGCAGACAAACCATAGCTGCCATAATGCTGACTGCAAGCACTTAAATCATCAGCTCCTGAAATCACATAAAAATTGGTTGGAAATTAATAAATCTCACGGGGGAAGGTTTACTTCTTTTTAGCAGTCGGATGATTGGGGTTCACCTTTGTTAAGCTTTGTTCTTACCACTAAGAATTTTAGAGCCTCATTGAAAAATAATGTGCTGAAAGCCCTGATTGTGTAATGATGATCAGATTAAAGTGATATCACGGTAAGAACTCCAGACCTGTAACTCTAGGACTCAGCTCATAGATGGTGCAAAACACCAAAATCATTAGAGCTGTCCTTGCTGAGGTCACGCAGGTTGTTTCCAAAAGCAAGTGTGCTTGTGTGTCTGTCCTGCTTAGATGATGCACTGCGGAGAAGACCTTTTCGAAACTGTCCTAGTGAATCATTATTTAATTAGATAGTTCCCTAGAATCCCTCCTAAAGTGGAGATACACACACACACACACACACACACACACACACACACTCTGTTCTCTCTGGCAACAAAATACTCAATATTTAACACTAGCATGTTTTCTTAAGATTAATAATGATTTTAAAAATCAATAACATGGAGCACTGAGATGCTTTGTGGCTGCTAGGCTTGTGTATTTCATTGCATATGTGATTGAGTGCAGATACCTGAGCATGGTGAGCGGCCAATTTCTCACATATTTGAGTCATTTTGGGAGCTGGATGAGACACATGTGCCTCGTGATGATCTATTAGATACAGCTGTTGTACTGGGGCTGCTCTGATTTAAATGGATGCTTCTGGTACTCTGTTCTTGATCAGTGGTTGGTAGAAGGACAATTGATGGGGATGTTTCTAATGGCTGTGTTAACCTTGGGAGAAGACACTGAACTGCCTCACGGCCCCAAAAATACATAAAAGGAACTAGTAAAAACTTCTTGCAGGGGTGAATTTAATTCCTAGGCATGGTAACAACACAACACCTTGCCACCTTTTAATTTCTATCCAGAGATCCTAAATGAGGCTCTCTCAGTCATAAACCTTATGCTGCCTTCCCTGATTTTGCTTCCTCCTAGAAGGGTAATCTCTTATTGGTCTGATCAGAATATAAAGTGACAGTTCATTTCAGTTTAATCAGAGCAGTGGACCAAAACAAAATACCAAAAAAAAAATTAGGATACAGCCTTGTTTGCCTCTTCAGAGCTGTTCAGTTTGGAATATTTGTTTGTGGCCTGTTTGTATGGCTTCAATTCTTGGTCGTGCCAAAGAAAATCTGAACCCATAAGGAATATATTCTCTGGATTTCTCATATATAGGCACAATCCTATTGTTCTATTTCAGTAAAAAAAAGAAAAAATTAATCTTGGGCAACAACACCCAAGAGATTTATGCTATTGCCAGACAAAGACAGTAAAGAAAAATCTTGTAAGCGTCAGAAATTGTCTAATTGGCACCAGAGTTCAAATTTTAAGTTTGAATGGATGCATACTCCTTTCTGTGTATCCAGAAAGGTGCTTGCTTGACCATCTCTGTTGTGAAGAATTAGACATCCCAGTGGGAAGCATTAATGTCCAATGGAAAGGAAATATCAACTTTTTTAGATTATTCTGAGGACTAGAGATGCATTAAGAGTTATAAAACATGCATATAGAGTCTCAGAAAAATGTAAGTTGAATAGAGATTTTTGTAGGTTGTCTAGTTCAAATTCTCTCCAAGCAGGACCATCTTCAAAATTAATCAAGCTGTTCAGAATCTTCTCTAGTATAAAGGTTTTCAAATAATATTCCTCTTGTATTGCTATCTAAATTTTATTGTCATGTCACCCCTTTCTGAAACGCAGGTCTCCCAATAATTACGTTATTCTGTATAATTGGGGCTTGTTTTCCCACTCTCTGGTAGTGAGAAATGTAGGTGAAATGATGATAAATCAGAGCAGCAGTGGCATTCATCATCTGTGTTCTGGTTTGGGTGGGTATGAGCTGACTGGAAGGGAAGTTTGTGTGTTTTTACAAGGTAATGAGCACAGGGAACTGACCCCCATGTACCTTGGCTCTGCATTGCAGTGGGACTCTGACACACAGCATGGTTCCACTAAACCTGTAAATAAATTCAACTTGATCCTTGCCGAAGTGCTCTAAGAAAAATAAGGACCTCGTAGACTAAATTGTGCAAAAGAGTTATGCGTGAAGTATTCATTGATTTGCCAAGGAAGCCCTGAATATAGGGCATGTATATGAGGCCTGTAATCGTTTAAAACTATTTGTGTTCTTTCTTCTATTCATTTCAGGGGAAGTTCTTTAAATACATCGTGGGCACGTTGTGAATTATCATAAAGTACCAAAGGCTGGCTTGCACTATATTCTTGTTTTATAATTGCTTCTTTCAGATTAGTGAGAATTCCATCTTTCATTTATTCTTCTTGTGTTGGGCACCTTTAAAGCGAATACCCCATTTACCAGGGGTTAATTAAAAGCTGGTATTTCTGCAGTGCTTAGTATGAATTTAACTCTGCTCATTTGAAAGCCTGACACCGTCTTTGGCTGGAGTGGAGAGAAGGCAGTGCTGATCATATTTGGAAATCAAACCTTTCAGAAGCACTTCTGACTTCTGTTTACCAAAGTGGTGGATTGATCTTTAGCTCAGTGGTAGTCACCCACTTTCTTCTTCGGGCTTGTTTTGTCAGGTAAAATTGGATCGTGTTCTTTTGCTTAAATTTTGGGATTGTTCTTTTTGGGGAACATGTAAAAGAAAGGATGCTGTGTTTTAGGACCAGAAGTAACAGCAAATGGAGTTATATTGAGGAGTATGACATCTTATCATCCCTTTCTCTCCATCAAGTGGATGTGATTTTGCAGTGACAGTAATTTTAATGAGAATTAAGAAAAAAAAATAATCCAAACATGTTCTGTCCTTTAAGTTTTATTCCCTCGTGCTTGTATGTTTTCATGCATACTTAGCTGAAATGTCTCCAGAGTAACTAAGTACACTCAGGAGTAACTCACTGTCAACAAACCTGTCCTAACAACTTCTCTATTGAATTGATCCTCTAAGTGCACACGTGTCTCTTCCTCCCCGAAGGTCAGAGCTATTCATGTTAGCAGTAGTCTCCAGGTTAGCACATCCCGGATGTGACGATAACCCGGAATCCAAGAATCATGGAACCTTTTTGCATTGAGTCTCTGGGCCGTCTTTCCCAGCCCTGCAGTTCAGTCTCCTTACTGAGCACCAGAAAAGATTGTTTTCCCTACTAGGGAGAAGTCTGAGTGCTTCCACTCTGATCTGTGTCTTTCAGTGCCTATTTACGTAAGCATTGCCAAAACATCCTATATGACAGAGGCCCTTAAAATACTGCTGCTTTCCTTGGATATCTGGCTATTTGCATTACTGAAGAAATGTATTCTCTTATGTTTAGGGAAGTTTTAGGGAACAGTAATGCAGACTCAGATGTAACTGGGGTCAAATAGGCAGCCCCATAAAGGTTCTAACCACACAGCGCTTGTGACTCTTTACTTCAAACATACAAGCTGTGGTTTTTGAAACAGGGTTTGTAACAAGCTGATCAGAGTGCAAGTAGAGAGACGCAGCCAAGTCTGAGGAAACATTTAGTGACTGAATTTTAGATTGTGAACTCTTTACACTGGTGCGTATGAAATGCAAGAACCTGATTGTGATTCAGTGTTTCTTGCAAAGAAAATGTTATAACCAAGCAGTGCTGCTGGATGAATGGAGTTTAGAAAGCTGGGATCAAGACATAGTGAATCATTCTGATGACCATTTCTCAGAAATAGCACTGGTCTACTCACTTTCTGACAGGAGAAAAGCCTAACAGTAATTTCCCTGGATTTCCTGTTTTCACACTCCCTTTATGAACCCAAGATGACATTAGACACAGTTTAAAAATTATAAACAAAACCAAACCTATGACTTCTTTGGAAGACACATGGGATTAGAGGGCTTTCATACATAATACAGTAATCCTCTTTTGGTAATATATCTTAGAGCCTTAAGAGTAAGTTAATGTTTGTTTCTTTGTTAAGAGTAAGATGATGTACAGCTTGTTTCTTGGCAGTGTTAATGCTGGCTAATCTATCAGCCAGGGCAGCTGATACTCATGTCCTATATCTACAAAAAAAACCCCCAAAACAAACCCAAGCAGGGGTAGAATCAGCCCCAAAACATGTGTGTTCCAGGGACTGTCCTGCTTTCTAGAACTTTTATCCTTCCTCTTCTTCCACTCATATTTTGTTGGTGTTTTTTCTTTGGTTTTCAAAACAATTAAGTCCCTATTGTCCAAGCAGGAAGCTCCTGCTTGGTAATTCTACAGGCTGCACTATGCTTCATGTGCCTCAGCCACATGATCATAGTTCCCATTTCTAAGAGACAAATTAAAAAATACTGTTCCTTCTTTCTTGCGGCTCCAAAGTTCCTTCTCTTTTGGCGCTGTGGTTTGGTTTAGTGGTTCAAGGAGCAATGCTGTTGTTATCTGCTTTCAGTCCCATAAAGGTAGTGCTCAGCTCCCTCCCTCCCTGTCAGCAGGGAACTCTCTCAAAGAGAAATAACAGCATTTGTCTAGCTTAGTTTCTTCTAAAATTGTACCAAATTGGGTTCTCAGAGGAGTTGGGATGATGGATACTTTGCAGTGCTGTGTCCACCTAATCTGTGAGAGCAAAGCTTCAGATGAGCAGTCAGAAGTGCAGATGCCCATTTAGCAGAGGTAAATTCATTGTTCTGTGGCCGCTGAGGGTGAGAGACGGTCCTGTCACTTCTAACCTGAGGCAGGGAGTGGCTGAGTCACATCTCTGGGCTCACCGGGCAAGGTGGCATCAGAATTGGGACTGCAATCCTCATTCTGGGGAACTCATTTATGCTATGTCATTACTGAGTTATGCCGTGTTCATAAAGGCTCTTTAGTTTTATAGTATAAGAAGAAAAGGGGACACAAATTATTTAGTAGGCTTTTCAAATTCTTCTTGATTCTGAGCAGGAGTAGCTTTCTGAAATGATCGTGGAGCAGCTGCACTGTTTAATCTCAGCAGTATTTTTCCTTCAGTTTTAGACCCTGAAATCATTAATTTAAGTGCAGAGGATCATAAAATCTATCCTCTGCTCAACATTCCGTATCTTATGTTAATTTCAGAAGCTTTTATAGAATTCTTTTTTTTGTGGATCTTTCCACCTTAGCTGAAGGACTGTAAGGAATTTATTCAAACAGCTTGTAGTTGTATATGTATATATGTATATATCAATGTGTAGGTGTATATACATGCATGTGTGTGCAATACTTTGGCATATTATTACCTCAATAACATGGTTCAACAAGCAGCATTTATTACAATAACAGAAAGTGTCTGTAGTCCCACAGGCATCTTTAGAGACAGAAAAGGTATGAGGCTCCTAAACGCAGCCAAATGGAACATGTCAGTTGTCGAAATATTGTCTGCTCTGTGCAGTATCAAATACCTTTAAAATAGTAATTAAAAAAAAAAAAAAGTTGTTCCAGAATTTTCCCAAGTCTTTGCTTTCACTGACTTTTTTGCTTGCCTTAGTACATATATTTCAATGAAATTCACGGAGTGGAAAGGCTCTGCTGGTCAGGCAGGCCTGCTGAGGGCTGTGGCTGTGCAGCACGGAGCCAGACAGAGCTGGCAGCAGCGTTTGTCCCTGGAGGAGGGTTTGTCCCTGGAGTGATGGGGTTTGCTGTTAAATTGCTGGCCGTGGGATCAGCATTAGGCCTTCCACTTCCCCTGTTCTGCCCACCTAATGGGACCTGGAGCTGCTGAACGAGAGAGTGGGCTCCTCCACATCCCCTTGTAGTGAATTCAGCTGTGGCTACTGAGAGACGTTCTAGGGGAAGACTGGTTTTAGGGCCGGCAACACTTTGTCATGAGCCCATGTGTGTTTACAGAGGGAGATGAACTGAGTGTGCAAGGCAGCCTCAAAGGCAGAATGAGGAGTAGTTTGGCCTTTTTTGTGGGAGGGAAAGAGAGTCTGCCCACACCTGTGGAAAGCCCCTGGCTGAAACAGGGAGTGAGAAAGACCAATTACTGGGTTGGGTTGCCGTACGAGAAATCTTTGTTTCCGTCCTCACAGGTGTTCATTTGGCGCTAGTGAGGCCATGTCCATCTCAGACACAGCGCTGCCTACACCCATCCTCAGTTAAGGGCAGGTTCGTCCCCCTCAGAGCCCATTTGTATCTTTCTTCAATCTCTACACAGGCTTCAGCTTGTTCTTTCGGACGTGGGGCATTGCTGCAAGAGACAGAGCTCTCCTGAGCTGTCAGTGTGGGGTTGGGCCATGTTGGTAGAGCCATGTGGCAGCACAAAGGGTGCAGGGCAGTTGGGAAGACCCCATGGACTTCCCTTCATGGGGTCATTTTGCATTTATTTTGGGTTTTGTTTGAGAGATTTCACAATAGCTGGCCCTGCTTTACAAATGTGTGCGTGGAGGTGGATCATTTGGGTCAGTTTGGCTGTGATTTGTGTGCCAGTTCAGCTTTCAGCTGCAGTGGAAGGAGAAGGGCCACTAAGTCAGTCCCTTCAGGAGTGTGCAGGCCACCGTGGAGCTCCTTCCTGTGCTCAAGCCCATGGTTGGACTCCTGGTTGCAAGCATTTACTATTTGTAGAGCTGGGAACACAGTATTGTATGCTGTTGTTTCCTTTTCTGAGTTCAAGGGAAGGGAAATCCTTAGCGTGCTGCTGTGTCTCCATCTGGGACAACGACAGACAAATTCTCTGCTGTGGGTGTGTTCAAAAGCTTTACTACTGGATCAGATAACTGCAGAATGACACTTTTTCTTTTTTTAGGTATTCCTTGTACTGAGCGCTGGGGGATACTGCAGGCATTGGGAAAGCATTGTCTGAGGGAAGCCAGTAGTGTTTTAAAGCACAAACATGTGCCTGCTACTGTCAGATGGAGTTTCTCAGTCATTTTAAATATCACGTTAATGTAAACATGCAGATAAAATGGCAGTTGCTTTTTTTGATCTGCAGGCTTCTAGTGAGTTGTTAATTATCTGCAGCTGAATGAAGATATTCGAATGGGCAGCTGTCAACTGATGGAATTATTTTTTTTTGTAATCCTGCTCATTTTATATTGCTGTATGATATGAAAATGTCATAAGGGCATTCAGCTGGACAGAGGAACAGGGCAGTTGCAATTTGGAGCTGAAAAGAAAACTAGTGACCTGTCCGACTGTTGTGCTGGGTATCCTTTAAGATATGACAGGAATGCCTAGGATGTTTTAATTTGTATTTATCTCGGATTTTATTTCTTCAGTGTGAACTTTTAATAACTTTGTAGTTTAACCTTGTAGGGACTTGGTCTCCTTTTGCTGTCATCTAGTTTTCACATACTTATCTCCCACTCAGCTTGCCACGCAGCACTTGTGTAGTGATTACCTAATGCTGCAGCTTCCCTCCTACTTAGGTGGAGATCCCTACCGTTTCTGCAGTACTGCTATCCTTATTCCACACTGGGGCTAAAAGCCCCAAGGGTGAGAGATGGTGAGCCTGTGTACTGACTCCAAAAGCCTGCTTGCTTGTCCTAAATCAGGCTGTATTGTAACTGGAAGTGCCTTTGTTTGGAGATGCTGAATTGCAGCCTGCATTTCACAGGGATGTGTGCAATCCTGGCAGGATGACTAAAAGCCTCTAGCGTTAGTCAGCCTGATCTGTGAATCACTTATCACCGATATTCAGCCTACTTATTCCCCAGCAACAGAAAAGGGAATCCCAAAGAAGGCTCAGTTTGACATATGCATCAGTCTCAGGTGGGCTCCTCTTATTTTTTCCCCATCTCTCTCCACAGTATTGCGTGCAGCAAGGTTTCCCCTCCAGAGGCAGGAAAAGGATTGGATGCAGTTCATCCTGATGGCTGACAATATGTGCCCACGTACGCTGCAGGGAGCTGAGGGCTGGGCACTGCCTCTGGACCCTCTCCCCTCCTGCTTTGCACAGGCCTGGGTGAGGGTCAGTCCCTGCCGAGGCAAGGGCAGCAAATTTCAGAATCGAACCGAAATTCACCGCCACCTGTGCTGTCAGGGTGACTGCAGGCCATGCAAGCATGAGGAGCAGAGCCCTCTGGCCAGCAAGCTGAGAGTGGTGTTGGAGTCCAAGGCATGCCTCGGGCTGCCTTGGGAGGTCAGGGCATGCCTCGGGCTGTCCTGGGTGGTCAGGAGCCCCGGCAAGGGGGTCCCAGACCCTGGCAGGAAGCCCAGAATAACACCATCTTTGACCTTAGCCCATGGGAAAAGTTACCAACACTGCGAGAATCATTGCAAACCACGAAAGTGTGAAAATGAGTAGTGGTTTAGTATTTTACAAGGTAAAAAAGTAGATTTTAGGGTTTTTAATATGAGGACGAAGGGTTTAAGATGGAGGATTTTGGGTGTTACCCTCTTCTTCTTCTTCTTCTTCTTCTCCTTCTCCTCCATCTTCTCTGGTAGTTGTGGCACAAAATGAGTAGTAGGATGAAAAAGAGATAGAAATTACATGTCTAGAATAGGTGCAAATTAATTGGTATAAAATAGTAAATAATTAATAAGTTGTGAAGAATGGTTGGATCTTGGAAAGGGTACAAAAAGGACAGGGACGGCCCAAGACTGGGCAGTTCCCGCTCGGTCTCGGCTGGCATCAGACGTGCAGCCGGAGCTCAGAACAAATTAGAGATAAGAAGAAATAAACATCTTGAAAAAACATCAGCAGGCGTTTCTCATCTGTTCGGACTCGAGGTAAAACTTCCCAGAGGTGAAGATAAGAACCAACATTTTTGCGGAGTACTGAACTCCCGCAAGTGGGAGGTGTGCCCAGGTGGCAGCCAGGGAGCTGAAGGCTGCAGGGCTGGGCTAGGACAAGAGAAAACATCCTGATCTATGATTTGTCACTCACACTAACCATTGTCTCTCTTGTTCTCTTGTCTTCCCCAGGAACGAGTGGAATATCTCTTTCTCATAATTTTTACAGTGGAAGCATTTTTAAAAGTAATAGCATACGGACTTCTCTTTCACCCCAACGCTTACCTCCGCAATGGCTGGAATTTACTAGATTTTATAATTGTGGTAGTAGGGTGAGTACCAACAGTTTGTTTTTCAAGACCCTGTCCACATGGGGATACTGGCAACCTTTGGGAGCACGAGGGTGGGTGAATACATTATTACATGTGGGTGATGTTAGACGTTGCTGTCCATCCTGTTCCTCCGACAAACACTGTTTTCATGCCTTGCAAGACAGGGAAATTAAATTGCTCTTGGGGAACAGTGGTAAAAGGAGAAAGTGTTCCAAAGCTGTTGGATAAAGTCAATTGCCTGAATATGCTTAACTGCAAGAAAATGCATTTGGTTTTAAATCTGTATGAATATTAAAAAATAATATCTAGGTAATCCCTTAATTAAGATTAAGAGTTTGATGACAGATAAATTCTGCCATCTTGTGAACTTTTACTGATGTTTCTCACTCTGAAAGATGGAAGAACAATTTAAATCCCAGGTTTTCCTACTTGCAAACAAAAATAAGTTCTTCAGTTCAATTGAGCTGCTCAGCTGGTGATTTCAACACTTTTAATTTTGACCCTTTTAATCTTTTAACCTTTTTAAAGACTAGTTTTACTATTGTAGATCAAATTGCCACTTCGAGCTACAACCCTTCTAATTCTCTTCTTTCTCTCCATGTTTTTCAAGTTTGGCATTTAATTTATTTGAATAAAAGCAAAATAATACACCTTCTGCTTTTTCTACCTAAGAGTAAGAGATAAGCAAGGGATTTGAATTCTGGTTGTTGAAGGGAAGAGGTGAAGGGTAAACTACTGCTGAAGACAAAGAGAACAAGTATTTCTTTGCCTGAATAATTTGTCCCATTCTCCCACCACTCCATTGTTAGAGAGTTTCGTCGCCCACAAAAACTTGTAGTCTTTTCACCTCTTTACCGAGGAAACCGTGCATCAGCTCCTGGGGAAAACATCAAAAGGGACGCTCTTAGTCATCAAAACCCCCTCATAATTTCTGCCCCAAACCAATCCACCTTCCTGACCATTTTTGCCGTGGCCCCAAAATATTTAATCAGCAAACTGCTGCGTGCTTCCCAATACCTCCCACTTCCCATCACCATGGGTAAAAGTGGGTGGAAGGAGAATTCCTGGTGAGGGGGAGGGAGAACAGGCTGAAACCTATTCTTAGGCTCAAGACCTCTCTGCCTCCATGTGGACATAAAGCTTCTCCTTACGGCAATGCCCACTGTGCTTCTCCCTTGTTCCTACCCTCAGGCAGAGGATCCCACAGCATATCGGTACCTGAACGTTGGAAAATCCTCACCCCCTTCCCTGGTATTGATGTCCAATTCCATGATTGGTTCTGCCTTTGAATGTCCTCAGATATCTTACCTGTTTGGAAACTGCTGCCTAGGTTGAAGAAAGATTGAAGAACAAAACTCCTGTGAATGTGATTATTCCCTTTTCATTTTTATGAGAAAAGAGGCGTTTTAAAAAGAGGACACACTACCTCCTCTTTTTCCATTGGATGTGAGACAGCAGGGCTCCAGAAATCACAGAGCAGCATTATATCTGGTTTAAGTACAGTCCTTTTCAATTTTCCTACTAGGGCAGTTAATCAGCAAGATGATATTCAGGCTGAAATTAATTCCCTTGCCAATGACAGAAGCTGCAGCTCTCAGCTCTTCTATCTGCTTTTGCCTCCAGCAGCTCTTAGTCACTAGATGGGGAACAAAAAATGTAACTGGGGAAGGATTACATGAGTATAATAAACATGGCCAAGACCCCAAGGTCTCTGTTAAATAGTAACAATCTCAAGTGACAGATTCCACTTCAAGGCCAGATGGGTTCCTTTGATGTTTATCTGTTTAAACTCACTCATACAGTGCCACAGCCTAGGCTGGTGTGCTGCTTTTCCTCTCCACAACCCCTCTGCAAAATCTACGTGGTGATACCATCTGTTCCTCTCCTGCCCTGTCTTCTTTTCCTAGGGGCTGTCTGAAATCCCTCAGTGACATTATGTTTGAACTTCAGTGTATTTGAATATTTTGCCAGGAAGGAAGCCCCATGGAAATGGTTTAAAATAAATTTTGAAGAGAGAGAGGGGAAGGAGGAAGAAAGCAAGTGCTGATAACAACATTTCCTTGTGGTGCCTTTTTCTGCCTATTGATGGAGCTATTGGAGAAAGCTGAGTAATTTGAACACAGCTGTAGCACTGGGCAGAGGGATTTGTTTGGTGTGTGGGGCAAAGGATGGTACAACTGTGGTAGTTGCCATTCGTCCTTGCTCTGCCTTACAAATCATCTTCATTTTCAGTGATGAATGCCCTTGCTACAAAACACAGGCTGGGTGGGAAGCACTTCTTCAAGTACTGTTGGAAGTCAAAGGAGCAAAAAAAAAGACAGGTTTTAGATCTTTCAAATCCACCTATACCCAGTTCACCACATATAACTTCAAGAGATCAGGCTTCCTTCACTTTCAAATGAGCTAGTCAGTAGAGTAAGAGGAAAATGGACATGTGTAGGACCAGGTATAAACCTTAGAGGGGAGTCACAGTTCCTGTAAAAAAATGTTTATAACAATGTACCTGTATACTTTCCCCTGCCTTCTGAAGATAGTTCCCCTGGTATCCAAAGGGATTTTAGAGTCAGTGATTCCAACAAGGCCACAGGAATATGGAACAGCAGCAGAGGGAAGCACTGAACATAACCTCTATGTTTTCTGGTGAAAGGATGAGCTTTAGACCTGTAGGCTTGTAGCAGCTTATCATTCTTGAAGTGGGGGAGACCTGCTTATTCATCAGCTATGTGTTTTAGAGCTTGATTCTGGCTTCTCTTTAAATGGCCTCTGACCTTGCCATAGCAGCATTTTGAATGCTGCTTTGAAGAAAAACATCTGTGTGAGGGTATCAACCAGAGGCTCTACCAACACTATTAGTTAAGAGTAGAGACCAGACCCCTAAGCTGCCCGATGAGGCACAACCCACTAACATTAATGGTTAGGCAAATTGTCTCCCACTTCATCATTTTTGCTGTTCCTCTTTAGGAAAACACCAAAACTTTCAGATATCACAGTGATGTCCCTTCATATTAGGAAATTTCTCTTGAGAGAAGACCAGGTTGACAATGTTGTGATAGAAGAATATCTGCCTTTCCTGGCAGTGCTGTGGTTTGCCTGCCAAGCACAGTCATTCTCCAAGGACCTGTAACTTCTGCCAGAAAAAAAGGTGGTGTAATTTGAAAGTCAGTATTATAGTCTTACTTGGGAAGGTAAGCAGCGAAGATATTTGGACAAGATCTGAAGTCAGAGCAGACTGGAAAATGTGGTCACAGTTTATGTCTTTCCAAAGACCTGTGGGGAGTTTCTAGAGGGCAGATCCGAACATTTTCACACTCACAAATCACAGGTGAACTGTAAAACACTGTGAAAAAACCCTTTGTATTTTACTTTTTTTTATACCTAAGGGGATTTTTTTCAGCTATGTTTTTCTGCTGGTTTTTGGCCTTCTGTTTTCTTTTTATATTTTGGAGGCCCTTGACAAGTTCTCTTTTATGCTATGAAAATCACGGTGTACTCCCCACAGAGGAAGAGATGAAGAGCAGGTTACAGCCTTATCATGCTGCTGTTGGGGTCATCTAGCAAAGTGAAAACCCTTTTGATATTTCAAATGTCCAAAGGGAAACAGAGAAATAAAGGAAAGAAAAATAGTGAAGCTAGCTTCATACTTCACAGGTAGATGTAAAAAACCCCAAACAAACCATGGAACGTGTCCATACATGCATGTGATAAAAATTTGGTTTTCTGCTCTTATAGTTCATGTCTGTCAGATGAATTTAGCTAAGGTGTAGTCATGTCACAAGTGAAATTCAGAAATCAAGGTGATGTTAATTGTGCTTCATCTGTGGAAAGTACGATATCCAAATGAAACTGGGGCATGGATTTAGGCTGGCAGAAAGCAGTCAGGTGGAAGGAAATAACATTGATGTCTGGTTTTTGAGGGCTTTTTTAATGGTGAGATTTTCAGAGGCCGTGAGAGATTAGCCCTCTTGCCTTTTCTGGTACCATCCAAACTCTGATTTCTCTATCAGCATGGTGTTCTCTCACCCTGTGCTTGGAGCATGCTGCTCAGAAAGAACTGAACCTCGCTCCACCATACCTACTGAGAACTTTTCCCAAAGGTTTTCCTCAAAGAGAAGAATTTCCTATATGAATAGAAGACAGGAGGGCTCTGGTCTCATCTTTTGTATCAGTAATTTAACATCCATCTGGCTGTTTTAGTCTCAGAAAACAATTAGCTGCAAAAACTAAGAGCATTATGCAGTTGTACATCATGGATGTCTGCCCATGCCCCAGCTGAGGGAGGTGGTGAGGACAAAGAAGAAGAATTCACAAGATGTACTATCAATCTGAAGAGTGGAGTAGAGATTCAGTAGGCCACACTGGGCACAGTCTGGACCCCAATACAAAAGGTGAAGAGAGTGAAATAAATCAGAGAAATAAGAAGTTGCAAAGCATTGGTAAAAAGCAGGATTAGTACAGGGGAGATATTCAGCATGGAGTAAATGTATTAAAGCAGGATTAGCAGGAATAATGCAATTCAAGTTTAAATGTAGGTTTTTAAATGAGGAGCAGCAAGAATTACTGGAAATTATTCCTGAAGTGCAGTAGGCAGGTAACTGTGGGTACCCCAAAAGAGCACGTTTAGCACCTCAGTGCTGGAGCACACAAATAAGGCCAACTGGCCTGCAGCGGAGCTGCACTGGTCTGGGAAGGCAGGCTCTGTCTCCAGAGGAGTGAGCTATCCTACTGGTCGTGTTTCTGCTCATCCTGAACTAATTTAGGACATTGCTTGGGCAGAGGAATTCTAGAGCAGTCTGTGATTTGCTCACTGCACAGTCTTGGTGCCCAGTGCCAAGAGCTGCTCTTTCGTAAAACCTGGGGCCAGTGAAAATGGGGATCAGGAAAATGGGCCCTCAGTTTTGCACAATTGCTGATTCAGAGTTCCTTGAGATTCCTAGTCTTGGAGCTGAAAAACAGTATTAGAAGTCTTTTTGCAGCAAATTCTTTTTCCTTCAGAGGATCCCAGGAGACTGGGGCTGTTGTATAGCTATGCCACTCATCTCCTCTTATGGGAGTTCTGTGGACTAGGAAGATAGAAATGTTTGAATGTGAAACAGAGCACATTGCTGGAGCTCAATCAATCGCTTGCTGAAAATACATTAGGCCAGATTTGACCTACAGTGTTTCTATTGTGAAGACCGGCAGATAATTGCAACTGTATAATTTGTGTACACAGCTCAAGAAATACATACATTCCAATAATTCATGTTCTTTGCATCAACCCTTGTTTGTCTCTCTCTGTGATATCTCTAGTCAATGCGGTATTTCTCATGGGCTCTGTTTTTGTCTTCTCTGCATTCTGCTTCTCAGTCTGCAACACCTACAAACTCAGCATCCAACCTCCCCACACAGAGATTTTCCCACACTCATTACCTAGTTGTTAAATCTTTCTGCGGTGCTTGAAGTTGAGGCTTTGAATAGATCCAGTTAGGAGTTCCTCAGTCACAGCTGACAAGTTTTATAAGACTCTCAACATTAATCAAAAAAACCCAAAGAACAAAACCTGCTTAAGAAAGGAATTTCACATTTGCAGTCCCTTAATCCACATTTTAGTGTGGATGTAGTGTTGGGGGAATGTGTTGATTTAGATACTTCAGTAAATGAATCTTCCTTTTCCTATCCCGGGCAAGCTCCCTGTGCTTGTGACCCCATCAGTAAGATTTATCTGCAGGCATTGCAGCTCCTTTTTAAGCCATCAGCCTACCCCACCTCTGCTTGATCCGTGGTCTGGGGGCTCTCTGTGGAATATGCCAGCAGGGATATGGATGAGATGCTGACAGGGGCACCGCAGACTGAAAAGCCTGAGAGAGAAACCATTGCTGCATCCAGGCTGGTTCTTGCATCCCGGGAAGTTTCACGTTGTCTGTGGTACCTCCACAGCCCCCTGCGAGTCAGGGGTCTCTGCCACTCCCAGGCAATCCTTTACAGAGTGCCAAACATCCATTTAGGCTGGAACAGCTTTTAACCTCTCCTGAGTTTGGCTGGGTTCAAGCTGAGGATGTCAAGGCTGAAAGCAGTATCATTAGCAAATTCCTGAGGAATCCGCCCTCCTCCAAATGTACTGATGTTTTACCAGAAAAATGGAAGCTGCTTCCTGAAAGCTAATTTATTAAATCAAGTTCTTATTAACAGATAGGGTGAGCCTTCAGGGTTTTTTACAGAAGAACATTGTCTTTTCTTCCTTGCTCTGCCTTTTTAAATGCATTCTGAGCAAGACATCTTCTTCTTAAAGCAACTACTCCTACTAGCCAAGATAAAACATTCTAATAATAAGACTCCTACATTTTTGCACTTTCCTTAGCCAGTGCATCAGGGGATTTACGAATGGATCCACAAGAACACAGTGTGAGCATACTACTTCATCTAAAAACTTGCCCCTCGAAGGGTCCTCAACTTTGCACCAAGTTCTACCTGCAGTGACATTGGTGAATCTTAATTCTTTGTAAAATGGGTGACAGATAATTGAGGATTGGCTTAATTAAGGGTGGCGATTTTCTCCCCCAAGGTGGAAAGTTGGTTAATAAAGACAGCAAAGTGTTGGTAGCCCATAGCAGGCTGCAAGGAGCCGTGGAGGAGCATGAAGGAGGAGCATGTCATGTTTGTGTCTGCTCCAGAAACAAGTGTTTTGCAAACGATATAGACATCACCAATAGGCTGTTGCATATGGGAAGAGTCTGTCTCTCCTGCACCATATGTGCATGTCAAGAGAGAGAGGTGTGACACTCTTCACAGGTCTGTGAGATAGTTTGGGTGATATGATGGTGATGATCTCTGTTCCTGTTTAGCCCAAGCCTTGCTGTCTGCCTACAGATTGTTTCCTCTTTCTTTTTGCAGGCTTTTTAGTGCAATTTTAGAACAAGCAACCAAAGCAGATGGGGGGAATTCAATAGGAGGAAAAGGTGCCGGATTCGATGTTAAAGCACTGCGGGCTTTCCGAGTGTTACGTCCACTACGGCTGGTGTCTGGAGTTCCTAGTAAGTAATGCCATTGTCCTCCTTTTGAGTATGTCTGTGTCGTGGCATGGGGCAGGGGTAATTTTTCTAACAATTCTGAAGACAGAGCGTGATGCAGGTTACTTTTGGTGTGTGTGGAAAGACTTTCTCCAAATGTATGTATTCCTGATAAATGTGATATTAATCAAAGGATGACCAAAGCAGAGCTGAAGAGAATGGAATTCTCGTGGTATGTCAGTCTGATTGTGCAACCTTTTTAAACAATGAAAGGGGAAATCCAGGATTTTTGTGATTTCAAGCATAAAATCCTTTAAATGGTTGTGAAATCATAGTGAAGTTTCGGTATTATAAATTCTTGACTTTGATGGAAATTCTGTGTGGTTATGTGTGTTGATTTTGGAGGGAGAGCAACTTTTTCATTAAAATTGCATTTTCTTCTTCGCATGTGATGTTCAGCTCAAGAGCACTGGGAACAATTTAGAAGCAACAGAATACAGGGAAATGACACTCTTGTTCTCTGTTAGTCTGATTTGCTTAAATTATTTGTAATGCCTCTGAGCAAGTCCTCAAGCAGCCCTTGATAGTCTTTCATCCATTTCGTGTTTACAATGAAGCTATGAGTAACTAAGTCTGGTAGTTCCATTGTGGAGGTGGAATATGGACATGACAATGTGGGAAGATTATATCGTTTGGCTTGAGAGTTTGTTATGGATGGGACCCGTTTACCTTCTGGAGAGAGAGGTGGTTGAAAATTGTCATTGCTTTCCATGTTTATAGCAAAGAGAGATGTAGTGAGCACAAAAGGAGTTAATCTTCTCCAGAACAGCTGTGGGGAGCACCTCGTGTATTTTTATTTGAGGATCTGGCCAGTCTGGTATTTTAAAGTACTTCTACCTTAGTCATGCAGAAACCTCGAGTGAAGTTGCCGTAAACTCTGTGATATCAGTTGTTCTGACACAGACTGACCTCAGCTGCGTGGTTGGTGCTCTTGGGGGACTCGAGGAAGCTGAGGGAACCAAATCTGACACAGTTCATATCCATATCCATACTCAATCCCAGTGTAGACTGTCTAACAGTCCATTTGTGAATTTCTCTCACTGAGAGAAGGATTTAATTGTACCAGAACAGAGCCAGGGAGCCTGGTGCAGGCTAAAAAATATTTGGTCTAGACAACAAAATGCTATTGCGGTGTGAAAGCAAGCAAACCATCAACTTCACCTGAGAGATACCCTCTATTAATCTTTCTGGTCCTGACTAGGGACATATTTGTTAAACCAGGCTTCTTGGGGGCCAGTGTGGCTTTAAAAAGCCTGCTGAAATCTGTAGCTGATACAGCCTCAATCTTGACTGGGCATTTTTAATTGTACAAATGCCTGTTGATTAGCCTAGAATAGATGTTATCGCATCCATATGTATTAGAGCATAACTTTTCTCATGAGGCCTTTTAGATAAGATTGCCTAAGCTAACCATAAATAGCACATTGCAGGATTACATTCTTACATAAGTTCAGTGCAGAGGTTTAGAAGTCAAGCCTCAGGTCCTATTGAAGTTCTTTCCCTAAGGCACCATAAACACCAACGGGTGAGTTACCAACATTGCACTTGCCATCTATAAAGAAATGCTTTTTGCTTCCTTGCCCTTCCAAAATGCACAAGACTTTTCCCCTGGAAGGAAAAAACCTGCACAGATTTGTCCTAAAATTGCATGAGTGTAACATACGCTGCAATTCCTTCTCACTTAACAGACTCTGTATGGAAGCAGCATCTCTTTATTAAGAGGGGATCCTCTGGGTCACTGGCAGCCGCCTTCTCCATGGAAATTCCAACGTCTGCTGCTTGGCTTGAGGTCCAGATCTAGCTACCACTATTTGGAAAAAAGTGTGTAAAGCACAATGATTCCTATAAAACAAATTTGTGAAACACATGGTGAATTTTTGCATGCAAATCTTAAACTCATTAGGATTGGTCTTGGGAAATAGGTTGTCTGAGGTGGAGAGATTGGCTTGCAGCATGGAATCATTTTTTCTGAGTCACAAGGAGTTTATGTGGGGTTTTTTTTCTCTCTGGCTCCATCCATAGGAAATAATCCAATTTAAGAGGGACGTGTTTTGTATTCAGGTTTGTGCATTTAAAGACCTGTCTCAGCATATAGAGAGTTTCCACGAAAGTTTGATTTGAGGTGGGGGAAAGACGTGTTAATTCCCCTCTGAAGTAAATCACCGGTGTCTGCATTTTGCAGATTGAGAGCTGGAAACAAAAGTTCAAGATTTAACACTTCCAGAAGTGGCTTCTGATTATTTATGTCTCCTATTGGCTACCGGGGCTAGACATTTAGGTCGACAGAACAATCTAACACCTTCAGATAGATGGACAGAGGATGTTAAGAGTTCACAATCCCTTTTTTCAAATCCCATGCATGCTTAATTCCTGGGACTTGGCTGTCTCTTGCCAGTAAATGTCTCAACCAAGAAATGGGGGACCGTCCAGTGCAATAAGTGTTTCCTGTGAAAGCAAAGCTGGTTCACCCACGGGCAGACAAGCAAAAAGGTACCTTTGACAATCTTTGTTAGGATCAAACTGTCCAAGGCCCCAGATTGCGTTAGTGCCTCCTAAAATCAAAAGAGTTTGAGGTCATGAATTCAACAAAGCCTGAAGATGACATCTGGATGACGGTTGTGGGCACATCAATATTTTATAATCTTTAAGAGAACAGATGACACTTTCATGCTTTGTGGTTATATGGACATTCACAAGACCACTTGTCATGAGGAAGAAAATAGACATTTTGTTCAAAAGATAAGACAGACGTTTTTTATCCATGTCACAAAAAGCAGCTGTGCTATCGTGGGAGAAGCCTTCAAAGGCACTTAATTGAATGTCTTTGGGTTCCTGGTGCAACTTCAAAAAATAGCGTTCAGTATTTACACCTTTCCAAGAAATTGAATAGGATCGATTGGGTTTGGTTCGAGGGTTTTTGTGCGTTAGATTTTTTTTTAAATAGTTTGAGTTCTTTTCCAGAAAACTTTTTTTTTTTTGAGTGAGAAGTACAGTTCTTATGGTGACTGTGTGAGATGTATGACAGAGCAGTAGATTAGATACTTCTCACAGCTCTCATCCCAGTGCTGGCAGTTGCTTTGTGTACAAAATAGAGTTTTGGAACTAATGAAGCAAACTCTTTTTTCCCCCCACTCTTTTTAAAGTCCTGCTGCTTTATGAAAAAAAAGCAGGAAAAAATGGTCTACGCTCAGTCCTTCTAGCCTGGCATTAGTGTGTAGATCAATGGTGATTTTGAGAAGCACATGGATGGTTTAAGTTTCATCTTAGTAAAGTCACTTTCGAAAACAGGACCTAAGCACTTGATATCATTGATACACAGGCCGGATTTCACTGTTCCACTGTTCTGTTACTGTCATATTAACACCGTTCTTGCAGTGCATATTTTATTTCAGCTGCTGGGAGAACTTTACTGCTGGAGTACCAAAGCAGTCTCCTTGTAAGAAAAACTTTACACATGCGTTGGAGCACCTGTCTTAATGTGTGGCATTAAGATCAATATAATGGTTTGAGAAAGGAGAGAGAAGGAAAACAATTCCCTTGATGGACATAAGTAGACAAGTGCCAAATCAGCATGTCTACCAAAACTTAATCACTTTAATGTCTTGGAAACTTACCCAGTATCTCCTTTGGCAGGAGTGTGAAGCACTGTAAAGCTTTCTAGGGACAGAATCAAGTCAGCCCTTTTGTGCTAAGAGTTTTCTGTTGATTACTCTTCTCTCTCGGTTTTGTTATTACTTATTTTAAAACTTGTTTTAAACATTTTGTGCTTGAGGAGGGCAAAAAGAAGCATCCAGTTGGGCAATGAAGAAACATGATCCAATTAAAACAGAAAATCACTCCTGACTATTGGAAAGGGCAGTGAGTTACTCCTACACGTGCTAGCTCATGCCCTTTCAACTTATTAAATTCCATTTATACCACCTTTATTCATGCTGCTCAATTATACCACCTCATACATTCTGTTCATTCTCTTTATGTTGTACTTCATCTTAATCTAGCTGCATTTTTGCCACTGGTTATTGTCTATCTGATATTTGCCAGACTTAATTGATAAGCTCTTCTAGACAATTTGGAAGTCGTATAATTTGAGTAGCTACTCTGCTCCATATTTGTGTTTTCAGTGGGATCCTCTGCTGACAACACAGATTTAAGTGGGCAGAAGACCCTGCTACCCTTAATGAAGCCAGAGAGGAAACTTGACTATTCCACTGGAACAAAAACTTGCCATCGTTTCTCTTTTATTTTTTTTTGTGTTAAGAACACAAAAAGCTGAGCCTGTGATGTGTTCAAGCTTCACTGGAGTCTTGTAGCAGGAGAGCTACTCAAAGGCAGTGTAGGTAGCTCTCCAGCATCAGTATTTACATGCTCTACTGGAGATGCAGCAATTGCATAACAGGGGAAGAGAGGGTATGAGCAAAAGGATCTAACCCAAACCCTTCCCATGACAATGCAATGTCCTTCTGTTAGTGACACAGCAGCATGTAAGTGGCAGAGTACATTTTTGAGTTAAAATTAAATGAGGACAGAATTTTCATGTGTGAATGCCTGAAGATGACTACCTTTACGTGCATTTAAACAATTCACTAGAGCAAATAATTTTTCAAAATGATACTTCTGTTTAAGTCCATGATTCTTCTGAGTTTATGAGAAAATTGGGCACCTTCAAAAATGGTGGATGAAAAATGTAGACATTTTTAGATTCTGGTGCCTCTCATTGCAATCAGTAATCTGCCCTGAAATGCCCTATTAAAATTTATAATGCTTTCTCAGTCCCAGCAGTGTTCTCTACCCCATATTTATTGCAGTGTTTCCTCATTACCACAGTCATTTTCTAGCCTTATCCCAAACTCTCTGGCATTAATCAAAATATTTCTTTGAACTTTGTAACAGGTGGGAAAGTGTCCTGCCTTTCCTTGCAGTGTCCTGATAGATCTGAGCCATCCAGGTCTCTATATTTGATGCCACATTCACCACGTACAGCAGCGAAGATGAGAAGTAAAAACTACCCTGAGGGCTCAGTGGGGAGAGTAATGCATGAGGAAAGGTTTGCTCATCTGAGAGGTGCTGGGGTGGCAAAGTGACCCAGTTGTCTTTGTTGTTAGTTCCCCATATTATTGCAGGTGGATGAAGCAATGAAAATCACAGGTGTGATAGGACAGGATTTTTTCCTGTCTAGGTGTTTTTGTGTGGGACACGGCCTAAATACATTGTGTGTGCTAAATTACAATCAGGTTTTTGTGGAGAAGTAAGAGCAAAAGCTTTCAAATGCTTACAGAATATTGGGATTATAACCTGCGTTTTCCAATAATGACTGTTCTTAACATTAAGACTGGCAATATTTTTCTCCCCCTTTTCAAGGAATATGATCTAATCTAATAATTTGAAATCACAGGGGAATTCTGTCTATATGGGCTCATAAATCAGAGATACCTGCCCCTGAATGAAAAATATGGTGGGACTTTTACAGCAAAATACTGAGTAACTTACAGAGTTTAAGACAGCACAGACATGCCAGAACCACCATGGTCATCTTTCTAATGTCAGACTAAGCCACTGCTCTATCTCATCTTTGATTCCAGGAGTCAGAATTTGCTATTGAATGATTTATAGTAACATGGGTGTTTGATGCTTGTTGCCTATGAGAGGAGGTCTTAGTGCTGTGAGCTAGAGACTGGTCCTGTAGCAGAGACTTGGCCTTCCACTACACCTGATTTGGAGGTAGCTTACTTAATCGGCGGGGAACGGATTCAACATTTTCTCTCTTGCATAATCCTTGTTGGAAGGGACTGCCTACACCCTGAGGTGGTCCCACATTATGATATTGGGATTCTTTCTGTTGTGAAGACATGCTGAATAATCATGCCAGCATGCACAGTAACTGGTAGGATGGAGGCTGAGGCAATTATTGGGTACATTCGTAGTCAGTGTTATTTTTAAAAGAGCCTTCCCTTAAACCTGAACTATTCTAGAAGCCAAATTGGACCGGGTTGTAGTTGAAACATCTTCAGAGCCCCTCTACTTGGCATGTGCAGAAGGCTGGTCCAGTAAGGAAGGATCAAGCACCGTGCAGAGAGCCCAGCTCCTGCTGCAGGCACTCTGCCTCTGGAACCTTCCATTCTGCCTGGACTGTGTAAAGCAGGGAGATCAAAATAGTGATTTTTAGCTACCCTCAAATGTTCTTTCCCAAAGAAAATACACTATTCTCATCCACCGCGTGATTCCAACTTGGGTTTGCCAAACCACTTGGCTGGAGGGTGAGGACAGGACCTAGAGCAGCCCCAGATGTTGTCAGCTCTGTGTCTCAGGGGGCAGAGGTGACACTCACCCTAGTCCATCCCTGGCACCTGACTGTGTGGCCTGGGGTTGCCCTCCTCCTTCCCAGCTGCTGAGACAGCACAGCTCAATCCATTGCAATAATTCCATTTTGCAGCTGTTGAAACAAGGCTGTGTTCAATGCAATTATCTGGTTTGCATTTGGGATTCTTTGGTTTTGTTTTTTTTATTTTTGGTGCCCAGTCGAACATTTCGGCTGTAATTTCTCATTATTTTCTGCACTGTGAAAGAAAATTAACACTGCTTTGTAGAGTTGAGGAAATAATGTAATTGAGGTAATAAACACAGGGAATTCGAGGAATCCAAAACGGCATCTCTTTTGATAAGCATGTGGTTTTAGAATATGGCAAGGAAATGTGAGCCACTGACAGTTTCTATATGTTGAATAGCAGGTATTAAGTCTTGAGGAAATGCTAACTGGCAGTAAGGAAGTCCACTTTCTTTTAAAATGTATATGCTTGTAGCAAAGTACAGTTAACAGGCGTGTCTTGCACGTGGTTTGCATTTATTCACTGTCACTGGTGGAGCGAGGGGCTTAGATATGCCCTCCTGCTGCACGTGAGGTTGTGCTATGAGCTGCTGACCAGTGGAGGGTTGTGGCTTGCCTTCAGTGGCAGGAGATAGCAGACATGGCCTGATCAGAGCTCCTCAAGAGTGAGAGGTTTGTGTGCAGGAACTAAAGAACACAGTAAGCTCTATAAGGAGGAAACAAGATACTTGGCAGTTTACTGCCACTGAACCTAGGAGATAAAAATCCTTGGCAACATAGGGAACTACTTCAAACGCATTTAGGCAAAATTTGGCTTCCAAATATTAGTTCTGCCTTAAATTTTGCTGTTGTTACATTAAATAATGTCAGTTTTTGCCAAGCTCAGTTCCTTCTTTCTCTCTTGAGGTCCAGGAGCTGTATCAAACGTGCTCTCAGGCAGATTCCTGACGTTCTCCTCCATTCTTGAACAAGACTTCTCAACCTTTTGTGCCATCTCTCCAGCACGTACAGCACCGTGAGAGGACAAGTTGCATCACCTTTCCCATGTCCTTGCCTCGCTGTTTTTAATCTCAAGTGGCCAATTTGTTTTGCTTTCATTACAGATGGGGAGGGAGTGGATTAGAAGGGATAGAACAGTCTGAACCAAATGTTCTCATTAGGCTTGTTTCTTCATAGTTAACTGCAAATTCTACACATGCTTGCAAGTCCTTTATTTACTTAGGTCACCGTTACTCAAAGGAGTAATTTGATTCCAGCGTAGCATCTCCCTTAGGTAAAGATCATTCCTGTGAGTAGGGATTACGCAATCAGGACCTAAAGCATGCTTCCTTGAGAGGTACAGCCTGCAGAATGATGTCATTTATGGCAGAAGAAGCTAACTGTGTAGCAGTGGCAAAGAGGGGTTTATCTTGGTAAGGAAGATTACTCACAGAGGCACGTTGTTGCTCTAATAAAGATTTCTCTCATATTTAAGGAACGCCAATGAAAACGGAGAAATATTTATTTGCTCTTGTCTATGTAGCTCTTTTAAAAATAACGCTGACTACGAATGTACCCAATAACTGCCTCAGCCTCTATCCTACCAGTTACTGTGCATGCTGGCATGATTATTCAGCATGTCTTCACAACAGAAAGAATCCCAATATCATAATGTGGGACCACCTCAGGGTGTAGGCAGTCCCTCCCAAACCAAGAAAACAAACCCCATGCTGACATCAAAGAGCAGAGAGATAGTAAAAAAGTTCTCTCTTGTCTTAGTAAGAGAATTTCCAGAAGTGCTCTGGATGGATCAGACATTTCTAGGACATTTTCCATTCTTCAAGTAATGCCCAGAGTTCTCATTCAGGATGGGTGTAGGGCCCAGGTCTGAGAGGGAGCCCATGCCATCAAGATGCTGGTCCTGAAGCGTCTGAAAATCTAAGAATGCCATCTGCTGTCTCCTCAGAACAGTTTGCATTGTATCTGCACAGCCTGTAGCTAACTGGTACCAGCAAGAACACGTTGGGTTCCTATCGGAGTCCAGAGCGCGGGGAATATTTCTCTGCCTGTTTTGAAGGGTTCTACCCCCCTGGACAGCACCGTATTTGACCTTCGTCCATGGAAAAAATTACCTACCCTCTGGGAAGAATTAGAAAATACTCCAGTATAAACTAGCTGTTAGAATATTATGTATGATTGTCACAGAGCGAACATTTAGAGGTGTTGGGTTTGTTAAAATAGTATATAGATAAGTAACAAAAATGCCAGTATGGAGGATTGTTGTTATCTAGACCTTTTTCCCTTCTTCTACTACTCCATATTCTGTGGCAAAAGTGGATTCAGAGGATTAGATGAAAAATTCCGCAGTTCCTTTTCATGTGACAAAGTTATTTAGTGAGCATTGGTAGAAAAGTAAAAATATCTTTCATTTTAAGTGTTCATTGGTTAATTTACCTTTAAAAGACGGTGTAATCTTGATAATTTGGCTTTTTCCACTGGCTTCTCCCTCGCATATTCTCTCTGCAATGTTCAGGGTCATGTCAGTGACTCTGTTTCTCCGATAAGACCTAATAAATAACTATCTGAAAGCAAGAAGTGTGGAAAGTCCCATTCGTCTCCTGGATTCCAGGCAAGGACTTGTCATGGTAAAGTGACAGGTTCCCAGTTGCTCACTTGCCATTGCTGGCTGCTGCTGTTGCCGTGCTGGGCAAGGGAAGATTCTGCTCTTCCACATCAAAGTAGGAAGGGTATGATCTGCTTCAGGTTTTTCTTGCCTCCTCTCCCAGATGACACCTCTGCTGCATCCGATGTCATCCCAAGCTTACAACAAATGCCATTGCATACTTTGATTTCAATTGGCTGAACTTTGCATTGCTTATTAATTTAAGATCTTGTAAGCAGAAGTCCTTTGTTCATTTTCTCTAGAGTAACTGTCTGTTGATGTGTTGCTGACCCGATGGGACGTTTTTACCATCCTCTTTCTCATCCTGTCCCAAAGATGTGACTGACACACACACCATGGGTAGCAGTTGACTCAGGAGCAAGACACAGGAGAGTTCATGGGTTCTTCTCAGGATTCAAGGTGGTGCATGGATGTTTCATGTCTCCGGCATCATTCAAATTCCTTCTGTTTGTCAAAGCCTTGTTGGATGCCTGTGGTCCTTGTTGTGATTTCCACAAAGCATTATCAAAATACTAGCAAAGCACAGGGCAGCAGACCAGTCAGATAGTGCCCCTGACCAGTGAATGCATTTTAAGTCTGCCAATAATTTTTTTTCAGTGATGATCTGAATTTATAATAATGCTGCATCTTGTACAAATGCTGTAGTAGGGAAAAAACTCCAAAGCACGAATTAAGAGGAGGCAAAATGAGGAAATAATATTTTAAAATTTTGATGTCTACATAAGTCTATTGGAGAACTTCCCTCTTCTCTTTAGTGCAGATTTCTCCAAAATCAGGGACTGCCTTCTGAATTATGCCTGCTTGCTATTACTGTGCTGGATGAGAGCACAGGCACATTGGCTGGTATGAACAACTAATAAACTTTTCTATGCTTAAGATGTTCAGTGACGGGACAAATAATTTGCTGTTCTGATCACGGGAAAGTATGGAAATGAGAGCCCACCGAACCTGCACAGTCTCTTAAAATTTTATCTAAGTTTACTTTGTGCCAGGGAAAAGGGAAGGAGATCAGACATCTTTCTTAATCTCCCTTTTTTCCAGAAGCAAATCCAATTCGTGTTTAACACACGTAACAATAACCTATCCCATATGTGTTTTGCCCTTTGTTGCAACTATTTTTTATGAGTTGTTTGAGTAGCTGTGCCTCTTACTTTTTCAGTTTTAGATTATCTTCTGCTGGTTTGCCCTGCCACATCAATCACAATTCAGAAAACATCTGCTAACCCTCTGCAAAGAATCTTTTTTTCAATTTCTGTACTGCTAAAGCTGCTCAACAGTTTTACATCAGAAGCATTTTTGACAGAATGTAGCTCACGGGATAAAAGAAATAGAAGAAATTATAAAAATTCTATTTTTGTCACTTCTTTCCATAGGCCTTACTAAATGTTGTTTTCTTTAGCAGTGGAAAGAGCTATAGAAATCCAATTTCTTTACAGGATTGCAAAACATCCTCTCTAAACTTTCTTCAAGCATCTCATCTTTCAACCACACACCATCCTTGCAGAGGACTGAGGCAGTGGTGTGAGAACTGGGACATATCAAATGTTATATATACCTTAGAAGTATAATCTGTTGGGGGAGTTTATTTTCTATTATTGCTTGCACATTAAGCTAGCAGCCTATCTGACATTTCTCTCTTTTTTTGCATTGGTTGTTGGATTTGGTGGTTGGTTGGGTTTTTTCCCTGCAATAAGTGCTGTTCCTTGCTGTTCAGGACATTTCTGCACTTGGCTCTTTTTTTGTAGGTTGTTGCTGTGCATTGGTTTTTATTTGTATTGCAAATTACCAAGGGATAAAGTTCCTTTTAATCAGGTTTGATGTCTTGGTCAGAAGTCAGACCAATACATCCAGGTGTGAATACACACAAGATTTACAAATGCCTGTTCTAAATGTAACAATTACGGTTTTTAACATAAACAGCACCCAATGAAAGAATTTAGCATTGAGTCTCCCCCTTCCTCTCACTATATAGGTGAAAATTTAAACTCAGACTTTAGCCCACATTTTGCTTTTCACACTCCAGTGCTGAGATTACTTCACTTTAAAGCTTTACTTTGGAGGGAGTTAAATTCATCTGAGATTTATATTTGTGTGTTTCTGTATCTGTTAAGAATGCAATTTAGCTGTTCAGATTGAAGCAGGAGAACCTTATGATTCCCTCTTGACAGCTTATTATATGTAAAAGGAAATTAAAAATAAATAAATTTTTAATTCCAGCACATTCTAGCAACACATACCCAATCAGTACAAAAAGCCTTTGAACTGTGCAAGTTGTAAAGAGAGTTGCAAAGAAAGTAAATACCAATAAAGAACCATTCTTTCTTCTGATAAATACAACTTTGTGAAAACTGCAACCATTAATTTTTCTGTCCAAACATATTGGGGCTGCCTATTGAGCCGAAGGACGTTTTGCTTATTATGTCAGAAAGCATTTTTTTCCCCTAAAGCATTTATTATCTGATGTGTGCAAGCAGAGTTTTAAGTCTAATCATGTTTATGAAAATCAAAGGCAACAGTCTTACTAATGTGGAAAAGAAAGAAAGCTGTGGAAAGAAAGAAATGAGTTTTAGGTATTCTGAGATGGGACTGATTAACCACTGAGTTGATACGTTCCTAAATCCACTCTATGTTCTTAAAAGTAAGAGTCAGAGTTGCTCAGATTTGTCTGGCCATGTCTTTTCAAGGATTTTGGCATCATATAACTTTTTTTTTTTTTTTTATTAACAGCAATTTCAGTTGTTTAGGAAGAGAAAAAAAATCCCACATGTGCATCAAGACAATAACACAGCAATAATCACCCACTGTGGGGTTTGCATAAATTCTTTAATTACCTTTAATTAATTAATTAATTAATTAATTAAAGCTACCAACAGGTAGCTTGCTGTTGTTAGGTTCTCAGAATCCTCCTAAAACCCCTCCATGACAGTGATTTGAAAATGTCACGCTGTGCCTCTCCAGAGCTCAGCCCCATCGATGCTCATTAAGCACCATCCCCAGTTAAAAGGTGGGGTGAATATTCCAGGGCTATATAGGCTATTAATTGTTATATACAGTGCTGTACTTCTACACAGTCATCCAAAGAGAAAGTTTTAGATTTTATCCAATATTTTGTTGTAATTCTTCTGTCATGAGAAGTTCAAACTTCGTGTAGCTCATAGTGTGCCACTTGTTGTATGCTGGAGCGTTTAACCTGCAAGGAGATCAATTTCTCTCATCAATATATTTTTCTCCTTGTACTACAAAACTGTAATCTTGTCACCCCTGGTTGGACTTCTACATTTACAGAATCCCTGTTAACATTTGTTGTCTTTTAAGCTTTTGCCTTTTCTAAACCTGTTCACAAGTGATGAGTTAGAGCATCTGGAGAAGGACATCAAACAATTAAAATACTCTATATTATTTATAATACAGAAAGGAGATTAATGCCCACTTACCTGAGGAATCATGACAATAAACTGTAAAAAATTTTAGCGATTTTATAAAGCTGTTTGTAACCCAAAAATCATTAATCTTCCACTCGAACAATTGTGACCCAAGTGCTTTGAGCCCATTTCTGCTACCATGATGCTTCAGCACTTGCAGGTTTTTAAGCTCCTTGTTTGCAAACCCGTTTCCTTAGGACATGTATTCACTTTTCAGAGCTGCATGCAAACAGCGTTTGACATCCTGAAACAAGGCTTTTCCATCACTATCTCAGTTCAGAGGTTATTTAAATATTAGCTTGGGTTTCGCTTTTTATGTTCACCTGACCAGACTGAAAACAGTACAGCATGCTGACATATTCCTACACAAGTTTTCTGATTGAATCCAGTGGCACAGGACTAGACCAAAATTTCCCCTTGTAAAGACTGTTCCCTGTCACAGCTGTGCTTGCACATGAAGAAGATTAAAAAGTAGAAATGTGACGAGTCATTTCACTGAGAACTGGGGCAGTTTTTGGGCCAGACTGTCTTTGGGTTTGGATAGCTCTGTTGGAAGAGGAGCCAAGAAAAATTCTTCCTATCTGTGACCCTTCACAGTATTTAAGAACAGATAAAACCTTCACAGTGACCACAAGAATGGTTTTCTCAGTCCATGATCATCCTATCAGCAGAAAATGAAAGCTATTTCCTGGGAAAGGGTGACAGCTGATCCTTGCTGGCCTAGGAACTGCCAGGGCTGCTGAATGCCCTTTACCTGCCTTAACTTTAATCCATCTTTAGAAGTCCCTGTATGGCAGAGAGTACTTGACCTCATCCTCCCCACTCTGTGTAAGACTGCTTTGCAGCAGACTCTGGTCTTTGTTCCAAACAGCCTCAGAGTTAGCTCATTGAACTTTATTTGTTTTTGTTAAAGATGGCTTTTGTTTTGTAACGTGGAATTTTCTGTAGGTGCTTACTTGCTGCTTTTCTCTCCATGCTCCTCCTCTTTATGAAGGGAGCTGCATGGGAAAGACACTACACCATTTCTGGGTTGGCTTTTTACATTTGAAGTCTGAAGATCTTGCCTGGATCTCATCCTCAGCTGAACTGAGCTGAAATCAAATGGTTAGAGAACAAGGCTGAATTTGCAGGAGCTACCTCATGTGTTGGAACTGGAAAGATGAACAAGGTCTTTTAGTCATCAAGGAACTTTATAAGAAAGTGGACACTTACATACTTTGAACAAAAAGCTCCTAAAAAAAGTTAAAGGCCCTCAGGAGGAGAGAGGGATGCTTCTATGAGTGGTAGTAGAGGTCTCTTCCAGCAGAGAGTCAAGGAGCGTACATTTATCCAAGCATCCTCCTCAGGCAGCCAAGAGCTGGGGCTGTGTGCCCACCATGCTCAGGACAAGCTGTGTTTTGTGTCTAAGTTAGGTCACCCTGACAGGCAGAGGAGATACTCAAGCTGAATTGCTTCCTGAGAGAAAAGGATCCAGAAAGAAGAGTTGGGGTTTTTTGTGGCTTTTGGTTTTGTTCTGCTGATCCTTACTCGCCTCAATTTCTTGATATTGCAAGATGTGGCAAACATAGAACCATTGTGCTCACGTCCTCATGCCCGTTTGTATGAATCTCCTTGTGTGTGAGTATTTTGGTTTGAGAACTCAATGAAGACATGGTTTGAAAATGCAGGAATGAGAACATCGTGAGCAGAAGCCAAAAATTCTTTTTGTCTATTTTTTACAGCACGTGGTTTTGGATTGAGTGCTTGGATATGTTTAAATGGCATTGCCTACTCCAAAGTAGTCACCCTGCATCTTGAACATTTTCTTTCCTATTTCTTTTCACATCAACTAGTTTTGTGTCCTGTGTTGTGTCTTTCCTTACTATTCCAAGACCTTCCCTATTATTCTTGAAATGGAAATGACATCTGCAGCCCCAAGAATGCTGCACTACACCCACAGAATTTACTTTATCTAGCAATCTGCCACTAATATTTTGAGAATCCAGCAAGACAGAAAAAGACTACCTCTCCAAATTGCTATTGTACAGCTGTCCTTAAATGAACTGTGTCATATGAGTTCCCTTTGCAACACTGGTGAAGAAAATGCTCAATGTTTTTCTCACAAATCATTTTAGATGTACTTATCTAAGATATCTTGCCATGACTGTGGA
>VZRV01005825.1:1186-14419 GCA_013398115.1 Falcunculus frontatus
GTGGGGGATTGCTCCTCTGAACACATACACTGGCACGTCCAAGGAATGTGATATTCATCACATTCCTTGGGATAGGAGTGGTTATACAAATTACTTCTCGGAAGTCATTAATATCATTAGCATATGTGCCACACATGCACTTTGTATCCTGGTGGTCACACTGAGGAAGGCTCCTCTTCTTCCTTGGGGGTCTTTCGGATGAAGGCTAGTAGTCTTCATCACAATGCACTTTTCACCTTTCTTTCCAGGGCACACACAGTCCTTTGGCAGATGATTCAGCAGTTTTTGTGCTGGTTTCAACAAAATCCCGTTTCTCTTATCTTCACAAGATTAAGGCGAATCCTACTTCTTAGGTTTTGTGATTAACATTTGCTGTCTCTTAATAGTGAACTCGCGCTTACATGAGTTAACTATTCATCATCCCTTTCTCAAGGGTCCCAGGTTTTCCCCTGAGGCACCCGAGCAGATGGCGAGGGTCCTTTCCAGTGAGATCAGGTGTTGAAAAGGTCCAAGGGCTGCTTTTATGAGCAAAGGCTCACCCACAGTAAAGAGAAGTAGTGCAGGACAGAACTCCACGGTGGCAGCGAATTCTCCCCGCAGCAGCAGCCTGGCACCAAGACCACGACTGTCTCAGCTCCGATCCTGAGAGCCTGAAAGCGAGAGAGTGAGCGAGGGCTGAGCCCAGGCCCTCACCCCCCAGCCAAAATCTTGCAGTATCTCTGCACTTCCCAAGAGAAAGCCCCCCCAGCTAAGAAGCAGTAGCAAACTGTACCACTCCCCCTCCTCCTCCTCCCAGCCACATCTTTTGCCTCTTAAGTATCATCGTTATCATCTCTTAGGCAACAAATGGGAAAATATCCCTGAGAGAAAGAAAAAATAAAAAAAAAAAAAGGAAAATCCTAGCCTCCAACAGCAGCTTTCAAGGTCTTTGTGGGACAGATGTGAATTTTCAGACAGTCTGTGTAGTTCAATAATCCGAGCACATCTTTCACCTAATCATTCTGGCTCTTAGTTCTGCTCAGCTAATTTAAACTGCTAGTTTAAGGGCACAGCCTTGTAGTCTCCATTAAATAAGAAAGTTTCTAGCTGAGGATCTGGAGCTAGCAGATACACTGTCCTAATTAAGAAGAGAGAAAATTTATAAAATCTGTTCAACTACACCGCATCCACTATTGCAGATGAACAACCCGTTGAAAACAAATAATGTTTTAAAAATTGCTGTAGGCAGAAAAAGTTATCAGTATGTGTGAGGGTGTGTGTGTATACCTAATATTCGGGGGGGGGGGAAGGTTGTGGACTGTGGCGGTGTTGATTCTCATTACTGTGTGNTGAACTGTATGTGTGCTGATTCCATTTACTGTGTGGCTAGCTAATTGATACTTGTATTGTACCTTGTAGAGTTTATTGGGCTTTTTTTTAAAGCCGAGTCTTGGGAACTATTTCAGTGCAACTTCATTAGTTTATAAGGAAATGTACATATGAAGCACAGTCATGCCTATAAAGTGCATCATATACTGGAATCCAAGTGGACTGCTTTAGAGACCTGGGTCACTCATTTTGTTGCTTTTTTCCGAATGTTCCGTTCTTAGTAAGCTTCTAGTATGTTTTGTTTTGTTTTGACAAATAAAAACTCTTCCTGAGAGTAGTTGAGTGTGAAGTCTAACAATGTTCTTAAACTGTTCTGGATTTTCTAGGAATGGCTCTCTTACACTACTGCGTAGTATGTTAGTGTACAGTTATCAAGAAGGAAAAGCTTTGATATCTAATCAGGCATCATTAAAAATTTCCCAATATTTACTCAAACCAAAATGTATTCAAAGACATCAACAGTGGCAAAAATTGTTCCTATCAACCTAGGGTAGGAACCAGAATGAGAAGTAGCAAAAGGACTTAAAATGCTGTAACAGAGAAGGGGACCATACAGTCCTACCTATATATATTTAACAAAGAGGATGTTGTGTTTAAATTGTCAGCATTTCCCTTTTTCATTCTGAAATGTATATATTTCCACCTGCCTATCTGTGTAGTAAATAAAACCATAAAATGCTAATTTTACAGAAATGTTCTGGGAAGATTGTGATATATTGAATGATCTTTTATATAGACTGGCCTCACAGTGGATTATACATGCTGATATTGAGACCAAATTCGGGAGAAAACTTTCTCAAATGTTTTTCAGTTTTCTTAAATTACACTGCTTTGTGATGGCTTCTAATTATCTATCATCCAAATCTTAGAGTTAAATAAAAGAATATAATTTTCTGTGAGGTTTAGTCCAAATTCTTTTTGCATGGAAGTACTTTCATGTGGCCCACTTTCTGGCTGTTGAAGCCTAAATGACTCCATACAGGCATCCACAAAGGAAAAAAGAGTGTGTAAGGGATAAAGAAGCTGCATTAGACAATGCACCCTTGCAACAAAGAAGGCTAGAGAGTATTCTGGGCTGCATGAGGAGAAGCATTGCCAGCAGGCTGAAAGAGGTCATCATTTCCCTCTACTCAGACTGCAAAGGTTGAGTACTGTGTCCAGTTCTGATCTCTCCAGTACAGATGTGGAGCTACATTGGAGAGTCCAGTGAGGTGTTACCAAGACAGTGGAGGGACTGGAGCATCTCTTATATGAGGACAGGCAGAGAGCTGTGATTGCTTAGCTTAAAAAAGAGAAGGCTTGAGGGGATCTCATCAATGTGCACGTATATTTGAAGGCAGTATGTAAAAGAAGTTGGGGCCAGGCTAGTTCTGCTAAAACAAATTGATAAAATCAGTAATTTCAGCTGAAAACGTAACTGTAGTTGAAATTCAGCAGTACCTTGAAAATGAGCCCTCTTTGGAAAAAGTTACAGGATCGCTAATTAAAGTGGCCAAAATTTTTTAATATGAAAAATATCTTTACTAGTAGCACAATAGCCATCCTCAAAATGGCTAATGAGTCTCAAAGGAAAGCAGAGTGAGACTTCCCTGAAACACAAAATGCAATGTAAACTTTGAAATTTTCAAGATTAATCTTAGTTTCAGAGATGTAGCAGGATTATACTGTTGCTGTATAATTGCAGCTGATTTCAATGCATTTTTTTTCTGTCCAAAATGTCTGGGAAGCTTTCCTAACACATGTAATATCTTTTTCCCATCCCACAAGAACAGCTGTAAACAGAACATATGAAACAAATAAAAGGATATTTTTTAGACATATATGAAAAGAAAGATAAAAACCAGGATTATTTTAGCTCTTCTGTGGAATTTCATTTTGTAGAACAACGAACAGGAACAAATGCGTGGTTTCATGAGAGAATTACCTTCTGTGTTAGATAGAACACCATATGTAGAATAGCATTGCATCAGAATTTATTTGAACTAGTTCCTCAGTGTGTGATTAAAGTTAGTACTATCTTGATCATGGTGCTCATCCAGTGAGAAGGTCTATAGGATACTGATGTTTGGTTCCTGAAGGTACAAGATTTTATATTTTTAGCAAGCTAAAATGAAACATGTTGAAAGTAAGTCTTGCACCACAAAAAAAAGAAAACAGTTAGATAATCTAGTGTACCTTAATGCAAAGGAAAACACACTGCCTTTTTCCATGACATATGTGTAGATCAAAAGATAGTTTTCTGATTAAAATGTAATTTAAAAGCTGTTAAATTGTATGTACCTGATGCAGAAGCATTGTTAAAAATTCTGGTTTTACAAGCGGCTCTTTCACTTTAGAACAGGAGAGTCTAAAGTAGAGTTGGCCTTTGAGCCACCTAATGTCTCAGCTGCTATAATGTAATTTTTATAACCTCAATCTTGAATCTATGTTCTTTATTAATATTTCTTGTGTAAGACTTCTTCAAAGTATTAACCCATTCTTTTTACACTTGAGATTACAGCTGAGATTTTGGCCTTTGCCTTTTGACATATAAATTAATAAGAAATCAGAATAAGGAAAGTGACTTCTGAACATCTTTACAAAAACTCTGCAATACTAATGGTTTTTTTAACAAACAAGATATCACACACATATATATATAAAAAAATAAATCAATTGTTGAGGGACATGTGAATAAACACTGACTTAGTATTTAAATGCTTTATCTCAATACCTGGGATAGTTTTTACAAGACATGTCACTGAGCTGTAGATCTGAGTGGGTAATTCAGTTTCATAGCTAGAAAAAATATCCAAGAAGAAAATTTTCTTATTGCTTGGTGGCCTTCCTTCAGAGCATGTTTACATCCATGTGTTAGTCACTGTTCATATCCTCTCCTCAGTGCTCAAAATTTAATTTTGGATCTTAAGCCCGAAACAGGTCAAATGATTTGTCATGATTGTTTGAATGAATAATGTCTGCCCCTTGTAGTTGTTGTTGTTATTGTAATTCTCAGATTAGGCTTAATTAACACTAGCTAATAATGAAGTGAGCATATTTTAGAATCTCTGATGCTGAACCATGAAAAATAATACTCTGAGCTATATGGTTAAATCCTAGATATAAATTAGTTTGTGCCAGCTAAAGGTCTTGATTATTAACATATTAGTTGTGGGAAGGTAATTGTAAGAACTATTTCCTTTGTTTTATGTTTATGCCAGTACATTTAGGAAATAATGATGAATTTTTGCTTTTATACATTGTTTGTATTCATTAACCAGTAAATGCATAGTTCTCTGTGATCATTGCTTTCACTGGGCCTTGGCAAAATAATTTAGCTTGGATAGCTCCACTGTATGACTTCTTATTGTATCACCCAGCCCAGTTTTAGCGTGAATATGAAAATATATGAGCCCTAATTTTTTTCCTCTATCAGAAAGACTTATGTTCACTTACCACTCAAACTATAAAGAGACAAAAGCTTATTCAGTGTTATTTAACTGTCAAAATTTTATCAAAAGCTTGAAAAAAGTGTGTTCTTTGAGGAGAGAAAAAGACCCGAGGCTGCTGTTGAAGTATATTTTGTATCAAGTCTTTTGAAGTGGATGGTGTCGCTGAAGGAATAAAGTTCCTTTGCCAAAGCTGGTACTGTCATGATAGTAAGCCCCCTCTTTCTCAGCTCCTCAAACTCCTGGGCAGATGGTGCTTGGGAGGAAATCCACTGAGTGCCCCATTGGGACTCCAGAGGTACACTGGTGAGCTCTGACTCTGCTTCTCCTTCTGAGAGCGTGTCTAAAAAAACACTAATGGCCAAACTGAGGAAGATAGCAAGCCTCATCCTTTCGAAGTTGTTCTCTCCCAAGACAAAAAGACAAATGATGCTCTGTTTAAGGATTAAAAACAAGACATTGGCTGTTAGAGCACAGAGTTTTAAAGAGTAAAAAATATCTAATAGAAGGACTTTGTATATGCTACTTTTCTGTATTTTACTATTACTGTGGGTAGGGGGAATGTATAATTTTTCCTAGAGACTCTTATGCAATACACCTGTTAGGGCTGCTGTAGGTGGTAATGTTACTTTGCAGCCACGTGTGATGTGGGTTTTAGGATTAGGTCCTGCTTCCTCAAATGCAGAAGGATTGAATGGTTATGTATGCAGTGTGTTTTCCTCTCTATGCTCAAATCTGTACTTCATAGATACATACTGGCATGGTAAAACCAGTTATATTTCTGACATGATGTGTGTGCCCTGTGGTACTTTATTTATTTAGATCTTTTGAGCAAAATCATGTGCTTCACTGAAACATACTAAAAATGTTTTCTTTACTTTTTTAAGTGAAGAAAGTGAATATTGACTCTCCTATGAGGAAAAGCTAAGAGAGTTGGGACTGTTCGGCCTGGAAAAGGGAACGCTCCATGGAGACCTTCTAGCACCTTCCAGTGCCTAAAGGGGCTACAAGAGAGCTGGAGAGGGACATTTTACAAGCCATATGGTGATAGGACAAAAGGGAATATCTTTAAACTGAAAGAAGGCAGATTTAGAATGTAAATTAGGAAGACATTCTTTACTGTGAGGGCAGTGAGGCCCTGGCACTGGTTACCCACAGAACCTGTGGCAGCCTCATCCCTGGAAAGTGTTCAAGGCAAGGTTGGATGGGGCCCTGAGCAATGTGGTCTAGTGGAAGGTGCACCTACTCATATCCCTTTAAGGTCCCTTCAAACCCATACCATTCCATGATTATATAAATTATTGAGTTAAACATTTTTGCTTGATGACAAACTGAAACTACTACTTATAATGCAGCACCTGTCTACTCCAGCTTTGGCTAGAATCGAGTAGATATCCATTTCTTGCTATTGATTCTGCTCTAAATCAAAGGTGCAGTGGTTTTTGTGGAGTTTGATTTTTTTCACTGACTTCAGAAGGCATATTCTTAAACATTAAAATACCATCACTGATCGCCAAAATTGGTATGAAAAATTTTTTGTACTTCTTATTATGATGTTAGGAAATGAGAAAATTACTATTTGTGGAAAATACCGTATGAATAAATATCAAAACAAACATTTTCTGAGCTTCAATAAGAAAAACTATTTTTGAAGAACACCATATTCACAATATGTTTCCTTGAAAAGTCTTATGAGAGAAAAAAAAAAACCAAAAAATTTCCATCAGCGACCAGTTTCTTATTGTATGTAAATCCTTTAGATGTTTTTGGGGTCAGGAAGTTTGCTGTTTCATTCTCAAGATGCCATCAAAATACCATTGTATTTCATTTGTCACCTAATTGAAATTTGCTGATTATAGTGTGCTTATAAAGATACGCATATTCTATAATTTACAGCTTCTGCACATATCTGCAGGTTTTATATCTGAAAGTTGTGTTTGCCTATCGCATGTTTGGGCAAGCAGTTTCAACATTCCCCTGAAGTTGCAGCCAGGTATAGAGTTCTCCCTCATTTATTTTCCTGTAAGCATTTAACAGTACCATAACAGCACTACTGGTGCCTGCTTAAAGGGAGCTCTGCTGGGGGTCATTGATTTAAATTCCATATTAAGAGATACGTAGATATTTTTGTGGTATTTTAGTACTGAATGTGCTTTGTAAGTTGTGAGAATTTATTGATAAAGCAGTACTTGGCAGTTTGTTATGGTCAGTAGAATAAAGTGATATAATGAGAAGGCTAAAGGTCATAGTCTATCATATGATTTAAGCAGTGGAGTAGAAATCTCTGCTTGTGTTTTTGACTTCTCAAATTTTAATAGTTCTTGGCACTAAACAAAGTTCCAGTATCGTTTTTAATTCAATAGAGATACTGAAATTTTGAAAAAAAAAGTAAAATTAGGGTAATCAGAAGTGAGCTATACAACTTTAATTGTGAGTGGGTTTTGTGTAGCTTTTGGTGGGAGGCAGCTTAGGTTACTACAGAAAGTGAGATCTTTAGTCTGGAAGGAATTCCATGGTAGGGAAAGGGCACATCAGTAAATAACATCACGCACAAAATTGATGATGTAATTTGCATGACCACAAATCCATATTAGATGGATGGTGATGACAACTAAAACTGTTCATATCAAGAAATAACTGAGCACACATAGAGTCTTCAGGAAGGAAAGTGGAGAAAATGAGAGAAAGATGTGGGGGAAAATCTAGTGCTTTCAGAGAATGAAGAAGGGGGGCAAGAAGCTGGAAAGACTAGACAACTTTTCCTGTACATTGAATAGTCATCACTTGAGCTGTGAACTTTTAGTGTTTGTAAACAAAGCACAGCACAAAGTGTCATTTTGCTTTAATAGGAGGTGGTGAAGGAGTATATAAAACCAGCTTTGTAGAAAATAGAAATAACACTTTTCCAGATGGTGCTCCTTCACCTTGCTTTTTTGTATATGAAAGCCCCAACAGGGAAGTGGTGAGCTAAATGGGAAAAAGCATATACATCTTTTTAGGATTAAATGCACTTTAGAATATTTATGCTTTGCCGTTACCCAAAACTGGTGTTCATAAAGCAATGTTGCAGGAATATCTGGCTTGTTATGAAACATTTTAAAACCAACAGCATGTCTCTTAGTTTCTCCTATCAACATTTAAGCAAAAGTCCCTAGTTTAGATTCAATTCAATGTTCTTTGGATAGATGTTTCACTGTTTCAAGTTACTTAGCAGTGGGGACCTAGGCTTATATCCCTCTCTCTCCCTCACATGTAGTATACATATTTCCTGAGTTATTCCAGTTTGCATTTTGGACCTGAAGGCCTTCTGACTAAATCACTCAGCTTCTAGCTTCTAGCTGGTTAGGAGTGACTGAAAAAGTTATGTGAACTAGATACAGCATTTCACTGCTTATAAGGAATTGCAGACTACAAACATTGCTCTGCAGAATAATCCAATGGATTTTCTGTACAGAATAACCTAATCTTTTGCAAGTTACCCTTTCCACTAAATTCGTGAAATACTAACCAACATAATAGCAATCCTTGTGTGATAGAGGAGGCTTAGGGATGGACAACAGAAGAACTGAAGTATGCCAGGTCCAGACTTGAACATATCTGATACTGTTTGCTCTTACGATGACATGTGGCTCTTTCCAGTAAGCAAAAATATTCCCACACTTCTGACAGTACCACATCCATACCTCTTGAAGTCCTCTCATACATCTTAATATGTGTATAGCAATTCTTGGCAGAATAAGGTCAGAATTATCTGACCTCAGAATACAACTTCCAGGTAATCTTATTCAGGTTTCTTGTTAATTTTGATCTTTTTCAGACTTCAGTATTCCCTTTTTTTTCATTTTTCATCCTTTTTCCTTCAGTTTCTTTAAATATCTTGGTTCACTGCCAATATTAGAAGCATGTTTTCTGGTTTGCTAAGCCTGGCGATACTCTTTGCAGACCAATGTGTTTCCACATATGTCTGCTCTATGCACCTTCATTCCTTATGCATTCTCTTTATCCTGTGAATGCATCTATCTGACCCTTCTTTATCAGGATTTTTCAATTTAAAAAAAGTTTTATTAGAAGTTGTCTGGTTTTCCTTGATTGTCTTCAAGTTATATATTTCATTAGGCAAACACTTCTTCTGTCTGGAAACTATCACTTGCCATATTTGGATACCTTTCAAGCTTATATTATCCATTATCCATTATCTTGTTCAGTGAGCATAATAGCTGTGCCAGTTTGTTTAGAATAACATGCCAGTTTGTAATTTTGAATTATCTATTCAGTAAGTAATTGTGCAGTTTTAATAATAATTCTAATTTTGAAAATGAAACTCCAAGCAACTAAATTCTCCTTCATAGGCTTCTATCTATTATGAATGAGATGCAGGTTGTATTACCATGGGTAATAAATAATAATTGGAGGGAAAATAAAGTTGATATTTTAACAACAACATTTCAAAACTAAATGAAGGGAAAATAATTTTCTTTGGGGAAAAAGATCAACATGAATTCTCACTGATTTTGGGGGGCAAGTGTTCTTATCTTTTGATTTTCTACCGTATTACAATGAAGTTCTCTACCTGTTTTGCATTGGATTTGCCCAAGATGATAAAATTTTGCTGCAATTCTGTCATGAGGTAATACAGAGATGCTTTGAGATATAGAGCTTGGAGGCAAGTATTTCTGAGGCTCAGCATCAGGTACTCCTTGGCTTATTTGTAGCATGCTGAAAACTTTCTATGCTGAAATAGGTATTCCTTCTAATTTCTGCTTTCCAGCAGGTATTTGGCTTGTAGAGATGCAAGGGAGAGATACAAATAGGAGAGAGGAAAAAGGTGAGTGAAAGAGATGGCACAGCGTGAACCAGAAAACTTGACAGGGGGAGAGGAAGAAAATACTAAAATGAGGCACGGAGAGAACAAACTAACCCAGCTCTATAGACTGCCAACATTTGTTAGTAAACTGAAATAAAGACAGTCTGACCTGTTCTTCAGCTGTTAATTTAGTCCATTGTTACTGAAGTACCTAAGGGCTGTCCAAGAGGGCTGGCTGAAATTCAAGGATCACTTCCTCTAGACTCAAGAATGCTGCATCCTGATGAACAAGAAATGAAGTGAAGGAGAGAAAAGATCTGCGTGGATGAACAAGGAATTCTTGCCATTACTCCTGTGTAAGCAGGAAATACACAGGAGATGGAAGCAGGGTCAGGTCCCTTGGAATGAATATAGAGAGGTTGTCAGCATAAGTAGAAATGAAACAAGGAAGGCCAAGGCCCATCTGGAATTAAATCTGGCCAAGGCTGTCAAAGACAGAAGGGCTTATCAAATCAGTAACGAAAGGGAAACTAAGGATAATGTGGGCCATTACGAAATGGATGGAGGACCCTGCTAACAGAGGACACAGAGAAAAGTTACTGAATGCTCTCTTTACATTGGTCTTCACTGACAAGACAGCCTTGAGGAATCACTGACCCAGGAGACCAGGATAAAGGAATCAGTCAGACGGAAGACTTTTCCTTGGTCTAGGAGAATTTGGTTAACTTGGCATCCACAAGTCCATGGGCCCTGACAAAATGAATTTGTGAGTGCTGAGAGAGCTGGTAGACACCATAGGTAGGCTGTGATCATCTCTGAAAGGTCATGATGATCAGGAGAGGTGACTGGGGACTGGAAATGTCCCCCCAGTCTTCAAAAAGGGCAACCCAGGGAACTACCAGCCAGTCACCTTCATGTCAATCCCTGGAAAAGTGAAGGAGCGCTTCAGTCTGGAGGCCACATCTACCCACATGGAAGACAAGATGATCAGGAGTAGTCAGCATGGATTGACTAAAGGTAAATCATGCTTGACCATCCTGATTGCTTCTATGATTAAACAACCTCCTGGATGGATGAGGGTAGAGCAGTGGATATTGTCTACCTCACCTTCAGCAAGGCTTTCAACACTGTCTTTCACAACATCCTCGTAGGCAAACTCAGGAAGTGTGCACTGGATGAGTGGACAGTGAGGTAGATTGAGAAATGGCTGAACAGCAGATCTCAGAGGGTTGTGATCAGTGGCACAGGGTCTAGTTGGAGGTCTGTCACTGGTGGTGTCCTCTGAGGTTCAACACTGGGCCCAATATTGTTTAACTTATTCATCAATGGCTGATGAAGACGTAGAGTGCTGCCTTAGCAAGTTTGCTGACGACACAAAGATTGGAGGAGAGACCGATATTCCAGAGTGCTGTGCATCCCTTCAGAAGGACCTTGACATAGACATTCAAGCTCAGTAATTGCGTTCAGCAGTAAAAGACTGAGCTGGTTATAAAAGAATGCAAGAACATAAAAATTTTAATTATAAAGGTCGTGATTTCATCTTGTCCTTTAATGCTGAATTCTTGTTCTTCTAGTCTGTGTTTTGTCTTCTCGGCTATGGTACTACAACTTTGTGAGCTCAGTCATATTAGTCAAAATGATCTAGAAGTAGTAGATTTCTCAAGTAGTTTAGCAGAACTGCCATAACTACTTTCTTGAATTGCTCTATAGCCATAAGCTGCAGATCAAGGCAAGAAAAAGGATTTTCACTAGCACTGGTATCCAAAAAATCATGTCATGTATCTGCTCTAGTCAGTATGTCTTAGTAATTTACAAACTATTTTCACGTCATCATTAAACTTGGGAGTGAATCTGTATCCATGGTCAGGTCCAAAACAAATTGGACAAATGTGACAGTTTGTGGAAGGCTGGCAGCTCTCATTCCCCTGGAGTGGTCAGAGATAAGCAACATCTTCTTGGTTACGGCGAGATCCCAAAATGCCTTCATGGTAATAGCCTGTACCTCCTTGGCTAGCTGGTTTCTACCCCGCTCCCTACCTTCCCCATAAAAAGCCCCCTCCTCTGGCACTGACCAGGGAGCCCTCGTCCCTGGCCCCCCCTTTGCAGGGTGGTTGGACAATAAAGGCTCCCTCTGTGGAACTGCCATACGAGGCTCCTGTCTCTCTCTGTCCCTGAGTTCGCCTGGGGCGATTTCACAAAGAGCTGGATCACAAGAGCTGAAATCACTTGTAGCAGAGAATTTCTACACGCTTGCTGAAATCACCCATCACCAGGGAGACCTGCTTGCACCCCTGGAAGGGTTGTTCCCTGCAGGACGCTCTCTCTAGGAAGGTTGCAGCAGACCCACACTGGCTTAGCGCCCGGATCTCCTGCGACAGGCAGTGCTTATTGTCAAGAGATTGCACTCATTTCATACAAATGGAGTCCCTTTCATTATTGTACAAAAGGAAATGCTTTTGTATCTAGATGACAACTGGGTTAACAGACGCAATTTAAATGTCATTTGCAGCCACTTACAAGATCATCTAAATTGCACAAAGTGCAGAAATCACAGGCAAATCTGACTAAAAGGCAAATTTTTCCCCGTAAGAAAACTTAATGTTTTAGTATCTCTTCACAGATCAAAATAAGAAGCTAGCATTTTATAGCTAAAGGGTGCACAATTTAAAATATCACAGAGAAAAACAACTATTTGCAGTGGAAAGGGGAAGAGTTGGAAGTGTCAAATTGTTTTGAGAAATGCTGTAGTTGCAGAATAGCTTTGCCTAAGAGATAAGAAACTGCTATAGAGTGAAGTGTGCCAGGGTGGAGTGAAGTCACAAAATGCCACAAATAGACTTTCACACTTTCCCCCCTTCTCGTTTGCAAAAGCTGGTATATTTTTTCAAATGTCTTTTGCATGGTGTTTTGGTTATTTGAATGGATGGTGGGGAGGGGAGGGGAAAGGTGGTATTTGTTTGGGTTTTTTTTAAATTTGTTGTGAAAGCTATTAAAGACCATTTCCATTGAGCATACGTTTTCACTGGAGAATATATGAGCTATGTAAGAGATGTTAGATCAGGTCTGATGTCAAATACTGAAACAGTGAACACTTTACCTTTTTACAGATTTAGTATGAAGGAAACTTCTTTAATGGATGGAATTGAATACCTGCATTCCCTCTTCTGAGAGAAGAAATGTGCATCATGGCTTGCTGTTGCTATTGCTGACTATTTAGACAAGGGCCTAAAATTCTTTTTTCTCTGCTGTGTTCATCTTCTCAGAGCTGTTCTGTGGAATGGCCCTTAGTGTTCTGCAGAGAAGCAAAAGTGTTTCTACTCCTTTTCCCAATCTCCCTCCCTTTTATTGCTGGAGTGAAAGAGTTATTCCACCCTCAATAAGTTGTCAACTGATTCTCTGAAATCGTGCTTAAGTAATGGGGAAGGGGGAAGGGGAAAGGGGTGGGGGGAGAGTGATTATGTTTTTTACAAGAATAGGAAACATTAAAAGTAATTTCTTAATCTTTAGAATATTTAGATTTATATCATTTCATTATACCACAAATCCACCAAAACTGTGTTCTGGCTGATTTTTTGAAGAAGGGAGGAAGGGAGGAAGGGAGGAAGGGAGGAAGGGAGGAAGGGAGGAAGGGAG
>VZRV01005825.1:14512-39032 GCA_013398115.1 Falcunculus frontatus
AGGAAGGAAGGAAGGAAGGAAGGAAGGAAGGAAGGAAGGAAGGAAGGAAGGAAGGAAGGAATAGCAGACAAAATTTCACTGGTTTCTCTCTTTTTTCTTCAGGTTCTGTTTTCTTTTAAAAAGTAAAATATACACCTCTCAGTGATGCAAAAAGAATAAGTTGTAGACAACCCATTTCTACCATTAAGCACGCTACAACGTGATGATGATTTCTGTTTTATATGTCAATTACTCAGGTGGAGAGAGGAAAATCTTGTGCTGCAGCTGCTGATGCATGGCAGAGATTGTCTAAGTAGAGCTGCGAGTTCTGGATCCCCGATATTAGACCTGACTAGTAATCCTATTGCCCAAGTCCTTGAACAGCTTATGCATGTATTAGGGACTAATGTGGAATGCTAAAAAGCAGCTAAAGATTGAGAAACTGGCAGGGAACTTTAACTTCCTGAAAAGAGGTTCCCATATGTGGATTTCTCAGCAGTGAAGATTTAGGTTTTCATTGCAGGCATCGCACAAATCTATGGTCAAGGATCTCGTCAAGGATGTTCCCCAAAAGGACTTGAAATACTCTTAGTTCAGCTAGGTTAGAGTTTTACAATTAAGCAATGGACAGAATTAACCAATGTCTGGCCTCAGTTTCAAATAAAAAGTTTAAAACAACATATCTGAGGTTACATGACCACTACAATATGCTGTGGTACAGTCAAAATAGAGAGTCTGGTCTATGAATATGCAGCAGACTTCAAGGTGCTTTACACAATATTTTTTTTTTTTTGGTCACCAGGTGTTAAGATCTGGCTATTAGAGAGACATGCCTCTGCCTGAAGTAAGGTGCAAACAAGACTGTATGCCAAAGTCAATAGTATAAATTTTATTTAACAGTAAATGCGAGGTAGAAAGAGATATAAAGAAATAGAAAGGGGAGGAGGGGGAGGGGGAGAGAGAGAGAGATTAAGACAGATTAAGAAAGATAATCACCCCCTTGCAGATCCAGCGGTGTCCTGTTGGTCCTCATCTGGTCTTCTCAGTGGTGGGGGTCTTGCAAAGCATAGGATTAATATACATTCACATGTCTGTGGGAATGCCCAGGTACATCCCCCGCAGGGAGGAGTTTGACACTGTCTTTTGCAACAGACTCTGGATCTTTTGCAACACTTTAGATTATGTGTAGTCCTCTGGTAGAAGGCCTCAGGGATGAGTCTGTGGGTACTTCAGGGGTCTTTGATGGTTTATGACACCTTCTGAGACATGACAGCTGCCTCTCACATGAATGTCCCGTGTGAGTGTGACCTTCCTGGGGCGGGGGTAGTTTTACGATGGAGACAGATTGTGTAAGGGAGGACTGCCTGCAAGGTCTGCTTCTTAACTGGCTTGTAGCTTCTGGTGATGGGTGTTCACCCCCTCTGTACCAGTGGGTTCATTATCAGACCCCCAAAAACTCCTCCTCACCCCTTGGTTGGGTGGAAACTGTGTGCAAACCTGGCCTCAGCCAATGAGTCTGTGAGCTATGACCTCCCCCACCCTGAACCCAGCCAGAGCAGATTTTCAGGAGAGCTGCTGCGTTTGGCTTTCTTGTGGATACTTCTTCTCCCTCAACCTTGTTTACTTCTCCTTAGACCTGAGATAACTGGACAATGGAATCACCTTTATCTTATCTCAAGTTCTATTAGGCTTAAGTCACAGTCCAATTTCCTGAAGTCCAGGAGGCATATTCAGGGGTCTGGTGGGCTTTGGTGGTCAGATGAGCAGTTGCTTCTTTACAACAGTGGGCAAAGTCCTTCTGTTATCTTAGCAGTGTTAAAGACAATTACGAATTTTAAGTCTCTTACACCAGGAATTAAGCTGAATAGTTCTAGTGACTGTTAGTGTACCTGTAGTTTTATAACATTTATTTGTAATACAAAAATCTGCAAATGTCTGAAAGAGCACTTCTGCCATGGCTGAGTTGCCGGAACATTTTACCTCTTGTATTAACTGCAGAAATGCCTAATACACTAACCCTCCCCACCTTAAAGGTCTAGAACTATAATGAATTTTGAATGAGGGATTCTCAATTGCTTCACAGGTAGGGAAAAAATTCCTGGTTTCCAGGCATCACAGTTCATGTATTTTTAATGACCTTGTGATATTGTAGAATATACTTAATCTAGTTACTACTACTTGTAATTGAGGTATTTAATGAGAAGCAAAATATATACCTACTAAAAGAAATACTATCTATGTTTACTGTATGGTAATATGAAGCACGTTAATACTTAGATGAGTTTTAGAATAGAGTCTGTTGTATAAAAATAAAAAAGATATCATTTTTCTCCAAAAGAATTCACAAACTAAAAACTGCTGGGAAAGAAGAGGAAAGAACAGCTATCTGAGGCTAAGACAATGAAATCAATTTGTTGAAGGTCAAAGGGCAGGAATTGAACCTTAATCCAAGTTTATCAATTTATTATCAGAGTACCTTTCTCCGCTCCAGATAGCTACTGTCATGGATCACCTTGAAAATTTTTACTATTTGTTTCTTGAAAAAGACTTTAAGAAACTTTGTTGAAGGCAAGTTTGAATTACTCTTTGTCTCGGTTTGAGACAAGTTTAGGGGGAAATGCTCTGGAAGGAACGTCTCCTCCCCAGAAGACAGGTTTCAGCACTCCCCCCACCAATACAAAAGGAATTTCTTGGATGAAAGTGAAAAAAAACCCTCTTTATTTTACAAGCAGAGTGACGGCAGGGCAAAGAAAAAAAGAGTAATGTTATATAATAAACCTCCTTGATGCGGAGAAAGCTGGTGGTTTTGGAGGTCTGTCTGTAGCTGGCTCGGCCCCTCCCAAAGCCCAAGGCCAGGATGTGGTGTCCCCGCAGCCTCCCTGCCGGTCCACACGGTCTGATGATCTGGTTCTCAGATCACAGCTAAGCCAAACAGTTCCAGAAGAAGAAGAAGAAGAAGTTCTGGAGGATTTCGTTATGCAGTCCTGGGAAAATTTCTTGCCTCAGCTAACAGGCTGGCTAAAAGCAGGAAGCTGCTCCCTCGGCTCTGCAGCGGTGAGAACGCGGGGGAATGAGTCCTTGAACACAAACTGCACTGAAGAATTCGCCTGGCTTCTCTCCCCCCTCTCCTGGACCCAGCTTAAAGCTATGGGACCCATTTCTGGGCATAAAGCAGATGATAGGGAAATACAGTATTATCATAAAATCACCCCAAGACACTGTTCAATTAAGTATAGCAATTACCAATTGAACAGGCTGTATCTAAATGTGCATGGCATGAACAGTCCCCTTTTCAATAATTTGTACAGAGTAAAGGAGTTGGAATAGATGACATCTACAAATCTGTTGCATGCTAAATTATTCTTTGAGACTCTTCTGTTTAACATTAAAAATATTACTTGAAAAACCTGAGTAATCACAGCAGTAACTTTTTTTTTTTTAAATGTATTTAGGTGATTCACAAATGCCTGTATCTATCTTTGGAGAAACTCCTGCACTGGATGTGTATTGTACAATATAAACTTCACAAAATTGGTTAGCTAATTTATTCATTTTCTAATCTAATTTGGATTAGATTGCTCTGTTGTCTCTTAATTTCTAAATTTGCTTTGAAAGACTTGAAGATACAACCATACTTGGGTAGTTTCAGAAAAAACTGACATTTCTTGCGTGCAGTTACATAGTTTGGAGGAAAATCTGAAGACTAGGTGGGAGCATGCTACCATTTTAAGCCCACCTGAAAATTAAGCACCACGCAGCTGCTCACTCAACTGTCCCTCTATCCACTCCCCACCCCTGAGTGGAATGGGGGGGAGAATCAAAGTCAAACTTGTATGTTGAGATAAAAAGAGTTTAATAGTTGAAAATCAAATGAAATACAATAATAACAGTAAATGATTAAAAGGAAAAACAAGTGATGTACAATGCAACTGCTCACTCCCCCTTCATGAATCCAGACTGGCCAACCTTCTGGGTAACTCCCCCCAGTTTATATACTGGGCATGACATCCTGTGGTGTGGAATATCTGTTTGGTCAGTTCAGGTCACCTGTCCCACCTGTGCACTCTCCCAGTTTCTTTTGTGTACCTCCTCACTGGCAGAGCATGAGACAAGGGAAAAAAAATGGCCCTTGACTTAGGATAAACACAATTTAGCAAAAACCCAAAACATCCCTGTGTTATCAACGCACAAAACACACCACTGTAATACCTACTGAGAAGAAATTAACACTATCCCAGCTGAAAACAGGAAACCTTCCCTGTGGGAATTACAGGCCATTCACTTAAAAGTTGGACTCATTGGTCCCTGTTGGTCCTTTCCAACTCAAAATATTTTGTGATATCTGTGAATTATCTTCATACCTAGCTCAGAAGAAAGGGTGAACCAGTAAGGACTGTGCATCAGGACAATGAGGGAAGCAGCGCATTCTTAGATTTGAGGATATGAGACAGAGAGGTTTTTAAACCTTAAAACTTCATTTAAAATGCTTTACATTTTTTTAAATTATTTTTATCTTTTTGTTTTAAGCTTTTTCTTTTAAGCCTTTGCAGTGTATCTGGCAAATGAATAGTGAGTTCTCATGGAAACCAGTAGGTGAAGATTTTGTGTGGTCTCTTCAGAAATCCAGTTTCTGATGAACACCACTCTAAGCCAGATTTAGGCCTCTGACTCTGAGCGCTGTGTATCCTGACAGTTCTGCCTTTTGATGTCTTAATGCTACTTTAGCACTATTTGGAAGTAGCTTCTTGAGAACCTGACATGAGCAGAGGTTGTTGTATATTTGTTCAGCTTCTGGGAGTTTAGCTGACAGAGAGGGACATATAAAATACATGTTAAAATACTCTTGCAGTGTCCTTGCTTAGTTTGAAAAATGTTTCACGATCTTCTGGTAAAAAGTTTAGCTCTTGGCTGCCGGTTCAATTGGAAATTACTTTTGTGACTGAACAGGAATGCAGATGATTGATGAGCTAATTAAGTTGGCTACTTCCATATTGACCCACCTTTCAAATATAATGTAAAAAAAGAATGATGGTGCAAGATGCACTCAAAAATCCATAAATTTGGTAGGAGTTGTTGAAGTTATCAAGCTTCTCCATCAAAAATAAAAAGGAAAGTGCCTGTTATGATTGTGCTTATATACAGCATCGCTTCATTTTTCAAACCAAACATGCAGTAAAGTGTTTGGTTTCTGACTTTCCTCAGCACTCTGCACCTCTCTACTGGTGACAGAGCTGCAACAGAGAGGAACAGACTATGATATGGGAGCTCTGACCTCTGAACACGGGATATCATTTTGTATTTCATGTTATAAAAACTATATTGGTGGGGCAATATAAAGTCATAAGAAGTAAGCAGTATGATTAGTACATGTTCCTCCCAATCAGTTGCACGGATAGTTCCCATTTTCCACTTTCTGTATGACAAAAAGTTTTCAAGGCAAATGTCTGATCATGCAACTTGCTGTGAGGTAAATATTTATTTACCTCATGTCTGAGATTTAGAGAAGTTTGATGGAGAGCCTGGACTGAAGAAAAAATAAAAAGGAAAAGAAAGCAAACAAACAACAACAAAAGCACAAACAAAATTTAAAAAAACAAACAAACAAAAAACTGTATGACAAGATATTTTGAGTTGGTTTCATTCTAATGCTTGGATTTTGAGTGAATTGGAATGATAAAAGTAGCAAGGGGTGTGCAGTGGAATCCTTTAGATAAGGGAATCTTTTCATTAGTGTAGCTGGCTAGCATGCTCTCAAAATTTCACAGACCTAGAGACAGTGAAAGATATTTCAGCTTTGACCATCAGCTTTACCTTCACTGGTGAGGGTTTTTTTTTAAGACAGCAAAGTTATCCGGAGATCTCTGATGGAGGTGGAAAAAACAGGTGAGAAGCAAGTAGCTGGCTTCTCTCAGATATTGTAATTATGGAGAGGTATATGAATCAAGATCCCAGAACCACAGAATATGCTGAGTTGGAAGGCAAAGGATCATTGAGTCCAACACTTAACCCTCTATAGTACCGTACCAAGAGCCACACCATGTGCCTGAGAGCATTTTCTAAACACTTCTCGAACTCTGCCAGGCTTGGTGCTGTGACCACTGCTCTGGAGAGCCTGTTCCAGTGCCCAGCCACCCTTTGGGTGAAAAACATTTTCCTGATATCCAAACTAAACCTTCCCTGACATAACTGCAGGCCATTCCATCGGGTCTTGTCACTGGTCACCACAGAGAAGAGATCAGTGCCTGTGCCTCCTCTTCCTCCCATTGCCTTGGTTTAAGACAGTTTAAAGGAGAACACTCTGGAATGAGTTGTCTCCCTTTAGAGGTTCAACCAATCCCTTTCCACCAATAAGGAATGAATACGAGTAGATGCAAGTGAAAAAATAATAGTTGACTAACAAGCGGAACAGCAACAGTCAAGAAATAACCGTAAATAACCACCAGATTCAAAAAACCTGCTAAATTTCAAGTACTCTCCAGAACAAAGGGAGATCCAAACATGCTGGGCACAGCTCCCCCCCGCCCCCAAGATGGCACGCCACAGCCAATCCCGTGGTTCAAAGGACAAAGGGAAAATGGTGTCAGTCTTCCCCCCACGCCCCACCTCCACTCTGCTTATCTCCCTGACAGCTGGAGCACCAGCTGATATTGTCTGGATCAAGGGGCTAGTGCTTGAGGAGGGATTTCCCCTTTCTTGTGTTAGGAGACAGCAGGAGCAGGCGAGGCAAGGTGGCTGGGCTGGGGCGACTCCACAGTCTTCTCTCCTGGACCAGGGCACTATTGGTGAGTTGGAGCCACTTTGCTGGAGCAGGGGCCACTCTGCTTGGTGTGGTGGCGACAGGCAGGCACTTGTGGAATTCACCCCAGTGTATTTGAAGGCAGTTCGAAACATCTAACCACAGTCTCTCTGAGACAAGAAAAACCAAAAGAGAACCCAAAAAAGGAAAAGCCTCTGCCCATGCTGCCTTGGCTCTAGAGCAAGAAAAGCAAGAGACAAAAATAGGTGGTCTCTGCCCTAATGCAAAACCCAAAAAGCCCAGCAAGGCAAAAATCGTGCAGCAAAAGACCACAAGCTGGGAGCAGACTTTAAAAGTGCCTGAGGTACCACCCCACCCCAGTTTCTGGGCTGCAGGTTCTTACAGAGACAGTAACAATTTAGGGCACAGATAGATAAGGAATACAATGACATTATGGGTTACCCATGACATCCCCTCATGAGGAATGACCAATGACTGCATTGCCTTTCAGGTGTTTTTCAATACCTCCCAGAATAATCTTCTCCATAACTTGCCAGTGACTGAAGTGAGACTGGCAGGCCTACATTTTCCAGGGTCCTCCTTTTTGCCCTTCTTGAAAATCTGGACAATGTTCATCAGCTTCCGGTCAGCTGGGATCTCTCCAGATTCCCAAGACCACTCAAAAATCATGAAGAGGTTTCACAAGGACATCAGCTCATTCTTCAAGGATACTTGGATGAACCCTACCAGGCTCCATAGATTTGTAGGGATCCAGCTGCAGCAGCAGATCCTGCTCATTTTCAGGGTTGACTGTGGGTTGATCATTCTCACAGTCCTGGTCCTCTGGCTCAGGGCACTCTCTGTCCCTGCTGAAGACAGAGGCAAAGAATGCATTGAACACCTCTGCCGGTTTTTGAGGTAACCATCCTCATCCAGTAACAGGATGATACTACTTTTACTCTGCTTATTGCTATTAATATATTTTAAAAACTCCTTTTATTGTCCCCTACAGTTCTGGCCAGCTTCAAGTCCAATTGAGCTTTGGCTGCATGAATTTTCTCCTTACAGCAAGAGGAGAGCCACTGTCTGAAGGCCTTTGACATGGCTGGTTCAATGACTCCTGCACTTACAGAGGATTGAGCTCTACGGGCAAATCTCTATTGGGCGTATCAATACCATAACTGAAAAACTTACACCAGTATGCTAATAAGACCAGGGCTGAAATGATCTCTTTGAGCTCTTCCTTACTAGCTACTGAGTCTGTTTGCTGCCTCTATTGGCTGCTCCCGGATGGTCAGAGAAGACTCCTTCCTGCTTGCCAGGCCTGTGTGAACTGCCATGCCGCGTGGTCCAGATCACTTGTGCTCCCTAGAGCCATTAATATCTCCCTTGGATGCTCCCAGCATCACCCCATCCTCACCTGCTTGGCTGCCGAGGGCTGCCAGGTCTGACAAGGCCTGGGGCTTCTGATCGGGTGTCCCTGAGCTGGGGAAGCCCCTGTGCAGCCTGATCTAACCCTCACCCCAGCACTTACCTCAGTTGATGTCTCCTAACTGACTTTTACGTCCTTTTGTGCAAATACTTTTACTGTGTTCGAGGAGAACTGCTTTCTTTCTTTTTTTTTTTTTTAAATGCAGCATGTTTATTCAGAGGTTTTGTGAAGGATTTGTGGACTCCCTTGAACACTTTCTGTGTAACCATACTGGGAGTTTTCTAATTGGACAGAACTTAATGAATTGCTGATAGTGGATAGCATCAGGGAAGAGGGCATTTGGATTGGTACATGCTGTGCAACAAAAACTAATGGAAGATAAAGAAATGAGTTGTTTTGACTGGAAGAAAATAATTTATTTTTTCTTTTACAGAGCCTTCCTGAGAAATAAGAAATCCATTTGGGAAATTTGATGACCTTAAAGGTCTTTTCCAACCTTAATGATTCTGTGATTCCAATTATAAATAAGAGTAAACTGCTGATAGAACATAGTATTTAAAGAGAAGCTGGAAATGAGCATCACCTAAGTGCTTTCTCTGGTAAATTCTTGATTTTTTTAAACGGATTTCATTTTTACATCTGTAAGTAAATTCTACTATGAGTTTGTACATTTATGAATAATATTGCTAGCTTACTGTGATTCTTCATCTCAGCAGTGCCCCATATATTGCCAAAGAGTACATTTTGATTTCATATGTCTAACTATACCTTTCAGGTGTTGGAATAAATTCAGCAAGGTGGCAATTATCATAGTATACAATGATGAATTCTGTAACACATCAGATATGGTTTACCAGATACACAAACATGCAGCATATGTGTAACTACTGCTCAAAACAGTTTCCTCATTAAAAAGTAACATTCCTCATTTAAAGAAACGTACAGTATCGAGTCCCAAAAGTTCAATGGCATTAATTGAACTTGTTTATTGAAATTGAGGGTGTAGAACAATATGAGCATGCATCTCCTGGCTCTGAATTCTGAGGCTTAACTACTGTATCTGTAGCAGGTAAGTAAAACCTGACCCTTGATTGCTCTGCAGGCTTCATGAACTAAGACCAAATTTGCTATTTTCTTCCCAGTTCCACGTCCTTTCTATTAATAGGGGATTTTTTCTTTAGATAGTGAGAAAGATCTAGTTAACTAGATGAAATATGGTTAGGAAAACGTAACAAAACCCAGGAATCTTTACCTGGATCCAAATTCATTTTGGTTTTTTATCATGTCTTCAACACAGCATTATGTATTCCACAGAAAATATTTTTATAGCTATGTATTTTGTTACATTATGCTTACCCTACTATAATATTTGAAAAAAAAAAATAATATACATAAAAAGTATATATTATCCACATGTACACATTGCATTATACAAAGGAAGAAAATAAAAATTCCCAATCAGATATTTTTGTAGGTATTCAAACAGTCATCATCTCTGTTGTAACTGAAGATAGGTTTCTAGAATAGATGATTCTTGTCAGGGCAGCTGTGGGAGAGAAATGGAAATGAAATGCAGTTTTATCTTTTGGGGGGAGTAGAGGGGCAGCTATTATATTTCAACTTAATATTCATGTTGCTGCCATTATTCTAATACAAAGGACAACGCTAAATTACAGCTTTATTAAGTTTCTCTGAAATATTTTTGGTGTTACTTAAGTCATTAATAAATATAAGTAAACAGGGTTGGGGAAAATACCAGTCTTGACTCTTAAGCTCTTAACATAGGCTACTGTGTGTGATTATGTTAGTTGTAAAAGTGGCTTATCCTATTTGTGCTCGTTATCTGAGACTGTATTCAATTCAGTGGCTGTCTCTCGTAAGTACTGAACTCTAAGCAGACTTGCAACAGAGCAAAAGGTGGAAATTCTACTAGAAAGCTTTTGTTTTGTCACACAGCAGGTAGCTTTCATTCAGGTGGATTGTATAAAGGTGTATCTACATACATTGTGTAATTTCATATCATTTCTCCTACCTGGTTGTATGGTTGTTTAGGTATTTTTTCTGTGAAATCACAAAGGACACTAAGCTTCTAAACAAGCATAAAACTGATGTTCTTGCCCCTATGGGCAAGTGTTCTTTTTTTGGCTAACCAGTACTTTTCTCTTTATGATAATAACTATGAAAGCTTTGGTGTCAGTCACTGCTTACATGTTGGACCCTCTGTGCATGGGATTTATGATCTTTTATTATCTTTTGCTGTTGTTTTTAAAACACTTGCAAGGGTGGTCGTGAAAATCCCTTTAAGAAAAAGAGTGGGGAATGGGAAGTCTGATCCTATGTATCCTCATGGGCCCTCCATTCTGTTGGATTGCAGTTGAAACTTGAGGTTCTGTAAGAATTTTCAGGCCTTTCTGTCTTCTGACGCTTGATATTGGAAAAATTCTTATGCTTAGAATCTATTCTGTGTATAACTGTTCAGTGATTTGTATGCAAGACAAGTTCTGAATATAATAAGGCCTAAATTGAAAAATAGTAAAAAACCCAGCAGTGGAACTAACTTGTGCAGTCAGCACTGAGAGAAGTACATGTCAATAAAATGGGACTCTGAGAGCAGATTTATCTCTGAATTTCATTGTGGAGAAGATCTAATAGACATAAAGAAACATCGGTATGGAAAGAAGGAATAACCATCAAAGAAATTAGTCTTGCAGATCATGTTTTTTATGACAGAAATGCATTCAAATAACACAAGACAAACATTTACCAGTGAATGAGAGAAGAACTATACATTGTAAAGGTAGGTCAGTGTTGCTGTAGATCTATACAGCTCAGGATCAGTCTGACTATGGTAACTGTATACTTGTATTTTTATTTCATATAATACCATAGACCCGATTCTCAGTTTGTCATTGAATTTCAACTTACATATAAAACTGGAATGTTTCTTCTTTTTAACCACAGTTCAAGGTACTAAAATAGCCTGGAGTGTGCTGTGTTGGCATACAACAGAATTATTGAATGTAAAACCTCCTTGACCAGAATCAAATTTAAGTTATGATTGAAACATATTTTGCCCCTTACTCTTGATCAGTATATGGCCATGCTCTGGGGTTTCTAGTTGAGCTGAGCAAGTAATAAATTATATGTGTGTGCATGCATCTAAAACAAAAAAAAATAAAAAAAAATTCAAATGTATGGCAAAAAAGAGTGAGTAAAGAGTATTTAATAAAATTGCAGACTGAGAAGATTTGAAGGGAGAATAAAAGTGCAGAAAACAAAGGTGAAAGATGACAGGAAGATTCCAGAAAGGGGTATAGTAAAAATAAGAAACTTATGAGCAATAAGGTCAGCCAAGCATCTATTCAATAGCAATACTAATTTACTAACAAAAGAAGTTGGAGTGCTAATAAATTAAGTGAATCTCTTTTTCAATGCTTGCAAAGGACAGCAAGAGTGAATGCCAGAACCAGTCATGAATTCCCCCAGACGGAATAATAGTACTGAATAAAACACAGGTTGTGCCAAAACAAATGCTCTTGAAATTATAATCTCTGAACCTGTGAGCTAGCTAGATTGCAGTGCTAAAGCTTGTGTGCCTACTCCAGAACTGTGCAGAGCACAGCTAAGGGAATCTTTCTCCTTTTCTTGATAATTTTTATTTATCTCCTCCCTGGAGGGAGTGTCACTGTGGTAATTGAGAGGAGGTTCTGCAGGGTCCCCTCTGTCTCTGAGCAGGAAAGAACACTTCTATCCTCACTCAGATTTTGTATTTTATAGAGAGGTTGTTAGGATTTTTTTCTAGTACAGTAGTTGTGCCAAATATGTTATTGCTTTAGCTATGCCACACCTGGTGGGTGCTTTGTTTAGGCAGTTAGAGAACAGAGTAATCTCTCCAGGGAAGTAAAGGAAATGTGGTGTGTTTTGTCTGAGAGAGAACTAGGGCAGTTGAATAACCAAGTGGGAGTATGAGTGTGTGTTGAATACAAAACAGGAAAGCTTGAATAAAAATGAAGTAGCAATTCAGCAAGGTAGCAAGTGTATTGACAATTTAGGAAAGGGTAAAAATGTTCTACAAGATAAATGGCTTCCGTAAGAGAGAGGAAGTCATAGGAACAGAGGAAACATGGAATGCTTTTGGAACATGTTACAGGCTTCCTGCTGAAGCTTGGAGACAGGCTATTCACTTCCATTGGTTTTCACCTTTCTTGTTCTTTAGGAACTAAATTAGAACTGCTCAGGCCTGGGAGAGATCCTGGTGGTCTGAAGTTGTTCATTAACAGCCGTCCAAGTCTTTTGCTTTTCATGACTGGCTGTGGAGAAGTGCAAAAAAGCTTGAAGCATTGGCTTTAAAAGTGCTGCACTGCCTCCTCCAGTGGGGAGGACTTATCAAAGGATTTAAATACACTCATCAGCAGTAGTTATGAAGGAAGCCATCTAATTCATCTTATATTCTTTTCTATAAAGAAGATTTTGTAAGTTAGCTGTGAAAGAAAATGTAAAATACTTTAGTTTTAAATTGTTCCCCCAAGTGACAATATATAAATTTACTAATAAAACTTGCAATCAAATATGATAACTTTGAAAAAATCTTCATAGTTTTGTCTCTGGAGAAGATGCGGCTTTATCTAAATAAGTTTATCCATGCTTTGATAAGATATTTAGGGGGGAAAATATTATCCAATTGTTTGCCTGCACTCAAGAGCTTCCAAAATTTCTCTTCTGAAATTTCAGTTTACAATCTGCTGTGTATGGAATTAGAAATCTCCATTCGTCTTTCAGACTGGAATTACTGGATGGATCCTGATGTCAGATAACTCTATTTGATTTGTGCACTCACAGAGGAAACATATTTGGCTTTTTGGGTGTGGGTGGATGGGTGGGAGGGGAAAGGAAGTCTGACTTTCTGGTTTTTAGCAAGAGACCTCTGAATTCATTGCAAAATTGGAAATGTAAGCTATGGCCAGACAAAACCTTTATCCACAGAATATTAATTAAAATATATTAAAATTTGTGGTCCTTCATCATAAGTTTTTTGATAGTGGAAACAGACAAAGCAGTCTCATGGCATTATTAAGTGCTTCAAACTGTATCACTAGGCAATCTTGTGTAGTGTGCATCATTAGCGTGTTCATTATCATAATCAGCAAATTAAGCAAGCCGTGTGTTTCCACCCGTTTGGATCACAAGGTGTGAGTATTTTATATACATATATATATATAAATAAAATATGTGTACATATCTATGTTAAAACTCTTATTTTTAGCAACAGGGACAACATCAAGCTTTGATTAAACACCCTGGGCAATGTTGGCTCTTATTGCATATTATTTTGTGAAGTAATACAAAGACTGCTCTTCAGTGAATGAAATCTGACCTGGTGTTAAAAAACCGAACATGGTGGGAACACAGTATTCTGTTTTACTGGTGCTGAACTGCTTTTTATAAATTGTTGAAGTTTAAACTTTTGACTCCTGGAATGTGGAGAACTCTGTGCAAGTCATCTAGAGTTGATTGTACTTGACAAGGGACTTGGGACTCTAGAAAATGAAAGATACTGTCTTGATTCAGTCTAGTCTAGTGTGTATGAAATGAGTTATCCTCTTTAGATGCTTCATTGCCTGTAGCATTTACAGGGAGCGTTTGGACTCTCCTTTAGATGTTTATAATATACATGTCTCCATTGAGCTAAGATGAATCTCTCAATAATAGCTGTGGAATAAGAGAAACAAAGCAGACCTTGCCATTACAACTAAGGCTTTCCTAATGGCTACCTGGCTTCATATTGGTAGTCTTTGATGATTGCTAAATATATTTGGAGGACTACACCAGATGAAGATTAGTAAACAGTTTTGGGTTTTTCTATTATTATCAATTGCACTAAAAATTAATTTTTCCTCTCATTCTGAATGAAAATATTTTCTTCCTCTGCTGTTTTGTCTTTTTTTGCTTTTTTAATCTGTCTTTTTCGCCTTCACTTTTTTTTTTTTTTTGACTCTATCCTTCCTTTTGCTTCCTGGCTGGAACATCCAGATTGGTGTTTTAATCAGTGAAGAACTGCAACATAAAGCACAAGCTTTCATCGGCAAAATCAGAGATGCATATGTGCTGTGAAGAAGATTGCTAAGAAGACTTTGGATACTGTTTCAGGTGCTGTTTAAATAATGTGATTATGTGTGCAGCTAACAAATGTTTGGGCGTCCTTGGGATCAAGAGGAGAAGGAGTTCATTGTGCAGTATTTCTTTCCCTAAGAACAGATGAAAGATCACGGTATTTAATATTGCAGTTTTCCCAGAACAGATGCATAAAAACTCTTTTAATGGTGTTATTTTGGACATTATTTTCTATGTAAAAAGGTTTCTGCTTTCTGATACATTCTTTTTAATTCTGGCAATTGAGCTCCTAGCTTCGGTTTTCTTCACACAACATTGTTTGGAGAACTACTGCCCCTGACACATACTAATGTCTGTAAAACACTTGATTCATTCTGCAGTCTGAAACAGTTTGAGCGCCACAGTCTGCCAGCATTACCAGAGTGCCATGGACTCCCATTCCAAGGAACTGTCATACCATATCACTCACAGCTCTCACATCTCTGTTTCCCATATTATCATCTCCTTAGAGCTTCCAGTTGGCAGTACGGGTCCTTAGCACCAGAGACTCCGATGCAAGAAAGAAGGCAGTAAAACATCTGCCAATTTTTTTAAATAAAGAAACCATACCTGAAGTGAACAGTAAAGCCATGCTTGGGTAATGAATAAACTTTCATTCAAATGTAAAATTTGTTGCTTCACTCTATTTTTTATTGAAGTTGATTGGTGCTACTTAAATCATTTGACATGAAGTATGGTATAGGTAAACAGAAACAGAAGAAATGGGAGGATGACCATAATTTTGCACTGTTATACATTATATTTGATATTCAACCATGGTATACACTTGAGGGGGTGAGTAATGAAAAAGAAGAAATGTCTTCACCAGTGGCCAAAATCTATGATATTGTGATGTAAACATCTCATCAACGCAAAAAGAACTGGTCCACCCAGAGGTTGCTAATGTTTATGTATTTTAAACTGTTGTAGTATAGGGTATTGTTCACATAATGCATTGTTTCTGTCCTTCCAAACTTTTTCAGAAAGGCTGTGGCCTTCACTGGTGAATAGAATATTCCCTTCTACCATTTAATCTTGAAAGCATTTTTGTGAGGCTTAATTATTTTTAGGCCTGATCAATACAATAAATGGAATTTTGCTGATTCAAATGTCGATCATATTAGTAACTTCCTTAGACTTCTTAAAGAGTATCTTAACTTTCTTCTCAGCAGAGTCATTGCAGAAGTGTTAAAAATACTGTTGCATAATAATAAAAATATTGTTAAAAGTTAAGCCTATATTTGAAGTCTTCTTCAGTCATGTTATTTTCTCCCTCTGCTATACATGACTTCAAGTCCCCTTATCTCTAAAATCTGCATTTTGATGATAGATGGGTAGGGAAAGAGTATCAAGGAAAAGTCCCAGCTTGGGGAATATATTCAATAAAAGAGTCTTTTAAAGCTGGTGATAGCTACTTTTTTTTTTTTTTTATCAATGATACCAAAAGAAAAAAACCCCAAGAAAATAAGAAAATTGAGGTACTGGTTTGGCAAGGTTCTGTTGAGTGATGAACTGTGCTGGAATGTCATATACATACCAGCTCCTTTTTGGATCTGGTTAAAGAACAAGTCTTGATTGTTGATTTTTTTTTTTTAAGAATTAATTTAATAAATGGTCCTTCCCCTCTACGCTTTCCCCTTAGTAGTCATTCATCTTAGTTATCCTTTGGTATGGGAGCTGATTGTGTTGAGTACAGAAGAAAACTTACATCAAGAAAGAACTTACATCAGAAACCATACATCAAGATTGTCTACTGTTTCTAGATAGTCCTTAGGGGGACTTTCTTCACCCAAATTACTTACAGTAACAAAGAGGAGTATTTTTTGTTTCTTAAAATTTATTTTCGTCCTATAATTACTTAAATACGCTAACATTTCAAAAAATATGGGACAGAGCCCTCTAGTATGAATTGATTGTGTGTGTGTTTCAAAGGACTTGAAATATGTCACCTCTATTTTGTTGATGCTTTGGATAAAATAGGTCTAAAATATTATTTATTATGCCAGATTATGGCTGGAAGGACATGACTTGGTTTAAAAAATGAAAAGAAAAAGTTTCCAAGGGTGTCACTGTCTTGTGACAAATATTGTGAGAAAAATTGGAGAACTTTTCAGATAAAAGTCAGACATCTCAATGTCATTATGACAGTGGGTGTTTTGCCTCTTGTGGGAATCAACACATACACGTAACCAGGGCAACTGCCACGCCTCAATTGAAATGCCAAGTGTAGATTTATTTCATTACCTCTCTGAAAACACCAGGTGGCAGAGACACATGGCTCCATCAGGCTTAGCTAAACCTAGAGGGCAGCAGGGAGGGGAGGCCCACTACCTGTCCCAATGTAACAAACAACTTCCCGCACGCACAGTTTACCTCCAGGATGTGCTTTTATGATTTCTCTCTGTCCCAGCAGGAGGCTCAAGCATGTCTGTGAGAGTGTGTTATCTCTGCACAGGAATTCTACTTCTCAAAACAGGCAGAGTATGAACCTACCTCCCATGCCACTCAGGATTTTCCACCACTGGGGCAGATCTCTGGGCAACGTCTCTGGAAATCTCAGCCCTAATTCTGAATATATTGCAGCCTGTATAGAGGAGACATGGCAGAATTATCAACAAAAACATGGTGTCTTTAACATTCAGAGGGAATGAACATTTTCAAAAGGTGATGTGTCAGACCTGAAGGGGAGAAGGAGGTGAATGGCTGAGAAAGATCATTCCCTACTATTCCCCCAACAGACTGAGTGCGATTATTACTAAACCTGTGGAAGAAGCAGCTGAGATCAGGACAGGCAAACAGCAACGAATACATATCCCAAATAATCTTAATTGCCTCTGATGTTATCTTTATACAAGCTGGTACCACAGAGTATATGAACAAAGCAATCTCGATTTGTGTCCCTGATCCGAAAAAGATTCATCTTGTGGGCAAATTGCCTGACATATATGGACAAGTGTACAAGATTCAGTGCCACATCCCCATTATCAGACTGAGCAGTATGGTGACCAATGAGATCTGTACTCAATATACAAATGTTTTCGACAAAATTATTATTTTTTCATTTTCTCTCTCATGCCCCTTTAGTTGGGCGACAAATATGTCTTGGTTTAAGACAATTTTAAGAGGTGGACACTCTAAAATGAGTTGTGTCTCCTTATAGCTTTAAGCAATCCCTTTCCACCAATAAGGAGAAATGAATGCAAGTAGATAACAAGTGAAAAAATAAGTAGTTGACTAGAAGGACTGTGTGAATGCTAACAGCCTGGCTGCAGAGAGATTTCTCAGTTTTCTAACAGTGTCTGTGTGAAAGCCTTGCTTTCTCACGGACGCTAAAGGAAAACAATTGGAAGAATATGTAAACCTTGTATTGTATTTCATACCAAAGGGAAAATTATCTGAAGTAGGTGTTGTTGGGTTCAGCCAATCCCTCTGGGGGATGGCTGGTCAGTGAACCAATAATCTTAATGTCATTCTCAGGGCTAAGGTATAAATGAGCAAATTTAAATAAAATACGTAGGTTTGTTCTCGTACTAAATCGTCCACGTCGCTTTGTTACTCGGTTTCTGCTCACTAGATACAGGACTGTTACTTCTTTAAGCTAAATCAGTAGTAAAGATGGTGGAGAGCTATTGGAAACAAAAGCAAACTCAAAAAGGTGTCGCTGTTGTACCACGGTCTGAGAGAATGATGACACAAAGTCGGTTCAGGGAAACCATGAGCGAGCCATTTATTAATTAATTTCTGACAGGCTTAAATCCCTTAGTTCGCAAAGATGGCATAAGATCTTTGGTCATTGACCACCTGCCTCTCGTACCGATTGGCTGAGACTCACAACACCCATTCAGAAATATTTTTCTAGTTAACATCATAACAAGTCTGCATAACAAGTTGCAGGTGCAAGATAAGAAATTAGTTTACAGAAGCCTTAACAGTGTTTTCCATAGTTTCTGTGAGAAAAGTAGAGTTCTCACAGAATGGCATTTTGCTGAAGGATTTCTCTGCTAAAGGCCTTTCAGCATCCACGAAAAGGGACCCTCCTCCTGTGCTTCCTCTGCTCTACAGCAAAAGCCAAGAAGCAAGAAAGGCAAGATACAAGAAACAGCCAAGAGGTAATCCAAGAGGAGAGGGAGAGAGAGATGTCCCTGGCTGTTCTAAGTTTAAAAAGCCCAGGGCACCCCCCACTCCCTGCCCCACTGTTCTGTTTCCCAGCCACAGGCTCTCAATGAGGCAGTAACAATTTTGGGCATGGTTATATATGTAATACAATAAGATTTGGGGTTATCTAGGACAATAGTAAATATCAAATTCTGATGATTGTTGACTGAAGTACCAGACTAGCTGATACATGGATTTAGATGGCCTAATTTTAACCAAAACCTTGCTGCTTGCATTTATTTCTAACTAATTTGATCTCTATCTATTAGAGAACTTCATCTAATAATTGCAATTAGGTCTACTGATTTTTTGTAAGCAGATTTTGAACTACTCCAAGCAACTCTTGAGTTCATCAGTTAAATTAGAGAACTTTCTTCAATTAGAATCTGTATGCATAATATTCAAAATAAAACTTTATCAATATGCATGTGCATTTTGAGTGGCTTCCTTAGTTGTATGTCTTGAGCTCTTCCACAGTCAATAAATTCTATTAACTGTGCAATAGAGAAGGATTGCATTGCTGTTCATCCCACAGAGTAAAATAATGGTATCTAAGAGTTGTTAAGAGCTGCCTTACAGCATCTTTGTGATTTACAGTCTTTTTCCAGCAGGCTTATCCCTAGGGGGCTAAAACTAGGAATACAGTATGCTTATTGCCATGCCTCCATTGTTTAATTAATGAGCACCTATTCTGAGTTATGCATTAAACTTCCTGCCTTTGAGACTGTGTTAATTAGCTCAATGCAAAGTCTCTTCTAGCAGTACACAGAGAGAATGTGATATTTTGAAAACAAAAATATGATAAAAAATAATGTTAATCATGTTCGAATAACTAGTGGTGGTATTCAGGGTGCTATTCTTTGGGGACATTTTGTTCCGCATAGCTCTGCTGTTTTGCATAGCTAATGTATAAGAGGACTTCGATGCGGCATAAATGTTTAATGTAGTTGAAGCATATCCTAGAAGGCTGGTGGAAAAACTAGGGTGTACTTGAAACTCACATGAGTTTCCCAAAGGAGAGACCAAATCTGAAGTCCTAACCCAAGGACAGACAAGTGACTGTGACAGTGAGTACATAGTATTGTGGTTTTTGACACTGTCCCTAGAGTGCTGGAAATCAAAATCTGTTCTCACTGGTAACAACTTTAGCTTTATGAAAAAGATCAGGGCTGCTTTGGCATTTGTCAATTTCATTTGCTAACTTAGTCTATTAATCTAGTCTCCAGTTGTTTTCATTAGGGCAGAATAAAGTGACTAATTCTGTTAACCTCTGTGTGCACTTTCGTTTTCAGAACAGAAGTTAGTTAATTCTCTTTCCAAACACGAGTGAAAATCCACAGGAGCTTTGAAGTGTCCCAGCATTTCTAGAGTCATCCTATGCAATTCTGGTGGCAAACCAAGAGTATATGAACAGCAATACAAACAAAACTGATTTCCATGTGTTCACAAGGATGTGTACATCATGTAAGCCTTTATCTGCTACGGCTAGTCACTGTGACTCTGGAGTTTTTACTTGGTTCTAAGATATATATATATGGGAAAATCTTTGTGTTGAAGAATCTTCAGCTTACTGCAGCTCATACATTGCTCACTATTCCATCTGTCATATTTTATTTTTCAAATATATCATTTTTGACCTCCATCAATCAAAGTGGCATGGAAATTTCAAACAAACCCAGTATTCGTAAGTGCTAGAATTGGTACAAAATATGAATATTCCTCTTTACTCACATTAGTTTTCTGTTGTGAGTACGAGTATGCCAGAAACTTGAATAATGCTTCTGGTAGCTTACGATTTATAACTGCAGTTGATTACTTCTCTGAAATGGAAGGCTTTGAAATCATTATCACCAGAATTTAGAGGGAAGCATTTGCTGCTTTCCTCTCCGTCAGACTGAAGAAGCTAATATCCTTTTAATGACTCATCTCCTTGGTTTTATCTCTGTTTGAAGCTGGAAGAAAGCTAAGCTGATTTTTGGGGTGTTATCCACCATGCACCATTACTATGTTGCAAAAATAGTTTGGTTTTTGGCTGTACTAAGTATGGCTAGAAGATCAGGGAACTTCCGTTTCAGCTTTGTTTTATATATTACTTGTATTGAGGTATATACAGTATATTTGTATTGCTGAACATAAATACTCTAGAAATATTTTAACAGTTTCTAGAACACTCAAAAAACATGAGAGTGAAGAAAAAGCAGTGAGGCATTAGAGAGCAGTGTTGTTCTCCATTATGAATACTAAAAAAGTCTAGTGAAACCAGCTGTAATCTGGACTGATAAAATACTACCACTCACAGAAATGTGTTCCTAGTTGTAAACATGCCCCAATAAGGTCTTGCATCTTCAGTATTGGGGGGTTTGGGTTTTGCTGTTGTTTTGTTTGTTTGTTTGCGTCATTTGTTTTGTTTTGTTTTCTTGTCTTTTTACTTGGCTCCAGTGTACTCTTAATTAAAAGAATAAAATTGCTTATAGTCTGATAAGTTTCTGATTCAGTATTTCCAGTTTTATAGAGGAACTACTGAGATTCTCAGCCTGATGAATATCTCTATTCAAAGTCTGTCCAAACCTGCCTTCCTCAATTGCTTCTTACTCATAAATGTGTGCTTGCTTTTTGCATGTTATTTAGGTTAGGTGCTGAGAGCCCTGTGTCAGCATACACTCTGCATCTCAGTATGTTGAGTCTAAACTCAAAAAGAATCAAGAAACTCATGTCAAGTCTTCAGAAAAAGTTTCTCTGCCTTGTCCTGTACTGTTCAGAACACTCTAATAGTATTGAGCATCCTATAAACCGGAAAGTGATGAGCTGTGGAAAAGAGGCTTTTGAGGTGAGGAAGGATTTGAACAGTGCCACTGCTTGGTCAAGCACTCTGACTTGTAACTTGCTTCTCAGGGTTTGGAAGGGAAGCAACAACACTGTACTCTTTGACATTTTCTAAGAAAAATTTAACCCTGTTTGGCTCATTTCTGTAGCCAAATTGTGAACTTTCTTGGGTGAATACTGGTGCATGTTTGAAGGCTGAGGAACTAGGAAGCATTTTTTACTTTTCTGCTATTTCTATTGTATGTAAAGAATGCAAAAATTTTTAGTAATCTCAGTAGACTTTTGCAGAAATTTTGAATCCTTATCACTATGATAATGCTAATTATGTGGTTCTGATAGCTGCCCTTGGTGACCACAATAACTGTCAGGCAGTCTGGGTAACATGGTTTCTGTTTTCCAGTTCATTCCTTGTGTGAGAAAAAATGACATTATTAATGAACTGAATTGCACCTTTCCTCTCTTATTTCATAGCACAGGTTTTGGTCTGCTGTAATTAAGAGTGTAAGGAGTCTGTGACATCTTAATTTCTAAATTCAGCAATACCCAGGTGAATGACAGTACAGCTGTCTGAAGCTAATTTTGTAAAGAGTGCTTTTAAAAGAGAAAACATATGCAAAACCCTGTACATTTTTTGTCATTCTTATGACATATGTACTGGAGAGATCTGCACGAGCTAGTATACAAAGTTATTATACTGGAGTTGTTAAACATGCTGCATTTCAGAACGACTTGTTCCCTGCATGGAGTGTGGGTTGGTTATTTTCATGGGATTTTTTTTTTTTAAAATGATATGGTCTTCCAGTCTTTTCTAAATTCTAAATAGTTGCAGCAGGAGTATACACTCTAACATTTCGTCACAGTTACAGCTTACATGTATTAGCTTTTCATTATTGGTAGCCAGCAGAAGTAGCAGTTTTTTTCCATGTAGCTACTACATTAGGAATCTGGTATAGTGTAGAAGCTTCAGATCATATTATTTTTATGCTGTAAGACATAAATTTGTTGTCATGTACTGTTCTTAATATTTGTTATTGCCCCTGAAATTATCTGTATAAATTAATAGTAAAGACGATTAAAATTTAAGTGTAATAAAACCTGTCAATCTAAAAATTCCTGTTTCATTACTGAAATACCTTATCAAATTATCTGTAACAGAAATAAATATCATCCTCTTGCTACTGCACTGGGTAGTGTGGGAGAAGTGACTGAAACTGGGAATAGCTATGAGTGGTTTTGCCAGCACAAAGTCCTCATTTGCTGTTACGGTGGTGGCTGCTTGCAGTGACAGGTACTTGACAGAATCAGTATGGAGTCTTATGTAAGTTTGCTCTTGAAAGCAGCTTGATGCTTCTTAGGGAGCAGTACTACAGAAGTAGCTTCTGTAAATAGAGATGAAGCAAAGCTGAAGGACAAATGTGGGCCCAAGTAACATCAAGAAAAGGTCCAGGCTATAGCTGAAAGTAGTGTAAGGTGGACCTTGTGCCTAACTGCTGTCTACACAGACTACCCTGTGTAGCTACCAGCTCCTCTTTGAGTCATGGGTCAGTCTTGCAATAGGTCAGTCTTGCAGCAGAAATAAAGTAAATATAGAGTGAGCAGTATCTCTTGTTGAAAAATCAATCCAACTAGGATGGAAGTCTGTGGGTTTAAGGAAGCCCTGTAAAAGCTGTTGAAAGAGAAATGGAGTGAGGGCTGTGTAAAGACCTAGGAAGTCTGTTCTTCCCATTTTTCAGTAGCTTGCACTTGTAAGAGACGGTCCAAAGGCCCTTCATCTGTCTCACGATCATCTGTAGAGAGCGAGACCCCGAGCCTGGGCCTGCCCGAGGTGGAGAGCTAACCAAGCACAACGTGCCGATGGCACACACCTGTTTGCGGTGAGCCGTGTTGGTCCTGCTGTGACAGCGGCAGGGACAGCAGGGGACATGCTGCCCACTACCTGCTCTGTGCCATTAACCAAAGACAATGGGCATTGTTCTCGCACCTGTGGGCATTGCTCTCACACCTGTGGGCATTGCTCTCACACCTGTTTGGCCGTTTGCCCCTCGCTCTTGAAAAGTGTATAAAAGGACTCTCTAAGAAGACCCCAATCGAGATCTCCCCACGGAAGAAGACGGACCTCGAGGACTCTGCCGGCCGTTGGTAGCTATAACCCCCCCTCCTGTTCTCTTTCTCTCTCTCCCTCTCTATCGCTGTGTTGGAACGCAATAAATTGCATTGTGCTGATTAAAATTAATACTTTTCCCCGACTGTGTTTCTTTTTCACTCTGAGATTTGGGTAACGAACCATCACGACCCCCACTTGTCTTAGCGGATCATGACAGCACTACAGCTGGGGGAGGTTCTTAAACTGTCTTTCAGATGTCTCTCTTCCAATTGCTTGTCAGAAGCAGAGACGGATTTTTGTGCCTGTGGAACTATTCTTATGTCCCCATGAATTGTTTAGTCTGCTGAATTACTGTGTTGAATAATAAATGAAAGCAAAGCACAGCCCCCAGTTTCTGAATTGCAGTATTCAAGTAGGACTGAAACTCTCTTCGGGTTTATGAGATGTGAAGCTAATATATTTTATTTAGAAAATATAATGAAGTAATTTGTGGCAATTTTGAAAGAGTTAATAGTTTTATCTATTTAGTGGTATATTAAGGGGGTTGTTTTGAAAAGTAGTAAAAAAATAAACACTATATATTTAACTACAATTTTTTTATATATACACATATTTAACTTGATTTACACTTTAAACACTTCTTACAAACATGTTACAGGTAGTTGTCTCCTATTGTTACAAAAGAATCTTTTATGTTTGACTTTATTAAAATGAAGTTCTCTAAACATTTCTTTGATCAACACAGTTGTGTTGGTTTTGCATGGCCTGTTTTTTGGTAGCAGGGGGGCCACATAGATGGCTTCTGTGAGAAGCTGGTGGAAGCTTCCACCATGTCCAGCAGAGGCAATCCCTGATGGCTCTGAAGATGGACATGCTGCTGACCAAGGCTTGGACAATTAGAGATGATGGTAACACCTCTGTGATCACATATTTAAGAAGAAATCAAAACAAAAGGTGGGGGGCAGTTGTAATTTTCCAGCCAGAGTAGGAGTAAGAACACGTAAGAGAAACTACATGGAGACACCAAGGTCAGTGGAGAAGGAGGGGGAGGAGGTGCTCCAGGTGCCAGAGCTGAGATTCCTCTGCAGGCCGTGGTGATGACCATGGTGAAGCAGCTGTGCCCCTGCAGCCCATGGGGATC
>VZRV01005825.1:39166-99024 GCA_013398115.1 Falcunculus frontatus
CTGTACTGCTTAGAGTGTAACTCTGAAGTTCCTTGTAGCCTGTAATTCCTGCTCTCTCGTACTGGGTAGACATAACAAAGCCTCTCCAGGCTTTGCCTTCAAGGACAGCCAGGCTGTTCTAGGCCCAAAATGTGTAAACCAAAGATTCTAAGGGGGGCAAGCTGAGGGGAATTACATCATTAAACTGGGGCTTTAATTGGAGAATTAACCCTGATATGATTAAAGTGTGAAGAACTTGTGACCTGTTGTCCATCTTGGGGTCCATTTTTTGGAAGCAGCCTCTGGCTCCCCCAGGGTGTACCTTGAAGGCCCTTCAAATAAATACCTGTCTTTATTCCCTTACTCTTGTCTAGTCTCTGTTTCTAGGTGGCTGGAGAAGGCATCAGAGGAGTTCATGGAGAACTGTCTCCCATGGGAAGGGACCTCACAGTCTCACAGGGGAACAACTTCTCTCCCTGAGCCAAGTGGAAGAAAACCTTGGGTGATGAACGGACCAAAACCCCCACTCCTGTTTCCCTGTGCTGTCAGTGGGAAAGAGGGAGGGGCTGGGGGGAAAAAAGGGGTTTCTAAGGGCTTATTTTATTTCTCATTTTCCTGCTCTGATCTTGTTAGTAATAAATTCACTTTATATCTCCAAGTTGAGCCTGTTTTGCCCTTGGAGTGTTTTCTCCCCGTCCTTATCTCATCTCATGAACCCTTCATTAAATTTTCTCTCCTCAGCCTAGCTGTAGCAGGGGAGAGTGAGTGAGCAACTTTCGTGGGTGCTTGGTGTTTGGCCAGTGTCAAACCATGACAACAATTTACCAAGTTCTGATCTTAATTGACACCATTAATAAATCAGAAATTTCTCTATAGCAAAGAAAATTTGTCTCTTCTAATGGCAGAAAAAAACTGTCTCTGAATTGCAGAAAAAGTCATTAATGTATTTGTCCACTAAAGAATAATATTAAAGCACAAATACAATCAAATAAAAGAGTACAGCAGATGAATTGATGAATATTACAGGGATTGATTTTTTTTGGTAGGAGGGAGTTTGAACTTTTTTCTTTCCATGTTATTGAATATAAAATTTTCCCTTGTACTCTGTAGGGTTTTGTCTAAATCTAATTTTATTAGCTTTGAATAAAAGATAAAGTATTCACACTTTTTGAAAAATTGTCAGTGAAAATGTATAACTTGGTTTTGGTTTAGTTGAATATTTTTGTCAGGGACCAAAAAATTAAAGGAAAGACATTTAAAATCTTACTATCATATTAGGGATGGGAAATTTGTTTTCAAGCCAGCTGTACTGAAGTACACTATAATAGTATTTCTCAGAAGTATGAATAAAAGAGGATGATTGAAGTGGCAAAATTATAGCAATTTTAATGAATAGATCTCAGTGCTCTATAAAGAAAACTGTTTTGAAAGAAAATAAATATAAAGTAAGGCTTGTTCAGTGATGTACAGGAAGGAAACTTCCAGTCTCAAGAAATCACCTCTGTAGCGTCTGTTGAATTAACTTTCTGGACGACTTGATTCTGAAAGACTCTAACCACAGGGAGGTACAGCTCAGTAATGTGAATTAGGTCTGATTGCTGTTCTATGTAAGTTAGACACTTAGACATCTGATGACTCACCTACACTACACGGAGTGATGCATCTGATGACTTAGTCATGTCACTTGTGTTCTCCAATTTTGTAAATGCTTCCGGCTACAGAATTTTTGAGTTCCAAATTCCCTAAGCATCCTGATGATGATTCATGCTGTTACTGTTTATAACCTCCTATAGAACTTAATTTCTAGTGTCTAGCTGACTAATCTATTCATCACTTGCAGCAGAGGTGGGGGAGTGGGGATAGATTTGCAGCACCTTCTTTTATATCAAGTATCCAAACATCAAGAACAGTCCTTTTCCTGAAAACTTGACGTATATAAGGGGAAAGGTGAGATATTTTATATCAACATCAGTTCAAGCTCATTCTTGTTTTATTTGTGGATTAGTCAGCAGCGATTTTTATTCAAGATCTGCCATCTAGTTACATGAAATAAAAAATACAAAGTGCCATATCCGAAGAAAAAATGTTCCGCTTTTCCCTTCCTTCTCTGTAGAAATAGTAAAGGGATTAAAGCTATGACGTAACAGAGAATACATTGAAAACAGATTTTTTTTTTACCATTTTGTTTCTTGTGAAAAAGCTGACTGTTTAACCTTTAAATTGCAGTTCGCAGAGTTCTAAATTGTAGAAAGATGGGACTTGGACAGGAAGTTAGCATTGTCACATATGGTTTGCACTTGTAAAATAGACAGTCTACTATAGGTTTGTAGTCATCAATAATTTGATCTAATTCCCCTTACAGGTAAAATGCATGAGCAGCGCTTCCAAGTGCTTTTCTCGGCACTATTTCAGTTTGATCCTGAATGACAGCTAGCAAAAAATAAGATACTCAAACAAACAAACAAACAAAATTCTAAGGATGTGTCAAGTTGTGGCTGGTGTTCCCTTAGCAAGTAGGCTCTCTTGATCAAATCCCCATGGTCCCCACCCTTTCTTAGAAAGAGAGAGATGTATTTCAAATCCATTTTGCAACTTTGTATTATTTCCTACCTTTTGGAATATGACTACTCTGAAAAACAACTGCTTCTTCAAGTCTCTAGCTGTTGTCATTTCAGTAGTATCCAGGGATTTTTGTCTCACTATTTATTTTTACTTTTTTTTTATTACCTGCTGACTGGGGTTGTTCACCAGAAAAGGGATACATAGATAGAGAAAGAGGGAGAGTTTCCTCAGAAAAAATAAATGTCTCTTTTGGTTTAGAATACATGATAATTGAACCGGCAATGTGTATTTATTTCCAGGATAGTAATTCAGGTGTAATTGATCTTCCAAATATCCATCCTAAGTATTGGAGGACAACTAAAAGTTGGCAGTTCTTCCTGGTAATTTAATCAGCTTTTGTGTTAGCTCTTTGCAGGAGACTGACAACTACTGGAGCAGTTGAGAGACTGTTCCTTAATTGCTCTGTACTGCACAATAGAAAAGTTCATCAATAATTTGAACAATTGTTTTTGGAAGAGAAGCTGCTTATCATGTCTCGCTGTGCAACAGCACAGCAACACTAAGAGTAATCAATAGTAAAATACACTGTTAAGTAAAGCAAATTAGAACCCATTACAACATAATTGTACCAGGAAAATCCTATCAGTTTCTTTCTTAATTGGAGGTTTCTTTCTTTACTGGAACATTATTATTCAGAAAGAACAGAAATGTATGAACATAGTTCCTTTTAAAGCTTTTGCATGCACATGCAAAATATTTGTCTGTATGAAATAGACACATAGTGTCTTGCACATTAATCTACTAAATGTTTCTATTATACAGCTATACAATAGTATCAAATAAATTAACCTGTAGTTAGGTGGGCTTTCAAGGTCCTGCAGAGAACTTGGATTTCAGGCTAAATGACTTGTAGAGAAGTTACATGCTGCGTGGAGGTTCAGGTCACCTGGGGATGGTGGTTAAGTTTTAGAGTGGCAGAGTAGTCCAGGTAGTTTGGTGAAAAACAAGGAATCTATCACAGAGAAACATGCTTCTAAGAGTGGTATGTGCTTCTACAGGAAGCTGGATTTTGGAACCAGCACTTGCTTTTAGATAGATCTGAATGGATACTGAATATTGAACTTGAGTAAAGGTGAAGTCTTAGGGAGACTGGGGAACATGTGAATTGATACATTTGTGTATGTTCTAGAAGTCGAACTTCCCACAGGTGTTTGAAAAATCTGTTTTGAGAGTGGAGTGTGTCTCTACTGTGAACTGAACTTAAATGGTCTTGTCTATCCATGCTTCAACAATACATCACTTGGAATCTTTCAATTGCAGACAGTCTGTGTTAGTCTTCTATTCACTCTTCTTCATGAGGAAATAAGTAATGACATAAATTTATCCCAGTGAATATTCTAGTAATTGCAGAGACTGACTGAATATTTTAACCGATGAGTATTGCTTCAAGTTAACTGAGGTGCATGCACCTTCTTTCTGGGGATAAAATATATCAAGTGGTTTTGAGAAGCTATGGCTTTGTTCAGGCCCACTGCTGAATAAATTGTACATTTAGACTTAGAAAATAGCATACCCTTTTCTGTAAATATTAGTGCTCCTATAAGGCAGATACAAATACCCTATGTAAAGAATAAAGATCTTTAAATTAATGAATAACTTATCCAGCTTCACGACTAGAGGAAGTCATTACTTTGTTACTTATTTTTTGTTTGTTGTTATTTTGTCTGATTTGTGATTAATTGGAACTGTAACGCTTCCCTATTTTGACAGGTAAGACCTGAACTTTCCTCCTCAAATGGCAAAAGATGAGAAATGGGAATGTGCTTTTGCTCTTGTATATGGAGAACAAATAGAGGTAACACAAAATACAGTGCACTGTGTGACTACCTCTGTTAAGACACAAAAAAGCAGTAATCTCTGAAATAAAACTTGGACCTAGAACATAAAATCTTGTAGACTAACACTGGAAACTCAAAATCGTAAGACATGATTGCTTATAATAATGGGATACTTGTTCTCTTTTTATAGTGAGAAGAAGCCTTATCCTAAGTTTTTGTTGCCTTTGCTGTGGTTATTTTGTCAGTTTAATTTTAGCAGGCATTTGACTTCAGCAAGAATTTAATTTAAGTTTAATTTTACCCAGATATCTGCCAATTCTGCCTTCAGAACTTCCCATCAACTTTAGAATAAGTAACTGTGTAAGTGCTTAGTCAACCTTGCACGTGTGTGTTCCCCCAGTGAGTACCAGCACGCTCACACTGCACGTTCACACATTGTGATAGCCCTTCTAAGCACAACTTAATTTATTTGATGAAATCTATTGAAAAAAACCCTTTTTTTTCCTTCTCCTTGAAGGAGCACTGGTTAGACTTAGTCATGGTGACAGTATATGCAAAAACAAAACTAAAAAAAAGGGTCTGCGTTTTTTTAAAAGAAAGAACTGACATGAGGAAAAAAATCAGCACATCCATTAAGGGAGAATGAGGAATAAAAGGAGAGGGAGGAGAGGGTAGCAAGAGAGAATTATAGATGTTAGAAATTGTTATGCTTTTAAAAATAAAGCCAAAATACTTTTGTTGGAATGGAATCAAGTTATTTGTAAAATTGAACTCCTACCTTGGACTAGTGATATTAGATTTGAGGGTATTTGAAGGTGAGGGCTGAACTGTTTTGCACAAATGACTCAAGGATTAAATACACTTTACATATATCTCTCCTAATCAGACAATGAGAGTCTAGCTGTACTTGACTACAGGCAGACTATAAGGTCCTTTTTCTTTACAATCCACAAACCATGAGCAATAGCTACTCTGCATCCTTTTTATGCAGTCATTTCTATCTAAAGATAAAAATATAGAGACATAAAGTAAAAATGTGGAGATATCACCTAACCATTCATTTAAAAAAATCTGTTTTCTTAGGGTTAATAGGCCCTAAGACTTCAACACTTCAAAGCAAAATACAAGTCATAAAATGGTTTCATATACCCATAACAGATCAATAAGTTTTTGAATTAAAGTACACTTGCAGCAGAAAGTACTTTAATAATCAGAACAACTATTATTATTTATCAATCTCATAACTGCAATTTCATAAAATTATTCATTAATGATTTTATGAATCTTTATGAATTCAGGAGACCAGGCAGATTGCTGGTCTTGGTTAAGTATAGTTTGGAAAAAATTATCTTTGTAATTTTTTTAATGTAAGATATCGTCAATCAATAAAGTAAAAAGGAAAAAATATATCCTAGGTATCAAGGAATCAAAAATTAAGAGAGATGAAGTAAAAAATACAAAAATGATAATGTACTGAAAATGAGCCATGACAACAAACCCATGGCTTATGTAGCCATGAAAAAAATACACTGGCTCTCAGAATCCACATTCACTTTAAAAAAGAAATGTGATATGAAACAGTTAAGTCCCTAATAAGCTAGGAACTTTGCAATGGCTTTCCATATACCTATTTGAAATATACTCAATTTCTATATAGGCATTTTAAAGGAAAACTAAGTTTCAGAGGTTCTTTGCTTAATTGACATTTTAGTTACTTCCTCTATAGAATGGATGTTGGGCACTTTATTTTTTTTAGCTGTGTGAGTATTACAGACTAAGTCAATGGTAATATTTACATTTATTATAACTCTTTCTCACAGTAGTTTTTTTCCATGGGGGCTCAGAGAAAGCCAATGCAGTGCACCTACAGGGGCTGTCAACCCCATAAGAAAATCCAAATCAAGGATGAAGTAAATTGGTGGAGTAGTATTGATGAACTTATTCTGGTGTTCTCAATGCTTGACCTGATCAGTAGGCAACAGAAATTATTTCTGAGAGTAAGGCCAAATATTTGAAAACTAAAGGTCAATTTTCTATAGAGATTTTCTGCTCTCACAAGTTCCCTTTGGGTTTTGAGCACAAATTCTCTATAGATTTCAGTAAGCTTAACTTCTTAGGGCTGTCGTCTTCCTTCAGTTCCTTTTTAGTAACTTTCTGGCTAAAAAATACAAGACTCATTGGTTACCATTGTGCCCAAGAATAATCTCACTTAAGATCTTAGCATTAGACATATATTTAAAAAGAAGACTTTTCTGAAAATCATATTTAGAAAAACTTTAGAAACTATTTTAATTTGTGATTAAAGCTACTGAGATATTACTACGAAGAATTTTCTCCCTTCTCAGGCTATTTGCTGTTGTTCCAAGCTACTAAATGAAAGTTACTGCTAATGTGTCCTTTAACAGCAGTTACTGACTGCACATAGCAGTCCACTTTCAGGCATCCTAAAAAAATAAGCAGACTGACCATAAGCTGAGCCTGTAATTTTGGTTGGGTTTTTTTCCCCCTATCCTTCTTTCAGGAAAAAACATGGGAAAAAATCCTTAGCACTCCTCTTTGCAGCGTAATGGTAACAGATACATGTAAGACCCATCAAATGGTGATGGTTGTACTTTGAATACCTTAAATAATATTCTCTGCTTTTTGCCAGTCTGCGCTTGAAAAACACATCTAATCATTACATCTAATAAAATATGTAATGCTTGTTTGTGTTGTGTGACAAGGATGGAACTACCCCGTGAATGTATGAGTCTGTTAGAAACAACACCCAAATGCCCAAAATAATTAACAATTAAATTCTTTATATCATCTTGTAGATGACACATGTGAACTAATAATAAAACTGAGTTAATAAAAGAAGCCTGCCCACTTAAAAAATACTGGCTTTCTCTGTAAGCATAAGTTGTATCCACCTTCTAATTCACATGCTGTGAGTTCCCTGTATCTAGCAATGGGAAAGTGGTATTTTATTTGGTTTAAGAATTGCTAGAATAATCAAGAAAATACCTTTTCCAATCTCTTGATGACTTAAGGTGGACTAAGAATCAAGGTTACAGAAATATCAGGGACAAACTCATCCTCCTCTTCTTCCATTGAGTAGCTTTGGCTCGTGAATAGAGACATGACTTGTGCTACTGGAATTTGCTATTTTGCTAAGCTAAATATCCAGCACTGCTACTAGTCACCATGAAATCCTGATGTACCTTCAATCTGGTTAAAAGTATGCAGGGATATCAAACCTAAATTACAAACATGGGTGTTATAAGCAGTGTTCATCTGTGTGTTCTATATATGATAGCCTTTGAAAAAGGCCTAGATCACTTGTCACTGTAGATAGAAAGTTAGAAATAGTCGAACCACTTAGGAGATCAAAGAGCTATCCAATGGAGCTTAGTTTATTGCATTCTTACATTTATAAGAAAAAGAGTGAGTTAAATGCGCAAAAGGCCCTTTTTTATTGTACTAGACTTAAGTACCCTTCTGAAGTAGAATAGCATAATAGCAGAGTTGGGCTATTTTGTTTTTAAGACATTATAGTTATCCTTAGTGTGAGTATATTTAAATAGATAAAATGGAAAAACTGAGTGAGTACACTGCTTCTGTCTCCTGTTATACATAAAAGCCATCTAAGCTATCTAATATTTACTTGCCTCAGAGCGTTTCTGCAATCAGGCTCAGCAAAGCCTACTGAAATTATGGTTCTGAAGGTTTCCCCAAGGTTGGGGAGAAATAATAACACAGTATTATTGTGTACTGAAGATAATCTGTAACTTTAAAAATATGAAGACTTTTCTGTTCAGAATTATTAATGATTCTGAGGAAAGCTCAGTAGTTCCTTGTGTGGAAGAATGCAAAGAGGGAGAAGTCCATGATGGCTTTGAACAGTTTAAAGGTCAAAACACTGGTATTTGGAAGACTTTGGTAAAGGAAGGCAGTTTCCCCGGAGGACAGCAAACAACAAAACAGGACCTATATATTAAGGCTCTCAATCATGTAGATGTCATAAAATTAACTTTTTGGGCTTCACCTTGTCACTGACAGAGCTATACCAGATTGTACAATTAAAATTTCTGTGTGACATGCAGTTACAAGACAGCTGGGAGTGGTAGGAAAAAGCAGATTATTATAAACCTGGTTTGTGACCCACAAAGCCTCTTCTTTATGTTAAAAGCTATGACAGAATCAAGCCCAAATTAAGAATTACAATAAGAAAGTGTTGGACCATTGAATATTAAATGTAACTTAGTTCAAAAGTGTAAAGGTCAACAAAAATATAGGAAAATTGGTTGGAGAGGATTTAACTACTTAATGGGGAATTTAAGTTGTGATGCTTCTTAAGGGAATGAGTAAACTACAGAACACTAAGTATAAATTTGCACTTTGTACATACATGTTTGTGAATGCTAAAAGCCTGGCTGCAGAGAGATTTCTCAGTTTTCTGACAGTGTCTGTGAGAAAGCCTTGCTTTCTCACAGACACTAAAGGAAAACAGTTGGAAGAGTATGCAAACTTTGTATTGTTTTCATACCAAAGAGAAAAATATCTGAAGTAGGTGTTGCTGGATTCAGCCAATCCCTCTGGGGGGTGGCTGGTCAGGGAACCAATAACCTTAATGTCAGTCCAGGTGCTAAGATACGTAAGAGAGTTTTGTGAAATAAAAAAGGTCGGTTTATTATTGTACTGAATTGTCCATGTCGCTTTATTACTCGGTCTCTGCGCGCTAGCGACACACGTTGATTTTTAAAGTTACTCATAACATTTATGGAACTCTCCATGGTTAAATATTGATTTTGAAAAAATCAGCACTTTTATATGCTAGCCTTCACTAGCTAATGAAAAGCTTATATAAAGCTTTTCTTATATAATCTTTATATAATCTTATATAAAAGATTATATAAAAAAATCTTCATAAACTAATATGTTACTCAGTAGATTTCACAGGGTAGCCAGGGTAAAGATTTGAAATGTCATGGTTTGCCCTAGATTAATAACAAATCTCAGTAGAAATGCTGAAATAATGTACTGAGAGAGTTAATCTTTCCATCGCACCTATTCTGCTATGGGTGAAAATCACTAGCCAATAAGGTCTCTGTACAGCATCAATACATGCTGTTAATTCTTTTATACTTCAGAAGTGGTAAATAAGCCCTTTCATCAATTCCTATTCCTTTATTGGGTGATAGCAAATAATAATATATTGCTGCATACTTTGATTTGCATGACCTTGATAGTGGACTTACCCTTTGGAGAGTCACAAAACTGAAATCAATATTGATGACAATTTAGCGATAAACTTGGTAATTCAAAAGGAATACAAAAAATTACATTGTTTGGTTTTGAGGCTAAAGTAACATGAACACTTCAGCCTTACTCTCCAAGAAGCCGAGCCATCTCCTTCCATAACTGCTGCTTTCTTTAAAAAACAAAACACTCCCTTATGCCTTCAACATAGATGGAATATAGGACTACATGAGAAAATTGGGTCAGAGTAGATTTGCGGACAATGTGATGATCTAAATAATTATTTTCTAAAATAAGTTAATTTTTAAAATTATGGTATTGGGCTTTTTTTCTATTTGCCTTTGTTTTTATTCCAGCTGTCTTCATATAGGCAAGCCTTGCACTGGTACCTTGGCTACAAAAAAATGAATCCCATTTAAAGTATGCCTGTTACATTACCAATCTTTCAACAGCTTATTGTAAAATATGAAAAATATGCCAGATCAAATTCAGAGTAACCTACCCTGTGAGAAAGAGGCAGAATAAAATTTCAGAAAGATAGGTCTAGAAAGGTCAGAAAAGCTTGTTTTCTTTTGGTGTCTTTTTAGTGAAGGTGATGTTAGAAAGTGACTATAACCAGAAATTCAGGTGAAAATACAGGATCAGGTGGTTCCAAATACAACATTTCATACATGTAAGCTATGTATTAAAGTCATATACTATGTATTTAGCATGTGTCTTTAAGGAGACCTTCAGGAAGTTCAGTGTTGGTGGGTTTAGCAAGGTATTATCAGCTTTGAAATTCTGCCTGAATGTGTTTGGTCCGTATTTTAAACAGAGGTGGATTAAATGTCTCAAGCGTCCTAAATGTATAGTGCTCTCTATCATGGAAAGTATTCACTATGCAATACACAGTAGAATGAAGACTCAGTTTTTCTAGTGAATTACATTAAAAATAAGGTTTTTTTGAGGGTTTTATTGAAATGCCAGTGTACTTCGGGCCAAATCGTGCTACGTCATGCATAGTTCAAATAAATTACTTTTCCACAGAATCTGTTGAGGTTAAAGAATGGAATTTGAAAGCTGCAAAGTTATGTGTGTACATCCCATGTTCTATGCTGTGCTTTAATGCCTAACTTCTTTGTGTGAACTTTTTCATGACCCAGTTCATTGCTATGATGAAAAAAGTCATATCCCTTCTACAGTCTTCTAGCCAGTGTATCTCCACGAAAATAGTTGTTAGATGTTAGATTCCCCACTGCAAAATCCTCTTTTTTTTTGAAAGAAATGCAGCAATTCACCTAGCCATAAGGTAACCTAATAGAGGCTGACTTCTAGCTTGTGCCCTGATGATGCCATGATGATTTTGCCTTCTTATATACCCCTTTTTATATACTCTTTTATACAGCTTTTATGTATTCTTAGTGCTCTTTAGCCCACATATTTTTAATTCCTTAGGTTTGATAACTCACATACACCCAATATTCCATTAAGCCAGGAGACCAAACATCCTGGAAAGCCTCGCAGTTGGGGGTCAGAAAGCCCCAGACACCAAGGTCCTCTCCAGAACACATTCTGTAAACTATGATAGGCCCATCCAGGGGAAAAGTTCCTCGGATGAGGGGTTCACTTGAGCCTCTCATTGGGGAATCTTTGAAAGATATGCTAATTTGCAAGGCCTTAACTGTGTATGTGATGTATCATGGGTGTGCATTTTCAGTGTGCTTCTCAGCACATTCAACCCAGACAGAGAGTGCACCTTAAGGATCCTTAAATAAATACCAAGGTAAACCCCTTCTCCCTTTTAACCGTGTTTGGCTCTGATTTTAAGACCAGGGAAAGGCAATACTGACAGACAGTGCCTTATGTTCTTGGCTGTCTCTACAGCTGAGCTTTCCAGCCATTAGTACTGGTACATCTTCCTTTTACTTCTACTAGTTAAAATCTAGATCAGAGAGGAAAGATGGGAATGGACAAAAGATCTATAGAGATAAGCGTGGTTCCTGTGTTACTGCTCAGTGATTCACATGCAACTCTTTGGATATTTCTCCCAAAATCTGAAAGGACAGTTCATGAATGAATGAAAATTCACATTTATGAATTAAAGTAATAAAAGCAGAATGTTCCTGTAGAAAGAAAATGTGTTTATCCAGAAGAAAAAAAACATCTACATCTAGCTGGTTATCATAGGATTTAGGCTACATTCATTGCAGCATCCATTTAAGCACAGGAATTCCAACTTGGTTTTTGGAAAGTCAGTCTCAGCTCTACCTTTTCAGTATCTTGCCAACTTTACTTCTGTAAGGTCTTGAAAAATGAGTGTGTGTGGGGTGGTGCCTTTTACACTTCTGAGTGTCTTTTCCTTCAGTCCTGCAGCATCCTTCATGAAGCAAGAGAGGGCTTTTCTCTTTACCTTTTTCACTGTGTTTATCCACATTAACCTTTCAGGTTTTTCAGCTATCTTAAAAACAGGCTTAATAAATCTTCTTTTTAAATTTTTTTTTTCTTTTTGCATTTATGACATTTTTTATACTTACATGAGCATAATTTTACATTCTACTTTAATCAAAAGAAATGGGGGAATGTCTTGGTTTAAGAGGAGTTAAGGGGGCGAACACTCTAAAATGATTTACTGTCCCAGCTTAGACACAAGTTTAGGAGTCAAAACACCCTGGAATTAGTGTTTTCTCTAAAAAAAAAAAAAAAGGATTCCAACAATCCCCTTCTGCTGATAAGAAAATTAATACTAGTGGATGAAAGTGAAAAAAAATGCCGAACAATCATTTATGGACAAACAGAGTGCCCACAAGGCAAGGGAGAAAAATGGTGAATAAATGCTAGAAATTGAACTGTCAGACCTTACCCGCTCTTCCCCCACATTGGGACAAAAAACCCCAAAATGCCAGGGAAAGAAAAAAACCACAACAGCCGCAACATGGTGGGGAAGGAAAAAAAGAGCACTGGTTCCTGTCTCAGGGAAGAAGAAAAACCAATGGCTTCACGCAGCAGCTTGGGCAAAACAGATGTGAACCTGATGAATCCCTGTCGTGGGTCCCCTTTTCACAGCAGATGAAGATGGTGGATTTGGTGTCCTTTCTCTTGTTGGCTTGGCTGTTCTGAGACCTGGGGAAGCAGCTCCTTGCCGTCCCACCAGTCCCTGGCTGATTCGGGTCCCATCAATTGTTCTCTCTGATCTTGGACCAAAACCAAACCAAACAGTTCACTTTGGAAAAAGGCTGTCAAAAGACTGCTGCCACAGTGTCCAAGGCCAGGGAAAGGAAAAATAACCTTCTTGCCTAAGCTAACAAAGACCAAGTTAGCTAAGCGAAAAAAAAAACCGGTCCACACTGCACAATGGATGCCCTGGGAGTGAGGCTTTGAAAGAGCCTGCAGAAGAACCCCAAGGCACCTCCCTCTCCCCCACCCTGCTCCAGACCCACCTTAAAGCTACAGCAACCATTTCTGGGCATAGAGCAGATGATCAAGGAATAGAAAACCACTCCAAGAGAGTTACCTCCCCTTTAGTTTTAACTGACCCCTTTCTACCAATAAAGAAAGAAATATCAGTAGATATAAGTGAAAAAGCAACAGCTTACTAAAAAATGAAACAGCAACAGGCAAAGAATAACAGTAAATAATCACTAGATATAAAGTTTCTAAATCTCATTGACTCCCCCAGAACAAAGAGAAATTGTGTGGATGCTGCAGTTTCTGAATGGATGGATGGGGAAAGTGGAAGGAGAAGGAGAAACAGTCTTCCCAAGCACCAAAAATGGCACCCTCCAGCCCTGACTGGTTCTGGCTCCGGACTGCCAACATACGTTCCAAAATTCACTCTGAAACAGATTTTGATTGTGTGTCTTGGTTTGAAAGACAGGTGTCTGCCAAGGAAGGTGGGAACCTCCCTTGGAATGGAAAATGTGACCCCCTTCCCTCCAAGTTATTATAACTTTGAAATTACAGGGCTTTCAGGCAAAGATATGGGAAAAGGAATAGCGGTTCTTTACCAGTACATGTATGTATAACAAGGCAAACAAACACCAGCAGCGGCAGCACCAACCAACCCCAGGAGCCCAGTGCCAGCCTCTCTCGGCTCTCAGCCCCTTTCCCCTTCGCTGCAGTTCCGCTCACAGCCGGCAGGGGGCGCTGCGGGCGGGTGCGATGGTTCCCCCGCGCCGGCAGGGGGCGCTGTGGGCGGAGCTTTGCCGCCTCTCTGCACGTGGGTAATGGCGGGCAAGGGGGCGGGAGGGAGAGAAAAGGGGCTTCCTCTGCAAACCCCCAGGGGCAGCCGGGCCCGGTGCCCCTCAGGATGGTGAAATGGGCTGCAGCAGGAACCTCGGAGCAGCAGCTGGAACGGCAGAGGCGGGCACACCTGGGGTGGCAAACAAAAATGCAGCAGCAACTCCGCAGCCGTAGCAGGAGCCATGGGGAGGTCAGGCAGACACGGGGTATCAGGTTAAAGGGTAGCGAGAAACCCGAAGCAGCGGCAGAAGACAGCGGGGCTGGGCAGCAGTAGCCAGGCTCCCACAAGCAGCTGCCGCATGCAGCTGGGAGACGCACCCTCCAGGAAGAGGGAGGGGTCCCCTTCCCAGTGAGACCAGGCATTGAAAGGTCCCAGTCCAACAGCTGCTCTTACAAGCAAAGGCTCAGCCACAGTAGGAGAAGCAGTGGGAGGACAAAACCTCTGCAGTGGCAACGAATCCTCTGGGCAGCAATGGTCTGGCACCGATCCGCACCTGTCTCTACTTCAATCCTGAGAGAGAGAGCGAGCGAGAGCAAGAGCGAGAGAGCCGAGCCATCTGCCCCCCTCCCCCAGACGAAATCTTGTGGTATCTCTGCCCTTCTGAAGAGAAAACCTTCCAGCTGAGAGGCTGCAGCCAGCTGCACCCCTTCCCCCCACCTTGGCCACTTCTTTTGTCTCTTAAGTATTGGTTGTTGTCATCTCTTAGGCAACAGATGGGACAAAATTCTCTGAGAGGAAGAAAAAAATAAGAAAAATCCTAACCTCCATTGTGAAATGCAGCTTCTCGAGTTTCTACTGTTGCCACTTGGAGACTTGCCTAAAACAAGCCCCTCAGGATAAAAGAAAAACCGAGGAGAGCCTCTGCCCACTGTGCCTCAGCTCTCTTCCTGCAAGAATGAAAGTCAAGGACCAAGAACCAAGAGATAAGAGAGCTTCTCCTGAGTGCCTCCACCCCACTGGCCCCACAGTTCCATTTCCAGCCAATGGGTCTTAAAGAGACCGTAACGATTTTGGGCACAGAGAGATATGGAATACAATAACATTTTGGATTACCCGGGACAGGGAACAGGGATTGGAGGTATGTTCAGAGCTCCCATGTTACTTGATGGGAAGGTGAGCTGGAAGAACATAAGGATTGCATTTTTAACCTCTGGGCTCTGCTGGAATCCATTCCTTGAATGAACTTCTATTTGATACTAGACCTCATAGGTGACATATGACACACCCTATACTGGACCAGATTCCTGATAGTGATGATAAAATGGTTCATTCTATGAAATCTTACGTCACTTCTTGGAAATTCTGATTGAATTATTTTGGTATAAGTTGGAGAAGACACTCTTATTAGCTGAATAGCACATTAGGACTACTGTAACTTTTTTATTTTACTATTTTTTGGTAGGTGAGAAATGCTGGAGTATATATGAGGATCTTGTGGTTATTTGATGCCATTGTAAAACTAGGTCTCTTTGTCAGCCCACGCCTTCACCCATCAAATTGTTTGTGAAGATGTTAGCACAAATCTTCCCTATCAAAATGATACAACTTCTAAAATTTTTTAACTAACTTTAGTCAGGGGTTTTGTTTATCTTTGCCCAGAGGGAAGGGAATGGAAGTTTTTTTTCAAGAGACTGTTCCCTGGGCAAGGCATGATGAGCTTAACATCTCAATGGACTGGGAGCTGCCAGAGGATGCACAAGAAATAAGCGACCATTAACAAACCTCAACCCCTGAACATCCTTCCTCTGTGTTGGAGACACCTGGTCTGGGGAAAGATCAATAAGAGAATGAAGAATGAGGACCTAATTAGCATGGAAAGCTAAAGGATCAGTGACCAATAGGAAACCGAATACTAAGAATTGTGTAATTTGGGACCAATGAACATTGAACCAATTAATTTCTCTGGGTTTTGTCTGAATAAGTATGTGAAAAATCTAGTAAAGAACCATGTGTAATGGAATGATTTTCTCGGCACAACCCAGGCAACGTGTGGATGAAATTATTCCTGTTGCACATCCTGGCCAGAATGATAGGGAAAATGTGGGCTAATGTCTTTATGAACAATTCCATGGGTGAGGGTATGGGTGTTAGCGTCTTTGAAATGGGTCTTAATGTCTCTACCAACTTCAAGCCGCAAAATTTATTACAGAACCCAGACAGTCTGACTCCTGAAACAAACAAATGGGTCTGCACAAGCCTGACTTTCTGAACTTTGGGGGAAAATTACATGTTTGAGGGGGGAATATGTGGTGGGTGGTTCAGGAAGACTGTACCTTCCTAGTACCTCAGCCAATGGGGGAAGGAAGAGGGCAACATGTGGCCAGGAGTTTAGGGTAAAAGGAGGCTGCATCCTCCAAAACCTCGAGAGAGAAAACTCCATGGGCATGTGCCCCAGTGGACTCTCTCCCTTTATTCGAATACAGTTGCAGGACTCCTTTGTCTGCTTTATGGATACTGGCTTTTCATAGCATAATTTTCTGCACAAAAACAACGTCCTGGCCAGAATAAAGTAATGCCTTAATTCTCTAACACTAAAAAATGTTGTTGGAGAATTTTGGGGTTTTTTTCCCGCAGTTTCAGTGCTGTTTCTGCTCTGGCAAGCATAAGCTTGTGTTGTGTTTTGCAAAACAAGCAAATAATATTCCTACACTACTGATTTATTTAGCTAAACTTGCGAGAACCCGTGTAACGATGAGTGTTTGAAATGTCTTGGAATGTTGCATTAATACTTCGGTATTTCCTATGTATGGGGTTTTTTTAATGGCATATAAAATCAACTTTTGCTTGCTAACCTAGGAGTAATTATTTATTTAGTAAGATTGTCAGTTAATTTGAACCAAAAAATGGAAAGCCTTTAATTACAAGAGTAAAAATACGATATTTCTAAGGAGTTCCGCATGTGTTATGTATATATGTGGAATATTTCTATAACATCTTTGAAGTCCTTATGCATTAATATTTGATCTCTCAGTGTACATAGCACTCAATAAATTGACTACAGTATATGTCTAAGAAAAATCTGCAAGTGATTCTCTCTCATTTTTTGGTTTAGCTATAGTATTGTTAAGATGCACATTGCTCCTCTAAAATAAACAACTGACCACCCAACCAAAACCCAAAAACCCCTCCAATTTGTCAAGATCAAGGTCATTTATCTCAATAGGAGGATGGAAAAGGATGTTTTTTTGTGTCTTTAAGCAAGCAGCTGGAGTACAATCAAGTCTGACAAGAACAGCATTGAAGATTAAGTGCCCAGCCCTTAATTATAGAAGTTTGCCTCTAAAAATGCGGGTTTTCCTTTTGTCCTACATGCATTTACTGCTAAGCATTTGTCTTCACAGTAATGCAATTGTACCTGTATTTAGGGGTGCAATTGCTGCAGCCTTTGCTTAGCCCAGCTGTGTGTATGCTGTGCTCAAGGCGGTTGAGGGTTCCCATGGGCTGACCTCAGTTGGGAAAGCTTGTTACACATCCTGTACGCTGAGTTCTTGAGGTGTTTGCAGGCTCAAACTGAGCTGTGACAGGACATTCACATCAGAGCAGGATGAAAGCAGCAGTGTTGGTAAGCATGAAGGCTTCCTGATTGTTCAATCAATTCTGAACAGGATGGAGAAATTATGCAAAGAATGACAATATTATGTCTGGGTGATGTAGCTCTGTCGTAGCTGTAGATTACCTGTACTGAAGTCACTCAACCACTTGTGGAGATGTTCTCCCATGCAAGCCTGGTAAAACCACTTGAGATGAAACCAAGAAGCAGCAGTAGGTTTCTCTATTCCACCCCCTAGTCCCCCCCAAAATAGGCAGAGCAGTAATAGAATTAAAAAATAATTCATCAAGCTGCAAAATCTCGCAAGGTTGCTTAAGATCACTCAGCACTTTTTACTGCCTTGATGCACCAGTACCTTTCCCTCTGTTCCACCCTGTATGAATGCACATAAAAGGAAGATGAAAGAAGTATTAGCTGCTGATACATGACCATGGAGTGCCTGGTAGACTGGAAAGGTTGGCTTTTTCTAGAAGAGAAAATGACAAGCTAACTGTTCTTTTCATGACCTTTTTACTATGCTATCATAAGTATCCATGGTAACATGATTGTTCATTCAAGCTGGTACGTAGCATCAAAATAACAATAAATACAGATTTAAATTAATGGGATCAGATAGAATGTGCTGCCAGATGTGCTGAAAAAGATACTAGAGTTGGGACACAGGAAGTCAGAAATAAATTATTTTGTTCCTTTTTGGCTGTGCATATAACCTTTTTTCTTTTACCTTCCATCACTCTCAGTTTGCTGTTGAAGGATGTAATTTATTAATTCTATTTGTATGCCATGTGAATATCTTATTAAGGGACAATACTAATTTTAAAAAGCCTTCCATTAATTTCAAACAATGAATTTCTGTTTTCTTTGATGGAATTCAAAATTACTCTTCAATAAACAGCTGAATGCAATGACTAACCAGTTTAAACTATGGAAATTTTTCTTTTGGGCTTGTGATGTATAATGTAGTTTCTGGATGCCTTTCATAAGACCAGAGAAGCACATAGGTGACAAAATTTCTTTCTTGGAATGACCACACTTCATTCACTTGCAGACAAGTTTGTTTGATTGGGGTTTTGGGGTATTGCAGAGAAAGATTACTTCTGTTTACATAAATATTTTGCCACCAGATGGACTTGTGTTAAGGTAGGCAATTATCTACACACTGAAAACATCTTTAACCAATGCTGATTTATGTAACTTATGATTAAGATCGGGAGAATACAAACACAGGAAACAGGAAAAGGGTATTTATTTCTTTGAAGGTCTTGTCCTAGTTTTAGGTGATGAAGGGCTTTTAGAGATGACATTGCTCTAAATCCTATTCTGGAAGCTATTTCTGCTCCTAATTTCAACTTGATACGGGATGAATGAACATCTGATTGAAATCGTAGCTGGTGTGTTCCTGCTTTGCAGAAATGACACCTGGCTGCGTGTAATGACAGGCTGCTCTGCGGCTCGACATCTACTTGGAACAGCTCTGCCTCCTGTCTTCTTTATATTCACATCACATAAAGACACTAACTGCAAAATACTGGTGGTGTTTCTACTGCAGCTTTCTCTTAACTTTTTTTTTTTTTTTTTTCTTCCAGGAAGGATTTCTCGGCCATGCCCCGCTGTCCCCTTCGAATGAGGCTCGGGGCATCACGTCGTAATCCCTCCTCGGCCGCCCCTAAGGGGCGCGTCCTGGCGCAGCCGGCGGGGCGCGCTGGAGCCGCCGCCGGGCGTGCTCTGGGCTCACGGCGGCGGCTCGCTCTGCCTCCTGATTTCATTCCCGCAGCTCAAATCCCGCTCGGCGTTCCCTTCCTCACGCCGTCTGTCTGTCTACGCTGGCGGAGGTAGAACCCTTCCGCAGCGGGCGGGCAGCTCCCTTGGCGAGGCGAGGCGAGGCGCCTTTGGAGGAGACGGGGACAGAGCAGGTGTGAAGAGCAGTGTAAAGGAACGGAGCAAACGGAGGAGGACCAGTATGAAATTCATCGCTGCTTATTACGTGCTGCCTCTCTTTCCTGCCCTGGTCTTTGGCACTAGGTGAGTACCGACAGCTGTTTTCCTTAGAGTGCTCCTGCTTTGTTTCCTTTTTCAGATTCAGTGCTTTGAAGAGAAATAATACAGATTTCAGGTTTTCCTGGGGTATTAAGTTTAGAGCAAAGATTGATTCGTATCTGTCTCATTTCTGCTCCTGATCGTCTCAAGATTGAATGTTCTCTGGGTGGCTTTTTAGGGTAGGTTTATTGTTTGCTTGGTTTTGGTTGGGGGTTTTTTGGGGTTTTTTTTTTGATGCTGGGAAAGAGATGCTCCTGTATAACTTGACCCACAGGATGTGGGATGTAACAAGACAGTGACAAATGTAAGCTTTATATATAGAGCAGTAAAACCAGTAACACAGCTGAAACTGAGCATAGCTAACGTTTTCCCTTGTAGAGTGCAAAAAAAAAATTAGAAACACTTGAACAATCTCATCTCAGTTAAGATTCTATTTCTAAATATAGACCCGGGGCTTACTTGGTTTTTTTTACTGTTAATATATTGTAGTGTTATGTCAATGCCAGTAAACGTGTAAAAAGTTGCTGCAGTCTAGAAGAATTCCTTTCTGTGAAAGCATGAGAAAATATGAACAAAATCTATTGCAGCTTAAAAATAAAACCTGTTCTCACTGAGCAGTGTTCTGATAAGATAATGTGTTCTGGTCACTTGCTCAGAGATAATATATTGTCTATGCTGTTGGTATAATATGTTCAGCAAAGAAAAGATGAAGCTGAGGCACCTTATCCCATAGTCTTGATGTACACAGATGAGAAATTAATGTTGGGTACAGAGAAGATCTATTATGACACTGCTCTCTGTTTAGACTGCTCAACTTCTAGTTCCTCGTCAGTAAATCAAGCCCAAATTTTGACTATGGTATTTCTCTGCTGTGTTAGAATAATAACACAGAAATAAGTGTGTAATAAATAGTAATGAGTCTATAAAGCATGTTCTTGGAGGATATATGCATGTGCATTTTTCAGGAGAATTAGATTTTTTTCCTTTATGCTTGGTCTCTTCCTGTAAAATGGACACCAAAGCAGCTTTTTTTTGCAGAAGCACTGCATGTTTTAAGGCTTAATTGTTCAATGAGATGTAAAAAGAAAAAAAAAAATGTGTGCCTGCTACATAGTCAAAGTGAGGGATAGCAGGAGCTACATACACAGGCAAATAATAACTTAAAATCTCTGAATGGGAAAATGTGTGAATGCAGGGAGAAATCAGGAAATTGCTTCAATTATCCAGTAACTTCCTTACTTTAGAATGGGTTTTTATTGGCACAAGGGGGGTACTTTTTATGGTAACATTTCTGGTTAGGGGTTCCACAGTGCTGGTCCATATGAACTGTGCTGATGTGCTTTGGAATATAGCACTTGGAGGAATACATTGTGGTTCAATTATTCTGATTTAATAAAAGGTGTAAGGAAACTTTCACTAGCAGTCATGTGAATTAATTTGGATTAATAATTTTATCCTCATTAAAGAGTGATGCATCCTTGGAAGAAGAGTTAAAATGGAGAGGGAACACCAAACTAGCTTTTGCAGATGCAGGCTTGTATCTTGCATGAGCTTGTGCAGATTAACTTGTACTGAAAAGAGATACAGAAAGCTTGAAAACTGCTTGAACATTCATGGGGAGTCAGGGTATCTAGTGTAGAGCCCTAAAAGTGAGTCCTTATCTTCTTGAGCAAATGTTACCAGTATAAGAAATGAAACGCAGCTAATTCCTGATAATTGTAAAAAAAAAAAAAACCAAAAAATTCAAATCCCTCCTCACCTTTCAAAAAATAGTCGTAAAGAATATCAAGAAGTTGAAATTGGCATGTGGATGCTAATTATGAAAATTAAAATTCTGAGGAGTGTGCGTATTTTCATAAGAGTACTATGTTGTGGCCTGTGATGATTTATGTTCTTATGTAATTGAGGGATGAAAATGATCAATGTGAAAGAAATTCCAGTTAAAATTCCACCCAAGTATAGTATGTGTTGCAAAGTGAGTTTTAGTACCAGATTGGTTTATCCCATTACAAAAGGAGACTGGAATTCTGTTGTAGAGTTGGAGATTTATAAAAGTCCTGGGCTACACTCCTCAGCAGTCACTTGATTTTTAACTGGCTGTGTAGAAGATAGAGTAATTTTTCAACACCATATACTGGAAGTTTAAAAACTGTAATGCTATCAACATGCCATCTACTGGAAAGAGATTATGCTTTAATCTCCTTCAGCAGAAGGCAGTTCTGGCTGTGGCAGTTAATACTTGTTGTAAACATACAGTTAATTCATTGGTTGGACCCAACAGAGTCGGTTTGCAGGACTAGTTTTGCTTGCAAAAAAGCAGGGTCCAGTATCTTGCTGTGTGAAATTGCTTAGCTAAGGCAAAATATTAACTTTGCAGGACATCATGAGGATTCCTTTTTGTAAAAGTTTGTACTCTATTTCATACATTGCTGCTGAAATGAGTGAACGCGGTACTTGTTGCAGAGGTGGACTGCTCATGGATTTTTGTTCCTTGTCATGGAGTGATGCCATCTTTTTTGCATCGTGTCATGGTGATAGTTTTGAAAGATCTCGGCATGTCTTCAAGCCTAATTGCAAACAAATAAGAATTGATGAGTTAAGTTATGTTAAAGCAACACGTCATCTTTTCTTATTTAATAGCATTGTTAAAAAGAGGAAAATACACAGCTATCACCATTATTTCATAATTGTATGTAACTTCTAAACTTGGTCTAAGATCATACACATGAAGTAAATGCCTATAAAATTACAGAAAGTTCACGGTTTTGAGATAAACGATCTCTTCTGCATTATCTAAACTGGATTTTGGTATGGCTTTGTGTCGGGTGCTGCGCCAGGGTTTAGCATTCACACCGGCTGGCTTCTCCGACACACCGGCAGCAAAGAGACAGGAAGGACTTCTGTATAGAGTTCCGAGAGTAAGAATTTATTTTATCCTCACCTGTGGAGGATTCTAGTGAAGAAAGCCTCAAACAATGGAATACATGGGATTTTATACGGGAGTGGGGAAGAGCATTGGGGACCAATGGTTTGAGGGCTGGGGGGCAGGACATAGGCGGGGCTTTGGCATATAAGGGAAAAAGGGGAAGGTGAATCCACAGGCCACTCAGGGAAACAGAACTGGGGTACATTTGCATGGGAGGAACAAAAGCATCCTGGGAGGCCTCACCCTAAGCTCGGGGGATCTCTCAGGGTCTGTCCCTCTAGGGGACCTTCTGAGTCCTCAATTAGGATATTCATTGGCTCCTACAGTTTTAAGATGCAATGATAAGTCTTCCATCCTATTTCTGGTTGGTTGTAGTGCCAAAGAGGTCGTAGGATTGAATTGAATTTGTCTATCCAGTTAAACGTGTATCTTTTGATAGCATAAGCAAGAATTACTGCTTTGAAATTGGTTTCTCAAAATGTAAGATGGAACATTTTTGAAGGTGAATTTAGCTTGGTAAAAAATAAAAAATTTGTGTTTTCTTGTCCACTTTTATATTTCCTTTGACATTTCAATTTTGGCAGATTTAATGTGATCGTTTTTATATGTTGATATTTTTCATATGATGTTGAAGACAATACAGGTTTTTCATACGACATCAGAAATGTGTCTCACTGCCCTGGGAGTTCAGGGAGTAGACACAGTGTACAATAAGCTCAGGGTCTTATTCTGTGGCCACTTTGCATACTTTTGTGGCCCCAGTCACCTGAACGGTCTGACTGGAATGCTGCTTGTAAAAGGGAATCTTACATGAAGGCAGTCATTGGGGTCGGTAACTAAGATCTACGGTACAGATTATCTTGTCTAGTGAGACCACTCTACTTTTAGCCAAAAGGACAGTTTTCTGAATATTATTTGAACATTACTATTGAAACGCTCTGTACCAAAATCTTTTGTCTGAACAATAAAAGTACAACTCCTTAGAAGAAGCCTGATGTGAAGCAGAGCTTCTTTTTTTTTTTTTTTTTTTTTTTTTGGTGACAGTGCATTCCTTTCTGTCCACATGTGAAATATGACAGATACAAGACATTGAAGAATTTGATTAAAGTAGAATGCTTCATAGCAGAAAACAGGACCATAAACCCAACAAGACACGCTTCCATAACAATAGTAATATTTCTACTACAGCAACTCATTAAATGTATGTAAAAATAACAGGGCTGTAAAAGGCAGAACCTTTTTTAATTGTAGAGAAGTAGCAGGTGGTCATTTTTTCTAAAAGTACAGTTCACTGTCAGTCTTACTACACTGATGTTACAAAGCAATCTGTAATACAATGGCTTCAGAAGAATGCATCTTCTGTTGTTTGTAGCAGGATAAAAGTAGTGTGCTCATTTGAAGTTGCTTAATGAATGTACAGGTGTTGAGCTGGTATACGTCTATTGTTGGAAGTGATAAAAATATGATGAATTTCCTTATTAAGCTTGAGAATGGTTGAGCTTTCCTTGGATGTGTTTTCAAGGTCAGCTATTTTCTTTACATTTGTTGGGTTTGGCAATTATTTTTTAAGGGATATGAAAATAATTTTTTCACTCCTTTCAGATATAGGTGTGTAAATGACTCAGCTTGTGACTTGAGAAAAAGATAAAGGGAAACATATCTGATGTTACTGTACCGGCATGGAGTGGGAGAAAGTTGAAAATCCTTGTTTCTAGTTTTTGAGATCTTTTTGGTCTTAAAAACACTGGGCTATAATCAGATGTTGAAAATAACTGTTTTTCATATAGACTGCTACGAGAGTAGATGGAACCCTTCTGCTTTATAGATTTCTGAGTGAAGTATGAGGCTCACTGAATGTTAATGCTCTTGGCTGTAGCCACGCCATTGTAACATTCTCTCTGGCAGGTAGCCACAACCAATTGTCACTCGTGAGTGCTCAGACTAAGGTCCAACAGTGTCCCTCCTCTTCACCACAATTGAAGATTAATTCTGCAGAGTGGTAGTAGGCTACTTCTTTCGGAGAAAATATGATACATTTTTTGCTGTAGGTTCTTAATATGTTTTCTGAATTCTTTCAGAAATGCAGGGGTAATAAATATCATTTTTCTCCTGCTTAGAATTCACACTTTTGTTGTCTGAATTTTCTGGGCCCTGAAAGCTTTCTGATTTCTATCAATGTGGATGATGATGCTTGTTTGGTTAATGGCTGGCAAGGATTTGTCTTTGAGGTACAGAAGCAGTACTTAGGATGTGACTTGTGGCCATACCATACTTGAAAACTATGTGGACTGTGTTTAAGCAAAATGGGTGCTTAAACCAGTGGTGCAACTCCATACTTTCATGGAATGTGTTTGGCTTGAAGGCTTTATTTTGATGACTTATAAGAAAGTGCCTAACACAGTAAACTAGAAGCTACTTGCACTCTGCTGCTAAAGGAATTGAGAAAAATGCATTGGCAATATCGATGGTGCTCCGTATATCTAAGATCATGAACCTAAACTAAAAATCCAGAAAGAAAGTCTCAGTTTGGCCAGAAAAACTAAAAATAGATTCTTTTGTGATGTTGGAGCTCTGTTTGTTATGCTGTGTATAATGCATTTCTGCCCAGGAGACTTGCCGTGGAGTTACTTTTGACATTTTATTGTGTTCTTTGTGTTTAGAAAAACAGGAACGCCAACACTTTCCCGTGTCTCATTTATTAATTTACAGTAAGGACAGAAGATAAGGATATCTTAACCTAAATTGTAATCCCTTTTTCAGTGAGATTGTGAGCTCAATATTATTTTCTATATTTAATAGAAAACAGTTTACAGACAGTATTCCTTACAATATACCACTCTGCGGACAAAGAAACCTTATTTATGCCACTTGTCAAAGCAGTGTTTCTTCCCATTGTCTAGTTTTGCACAATAGGTGAGCCATCTGTCTTGTAAGGGTCAGATTGTAAGTATTCTCTATATAAGTATTCTCTATATGGAAGTCAAGTAATATGTTTTTCAGAAAGCATGGAGATTTTTCATACCATCCTTCAGTCTTAATATTGTGCAAATGTTTAAGATGGCTATTGTTATATTTGCTATTTCAAACACATTGGAGGGCAAGTACCTTTTAGAAATACTGAAGAATAAATATGACATTTCATCAAATAGCAGTTTTTGTGTGCTACAATAGTTTTCTTTACTCCCCTTCCTTACTTGCTTATCTTACCCTTTACATAATTCCTGTGTTTATTAATGTTTACTTTTACTGGTTTTTATCTTAGCAATATTTTTTGTTGTGTTCCCTCTTAAGTTTCTGCTGTATTTGTAGGTACAAACAATACTTCAGTCATTAGAGAAATCAATACATGAATCTTACGAGCTGAAGAAATAGGTGTGTACAGAATTTCTTGATGTCTTACCTGTTGATATTGATTAATAGCTTCTATGGAAAAAGGTAGAGAAGTGTAAAAAAATTCTGGTGTGTTTTGTCTTCATGGGCTGTCTTAGGAAGAAAAGACTCATTGCTGCCAGCTAGTGTATACTACCCAAAGTGTTTATTTTTCCAGCTATTTACATATTCTTGTTATGGTCATATTTGGTCAATTTGTGGTTAGTTTCCTTGCAGGAAATAGGCAGGTTTTCTTTGCATTTGCCAACTGTGAAAGCCAAAGCTGCTTGAAAAACAAAGTAAATCTACTTTGGATAAACTGAAGCACTTAGAAAATGGAGCATGTATTTGCTGAGTCATATCTAATTGCAGAATTAACACCTTTCCCTTTTTGTTGGAGATGGAACTGCAGCAGAATATCTTTCTAATGTCTCCATATAAAAGTCTTCCAGGCCATCACACTTCTACCTGTGACATTGCTGCTGTGTTCTTGCTTTGACAGCTTCAAAACACCTCCTGTGCAACAACAAGGCAAACAGGGATTTATGGTGGGACCCGGTCTCTGTAATTTCACCATAGCGAAATGACACATAAACAAATCAGCAGTAGTTTTTATGGGTGTTTATATGACTTGTTTTGGTAGTTGGAGGGGAGACAAATTACTTGGTGTAAGTGGTAAACAAAATAGTTTAATCATGTTTTATATTGTTGAATTCTTTATAATTGATACACTTCGTCTAGTCATTCTGTGTTTTTGTTGATGTGAATGACTATAGAAGTAGGAGCTCTGACTTTGTACCTCAGAATGGCTTGGTGAACCAAGAGTAGCAATAAGACCAGCAATTGCACTATGCCCACCTTATATATGTCATCCTCATCATGTTCGAATGATTTTGCAGCCATGTGTTTGTTTCAGGCTAGTCTGTGGCAATAAACATGGGGGGGAAAACGGAGATTTTACTGAAATGTGGAAGAGAAAATAAAAAATTATGTGGAAAAATTGAGCTGACAAGACTGAAAAGCAGCAGCTGTGCTCTGGGTAGCATTAGATTGTTAAGGAAGTTTCTTCCTCCTGAGGCAGTGTAATGAAATGTGTGCTCAATGTGCAAAGAGAGACTGTCTCTCTTGAAAATGGAGAGCAAAAATCAATTTTTATACTGCTTCACTTAGGTTTTTTTGGTAGGAAATATTTTTCAGGACGGGGTGAAACTCGGGAAGAGTACAAATCAAAGAGCTATATTTAGGTGTTTCATAGCTGAACCTTTGAGATGCTATGCTGAAACTAATAAGTTGATAATTAACTGGTTTTTTCAGTGCCAAAATGCCCAAAATAACCACTGTATTCTTACTACTTATCAATGGCTGGCATAGTCCACCAGTCCTGCTGTACTTCTACCCCTCTGTTCTATGGAGAGTACAGAAGGTCCTGGCATTTCCTCCTCTGAAAATAGGCACTGTTGATTTTTTGTTGGTTTTGATTTATTTTCTTCCCCCTTCTGTGAAGGGAGCCAGCATTTGCCAAGGGACCAGATACTTTTGGGAGGCTTAATACCTATGATCTGCAATGGATTTTCTTTCAAGTGAGCTGAGAGAGTCTAATCTGATGACTTTTGAATTTCAGAAGGGGACAGCTGGTTGACTGCATTAACCTTTTGAAAATCTGAATGTAAACAAGAGCCATATTCTTTGAAACTTAGACTGTCCTCTGGGTGCTGATGGGTATGGGGGATACCAAATAGTCATGATTGTTAGGAATCCATCCTGTCCTCTTTTCGGAAGTTTAGCCTTGCAGCTGTCTTCATTTTACTCTTAGTCGAGGAATAAGATTATTTGGCTTAACGCAAAGGGTAAGGCTTGGGTAATTAATCTGTAAACATGATGCCTCAATGACAATGAAATGAGGAGAGGTCAGAACCCATTACAGCATTTCTGCTTTCCTTCTGTTTCCTTCATTAAGCATATTTAATGTTGCAATCAGTGCAGCCTATGCAATTTAATATGGTGAAAAATCAGTCTCAAATACTGCTTTCTGTGAGATCACTGTATTCATATATGATTATATATGCATTCATATGTGAAAAAACCACTGTCCTCAAGTGCATAGATAGTGGATAGAGACTCATCTGCTTTTTTGTTTACTTTTAAAACCACTATCTGCTCTTCAGTATACAGATATGCTGTATTTGGCTCAGGAAAGTTTATGAAAGCAGACAATTTAATTTAATGTATTTCTTTAACTCTGTTCCTGTTTCAAACATCCTAGTTCTTTCTCTGATTTTGACTCAGCTGAAGCTCCTTTAGCACAAGGGCAGATGGTTATCTGTTCCTGGGCACAGAAAGAATTAAAATTATGTAAAAACAAAATAGTATGATCAGTTTTAAAGAAATAATAGTCAGTCCATTCAACTCAGAAAAAACTTGCATTTCTATCTGTTTTAAAGTCCTAGTGCGTAGTATTGTCAGTTTCATATGTACCTAAACTGGCAAAATTTAAATAGCTTCTGAAAATAGCTGAGAAGAAAATACAGGACATGCATACCAGAACTAAGGGTTTAGGAAATATCTGTTTCCTTTGTATGAGATGACTACAGCATCACTGGCTTATAAAATGCAATCGTAAATGTTTAAGCCATTCCCATCGAATAGGTGATGTACAGAAAGTGATACTGCAGTCACCTTTAAATATTTTAGTGTTCACACACATCATATGTTTCTTTGCTGCTTAATCTTGGTGGTAATGTCACATGTTAAAGTGGTACTTTTTTGTGTAATGGAAAACGGTTCCTGATAATATCCAGTAATGACAGGAACATGGAAATTTTTATCACAGCAGATTAAACTTTATGGTACCTTGGAAGCAGTATGGAATAATTTAATCTGTGTTAAATCTTTCCATGTTCTGGGAATGAAATGATCCTTGAGGTAGCTTGCACCATTCCTGTAGAAGAATATTCAGTATCTATAACAGAGTCTTTGTTCTTGTGAATAGTTGCAAGGACCCATCCGGAGAAATAAGTAGATGTATTTTCAGAAATTCAGCTGGTGAGTAAGCTGGAAAAAAATATATGTATCTGAGGAATCCCCTCAACCACCTGATTTTCAAGGAAGCCATTGAGAAAAGTCTCTTTACAAAGTCAGATTTGTGAAACTGCTAGAGCCATTCTGGGACCTGATAGGATGAGATAAAATATCAAAGGAGGGTGATGGGTAAACAGGCCAATTTCAATACCTGTTAGAATGAGGTAGATAAAAAGAGGTATTATGTAGTGAATGAATAAGTCAAAATATTGATGCTATTCTAGAGACATGCTATTTACCTGTATCTTACCAGAGGCTAACTGTATCTGGGTGCTGCTCTTTCTAAACAAAGATTTAAAAAGATGCTATTTATGTAGAAAGAAAATATTGGAGGGAAGGAGACTTCTTAGGCTCTTCCTGTTACTGTTCAGGACTTAGAAATTGTAGTATTGACGTAGCTTTGATTCTTTAAAATAAAAGCTTAAAATTGTTTTAAAAATATGTCTTAAAAGTCTCCTAATAAGAAAGCAGTAAAAAACCTAGCACTTTCACTTCAATTTTTGGGCAATAGAACAAGTTCTTCTTGTGCTACAGATATCTATGCTCCATACATTTTGAACATCATAAATTATATATACCTAGCGCTTACTTCAGGGTAAATCTTTTGGGATTTTACAGATAACATTGTTTTATAGGTAGTGTATCTGTGTATGTGTGAAAATCTGAGTGCTCATTACTAATGACACACTAATGAGGATGGAGAGAACTCCTACCTGATTTTTGTTAATCTAATGAAAAAGGAGTGGCTGTAAGAAAGTCTCATCATCTGTAGTAGATACCAAAATATCATTGTGGATGCTGATAAAAAGAAATTAAGAATTGCAAAATGGTAATCAATTTCATTGGTGTATTTTTTATACATACTTCTGCTTCTATAGAATTAAATACTTCAAAACAGCTGAATCTTTTTTTCAACAGCTAAGGCATCAAATTTGGCTACAGTTTTGCAGACAAAAAATACTAAATTATTTCTACAGATAAGATTGGATTTTAATTTTTTGCATCCCTCCACTTCCTTCAAATGCCAGAAATTATATTGGAGTCAAACATTGTTTCTGGCAAATATATTAACCTGGAATTTTTCTGCCAACTTCCACTTTTGCAGTCTTTCAGTTGGACAGTCTTGCATTTCAGTGTATAAGAAGATGTTAACTTTCTTTAAATTCCTTGTATTTCAACAGAATTTTATATTTATGTTGATAATGGCCATTAGTTCCTGTCATTATGGCAGAGGTCACACTGCTGAAAGAGAAACTTTAGCAACTGTTGTGCTGTTAACTGCTCACTCAGCTATTGGTAATCTTGGTGTGTGTTTCTTCGTGGCCCAGTTATCAGTATAACCTCCTGTTGCAGCAGCATCTGACACATCCTGAAGTTGTTCCAAATAACACCTGTGGGGATGTTAAACAGTGAGTGCTTTTGCAAAGTCTCTCTTCTTAACAGGCTCTGAAGCTTTTGCAGGGTTTGCATGGTAGGTAACCTTCCAAACCTTCTTTAAAGAAAGATCTGAATCTTTTCGGACCTCCAGTGCTTTTATGTTTCACCTGAATATGAAGAAGAACTTCTTTACTGTGCAGGTGACTGTGCACTGGAACAGGTGGCCCAGAGAGCTTGTGGAGTCCCCCTCACTAGACATACTGAAGAACTTTCTGGATATGGTCCTGTGCTAAGTGCTCTAGGATGACCCTGCTTGAGCAGGAAGGTTGGACTGGATGACCCACTGTGGTCTCTTCCAACCTTACCCATTCTGTGATATTGTGAGAGAAGAGTGTTCATTCTTTTACCGTCATTTCCTTACTTGCAGCATAGTTTTCAGTCAAGATAACTTGTAGCAAATGAAGTGGCTTATATTGGGCTTCAAATTTTTATTTGTGTGGAGGAGAAAAGTTGGAAGATTTCTTTTCCTATTTTCTTTCCTTTATTTTCTTCTTGCAAAAGCCTGTGTTGGAATTAATATATAAAACTCCATTTAGGTGGAAAAATCACTTTAAAGTCCATGGAACAACAATAACGGTGGAATGTATGGTAATACACAGATCTGTCTCTTTTTTTTTGGTCAACAGGTTTCTTGTTTCACAACCTGCTAGCATATTTACTCTGGAGTTATATGGAAAAAGCACATGCATCTTGTTTACTTAGTTTTGGGGCAATGAGGAGAAAAGGGAGACTCTTGATTCAAGATTTTGTCACTTCTGTTACGGAAATACTCTTTCAGGCTTTGCCCTCTTCCCATTTTACTTTTAATGTTTGGTATGCTGAAGGATACTGTTCTTCAGCAATTTTATAACTTTTTACTTGTGTAAGGAGTACAAGAATTAACTGTCCCAACTTTATGGCATCCTACTGCCAAACACACAAGAGCTCTCAGGTATACAAAGCTTTCTAACTTCTCTTCCTTTTATATTTCTTTGAGAGTCATCTTCTTCCGGGAAATAAAAGGCATTATTCTTCCAAGTTTGTGGAGTTTCTTTTTATTTTCTGAATTATATTTGTGAAAATTTTGCCCTTAATGGGTACCTTAATTTTGCCCTTAATTCAGTACCTTAATGGGTACTGAATGGGTGTTATAGTAGTTGCAAGACACCTGGTTTCCCAGGTACATTTTTAACAACTCTAGTTTATTTATTACTTGAACATTTTAAGCCTTTGTTTTAAAAGTTGCTTTCCTTTTGTTTTTATTAATGTTTTCTGCTCAGAGTGGTTCATAGGATATTGCTAGCCCTCTGCATAAATATGAGTAGGGGAAATACCAGCCCTCGTCAAATTAGTACTGAGATTAATAATGTGCCTTCTAATATGCAAAAGTGAAGAATGCAGGCACAGCAAGGCTGTATTTCCATTTCTCTTAGAATTCAACAGGCAAATTAAAAAAAACGGTATGTATCCGTAAGTAATTGGGTGTTGCATGTTAACAGGAAGAGTTGCACATCATAGCTGAAGGATGTTTCTGTTGAAAATTGAATCTGGATATTTAATGTTTCGATTGTGGCAGGATCTGTGCCACCGAGAAAAGAAGAAAACAATACTCTCCGTATAAGAGCCACTATCTGAGGTCAGTGACTAGACTGCAAAGTAAGAGTCGTGGTAGTCCCTTCCAGTGAATAAGAAGGAAATGCAGTACTGCGTTTCAGAGCGGAACTGGCTCCGATCATCAGCTGGCACTGCAATTTTATTCCAGCTATGGATCTGGCCGTTAACCAAGTGAAGACATCTTTTAATTGTGAGCATTGTATCTTTGCCAGTTCAATTAGCACTTTCAACACTTTGATCCGAATCAGTATTTAAGACTTGATTCTAAGGCTGAGCTGCATAAGAATAGCCAGTGTTTGATGTCAAACATGAAAAACAATGTTATGTTACCTCTTATTTTCAAAACTAAACTAGCCCCTGTGAGATAACAGCAGCATATAAAATGGAGCTCTCTCCAGACTTCTTGTGCAAGAATATGTTCTAGTCTGTGTGAAGGTTTCCACCCTTCCAGACTATATTCATTTGGTGTGATATTGATCACTCTAGTACCTACCTGACACCGTTCTTGCTCAGCTGCATAGATAATTCAAAAAGGTTGCATATTTCTTCCACAGCAAGCAGATAACAATGAGGTACATGAGAGAAAATCAGATGTTTATATTGAACATAATGATATCTAGTAGCTCTCTTAATAGTCTCTCACTCTCCTTCACTACTAAAGAGTATTTGTGCTAAGAGTGCGCTCTTTGTTTAAATAAAACAAGAGTTTATTTTGAGTATAGACAGAGAAAGTGTATAGACTTGAGTACAGATAAAGATGGAGAAGAATAGGTTTTCTTGAAAACATTTCCTACAAAGATACCTCAATACCTGAGGTATCTGAGTCTATTTTGCAGATGATGCTTTTTACCTTTATCTTAAGTATTTGCAAAATCTAGAAACATTATTGGGCTGTCAGTATTATTCCTTTAGACGAAATCAGTGGGAAACATGGTAAATGCTGCCAGAGAAATCTAAGCAGTTTTATTAGAGCTGTGCTTTGAAGAATAATGAGCAAAACTTGTGGAGAGCAAGGCATTGGAAGTTATGTTATTTAAAAGCAGATAAAAAGAAAATTATGCCCATCTTCTGAAAAAAAAGTAGGAAGATACTATCTGCAGAAATTAGCTGAGGAGCAGAGAGATGCTGCATTTAAAACAGATTTTGGATCAAACCTACCTACACAAAACCTCATTTTGGGGTATGTGAGAAAGGACCTCTTACAATTTGAATTTTGAAGAATTTATTAACTTATTAATGTAACAAAACACAACAATAAGAGGCTTAGGTTGGCTGCTGTTACACAAAGCAAAGTGCAGCCCTGGAGGTGGCTCAGATAGCCTCTGGCCAGACACGCTCGAGGGCCATGACGCTACATTTTATACCCCACAGACCCCACCCATCACCTCCCCTATGCCCTCCCCCTGGGACCAGGATGATTGGCTGGAGATTGAGTCAGCCCTTTAAATTGGCTCCTTGCTTGCTTCCCCTTGTCTATGATCTTGTTATAGGTTCGGTCTTCACTCAATGATCTTCTTGCATGTACCCCTTTATGCTAAACCTCACTCAAACTCCTCCTTTAATTACATCACCAGTATTCTAGAACATTCCAAGCTTCTTCGTTAGCGAAATATGTTATTAACATAAACTCTAACTATTATTAACTTTAATTATAGGGAAAACGAAGATATTTATTTGACATAACATTAACTGTTCAAAGAATCTAATTACTTACAACAAATTCATTATCCTCAATAAGTAAACAGCAACTATTAGCACTACACATTAACCACAACTCTTCTCATTAATCAGTTATCCTGTGTGAAAGCCAATTCCAGCAGCCTGTTTTTAACAGGGTAGTAGTTACTCCATGACATTTTCAATGCTTTATTTGCAGTAATGTCCAAGTATGCCTGCCTAGGTGAAGCCAGGTAAGAATTCTTTTCTTTGGGTATTGGTTCAAGACAATTTTAAGGAAAATGCTCTAAAGTTACCTCCTCTTTAGTTTTAACTAAACCCTTTCCAGCAATAAAGAGAAATGAGTACAAATAGAGATAAGTGAAAAAATGAAACAGCAGCAGGAAAGAGTAACAGTAATAACTAGTTAAAAAATTGCTGAAATCTCGAGGACTCTCTGGGAACAAAGAGAAACTCAAAATGGCAGAGTGACCCTTTCTTCGAGATGATGCCCTCCACAGGAAAACACGGGTAGGGAGACGAAGGGAAAATGGTGGCAGCTGCCTCCCTGCCTTGTTCCCCCTTATCCCTCTGGCTGCCGCAGCTCCATCGGTGAATGTGGCTGGCACACTCCAGCAACTGGTACTCGGTTGTGAAAAATGCATGTTATAATGGTGGCTTTTCGCAAATATTAACATGGATGTTGAATGTGTATAATGTTAAAGTAGATTTGCTATAAAGCTGTAGTTTCTTCTGTGACAATAGCTAATGCCTTTATCTCTGTTAACTAAACTTAGATAGTAGTAAAATAGCTGATGTAGGGATGTTTGTGAGGACAGAACTGTCTGCTCGGATGAAGAACTATCAACAGATGAGGGGTGAGGACCCCTGCTGTGGACATGCCAGCTATCAGCAACTGCCATCTGCAAAGCCACTGACCAGAGCTCAAGCTGGAGGTGATAACATACACTGACCAAAACCACAGCCAAAGAAATACTCATACTCTAAAAAGGCAGACCCAAGGAGGAGCCATGCTAAACAGTTCCTATATGTATAATTGTTTATGAATATGTATTAGGCTGATGCAATAGTAAGGGTATGTAAAGGGTGTTTCTGAAGTAGCCAGCGTGCTCTTGGCCGAGAGCCAAGGGCACCCAGCGCTGTACTTTTTCTGCTTTATTGTCTTTGTCCTCTATTGTCCTCTATTAAACTTTTAAATTCTAACAGAAGAGTGAACCTCGTTTTTCACACGGTCAAGGGTTAGAACTCGCAGACAAAGTTCACCTTTCTTTCAGCAGAAGACAGCAAGGCAGCTGGCTGGGGTGACTTGGACTCTGTGCCTTCTCACTTTGGCCAGGCATTGGTGGTGGGCTGGGGTGACTGCAGGGAGCGGGCCCCGCTGCGCTCCTCTTGGTGCGATGCCACCACGGCTGCAGATAGGCACTCAGAATCTGGCCTGAGGCACTCCATGACTGTGAGATGCACCCTTTCAGAAAAAAAAAACAAACGCTGGGAGCAACCCCCTCTGAAAAGAAACAGAAGAAAACCCAGAAGGGAATCCTCTGCTTTGAGAAGAGCTACGAGGCAAGAAAGAGGTCTGGTTGGGCAGCTCTGACTTTTAAAAAGCCCGGGGCAATCGTCCGGGCCTCTGCCCGACTTTTCTGTTTACTGGGCACAGGGTCTTTAAAGAGGCGGTAACAATTTTGGGCACAGGTAACATTTTGGGTTGTACAGGACACTTTGTTAACGGTGGTCAGTGTGCATTTGCCTGCTTATTGTGTTTCTCAGCATTATGCTAAAGTCAAACCCCACTCCAGCTGGAGTCCCCCTCTATCCCCCCTCCCCTTGCGCACCAAAAATTCAACTCAGTCAGAATGGCACTATAACAGTGGTAAAGAAGCAGATACACTTCAATTAATTTGTCATGAAACCCTGTGCTATCGTTGAAGGGCATAGCTTTACTATGGATGAAGTCCTTTTCAGAAAGCCTGTGCCCACCTTAGCAAGAATTTTTGGGGACTGTTATAGGGAAAATGATATGGTTGAAATTGTGCCTTTCCAGGTATTGAGGTATCTTTGTAGGAAATGTTTTCAAGAAAACCTATTCTTCTCCATCTTTATCTGTACTCAAGTCTATACACTTTCTCTGTCTATACTCAGCTAAAATGTTGTTGACATTGATGGAAGTACAATCAGATACCTCGTGCTTTTCATGGGCCTTCCAGTTGAAGGGCTGAGTACATTGAAATTAATACTTCTATCAAGAAACAAGAAAATTTAAGACACTGAAAACAAAGCATGGCTTCAACCACTACATTTTTAATACTGGGCAGTTACAATTTATTCTACTGGGGGAAAAATTAATATTACTAACTTAGAAATTTTTATTAAAATTAAGACTCTTTTATTTTGTGAGTATAAAATGTAGTATGAATATATTAATTAGCTGTTCCTTAAAAACAGCATTTCTCAAGGGATGTTTCTGCTGGAGTTAGAAGGAAGAATTATAGGAGAGAACTGAAAGACAGTTTGAACTGCCCTCGTTTTCCATGAAGATCATTAGTAGACTTCAGACTGACAGTATGTGCAACTTTCTGAAATATATACTGCTTACCTCATCCTTTTCTCTTTTTGTCATTTTGTATATGCACAAGATAGTGCAGTATTTGTAGCTTTGGATCTTAATGTATGTTTCAGGATCTTGGTGCTAAACTTTGGGTAACGAGAGACTTTTTAAACTGAAAAATCAACGTCTAGCTTTTCCAAGTTGGGATAATTTGATTCCACTGAAGTAGGCAATAGTGAAATAACAGGTAATTTACATTTCAAATCAAAAGGCTTCTTTTTACCATCAGGCCTAAGGATTTTTTTCTTTTGAGGTGTTTCTATTGGGAAATTCAATAGGAAGCTGAGTTATAATGACATATACTGACTTTCAGCCTGGTGTAAAACCCAGAAAGGATGGACACCAACTCTTCTAATCAGTCCCAAACATTTGACTGTTCACTAGTTCATACTGCAGCCACTGCTTTAAATCAGTGGATTTAGACTAATGCATAATGTTTTAGTGCAACATAGTTTCTGATGAAGTTTAGTGGTAGTAGGTTGCTGTTCAATAGTTTAGTAAATTTTTCTTACAAATGAAGCAATTTTGCATCAATTCATATGTGGTGACATCATCCAACTCATCAGATAGTATTTAGAGACATTTTAGATTAAGCATATAATTTTCAGGAGAAATACTGTGTTAAAAAGAATCCTGTTGAGAATATAAATTACTTAATTGTTTTACTTAGCTGGTGTATTTGTAGCTGGTTTTAAAACATTATTTTAAAATTATCCCTGCAGTTTTGTCACTCAAAAATCATATTCCTTATAAGCTATTATGAGCCTATTACAAATTTTTTAAAAATCACCCTTTTTGTCAAACTACTGTACTCGTTTGGTAGAAATTCATTAAACATGAGATGGTCTCAAGTAACTATGTAATGGAAATCTGGAAATATAAAATGAACATGGTCAAAAAAGCCTAGGAGAAGATGGCACCTAATCTTGTATTGAACATGGATTTGTTCCTCTTAGTTTGTACTTTTAAAGCAAGGTGTTACAGCTGTAGTACATCTTTGAATTTTTTCTTTATAGGTTCTATGGTGAAACATTTCTCTTGTTACTACAGAAACAGAAGATCATGAAGTATTAAACTACCATATTGGTACAACTTCATCATTTGTTTCTTATCTGTTGCGTGATTACTTGACTTGGTAATAGTGAGTACTGTTTCCTGAAAAAAAAAGGCAAAAAACCCTAAAAACTGAGACAACCCAAAAGCTTTGGGAGAGCGGAAAGGAGTAATGTTTTTGTATCTGGAAGATTAATAGTTTTTAGAGGGACTCTTAAGTCTCTGCAATAATTCCCCATATATGCATTAGTAACAATAACAAAAAAAAAAAGAAACTGCACTATCACAGTAATACTTGGGGTTTATGTTTTCTGGAGTAAATGTTGGTCTTCCTTGGAATCAGAAAGAAACTGTGGCATTTACTTGAAATCAGAATTTGTTCCTGCTATCAAGAAGTGCATGTAAACATTTATTGGATGAATCCTTCCTGACAACACTTGAAAGTAACAGCGAAATAGAAGCTTGTTCCTTTTTTTGCTGAAGGTGAAACAAGATTTGAGTACCTGGGATTGAATTGCATTTCAGACAAGGAAATTTAACTTCTCCATCATCTTTCTTGTTGTGAATTAACATCTGGATGTTCTAGGAAGTTGGGATGAGAGGCCTTCCCTGTTTGAAAGAAAAAAAACCAACATACTAAACAAGTCTACAGATGCAATTGTCGAGATTCTTTAGGGTGTGCCTAAACTTATTGCAACCACCTGTATTATTGACTAAAAAGAAACGTATTTGTTTTCTCCTCTTCAGAAATTGCATTCCTATTTTAGAAAAAAAAAGTTGTTTTTACCAATTGAAATGAATAGTCATTTTTTTGAAATAGTGTGGCTGGATTTTCTACGCTGATCAAAATATTGAAGTACCTCTAGCATGAGTAGACTAAGGTGGATGCCTAGTGAATTAGGAAAGCTTTAGGAATTTGCTAGCTTTTCAATTAAAGCTAGCATAGATTGTTTCTATAGCTTTAAAATGCTCACATTTCTTTTTCTAAATCTGTTGGATAGAAGTATATTGGATGATTGTTCTAAAAGGATTGTACTATATTGATTCTCAGGAACACTGTCAAAACAAACAGTAAACCTGATTTTATTGCTTTTCATGCTCCTATGAAACTTCCATTCTTGTATGTTTAGAAAACAGGACTGTTACTGAAGAAGAAGGTAGAAGTGATAGAAGTTTGGAGTGTACAGGACTGTGGAGGCTGTGGACAGCATTGCAGGTCGTTATTGTGAAAGTGTACATTGCTGGAGATCCCAAGAGACCTGAGTTAGGCTGGAGACTCCCCTTGTTCATTGTTACAGGAAACACGTGTGTGTATTTTATAATACACTCCTTCTCTTTTAAGAAATTTATTTCAAATATTTTTAGCAGACTAAAAACTTTTATTTTAATTTTTGTAAATTAATCACTAGTTAAGCAGAATCTTAGTCAACTCTGTTGAAGGGGTCATAATATACATAAATACAAGGGCAGGCAGGAGCTGTGTTATATGTAGACAAACGCATGAAAACCACAGATAAATGCAACTGGCAGACTGGATGGTTTTAAAAAAAAATTAATAGTATTATTAAACAAAATGATTAATCATAATATATCAATTAGATGTTTTATTTCTTTTCTTTGGCTTAGCTTTGGACAGTCATTTTGGAATTTAACAGAGTAAGAGGATTGCTTTTGTAGAAACGATGGAATGAATTAACATCCTTCTGTTCTTTCAGTGTCTTGTAAACCATAATTCCAGAATCATAAAGTGTGTAACAAACTATTTGTACAGTCATTAGGTGACTTAAAAATTTGATATGCTGTAGTTGAGATTAATTTAATTAGAGCTTTTTTGTAAAGATATTTCAGTGTAGACTTTGAACTTTGTTTGATTCTTCACGTTACTGAATGGAAATGCAATGTGATGTGCAGTAGGATATGATGTAGTTGCCATCAGAGAAATGTGGTGGGATGACTTACATGACTGGAGTGCTGCAATGGATGGCTACAAGCTCTTCAAACAAGCAGGGAGAGAGAGGCAGTGGGGTTGCTCTGTACATTAGGGAGTGTTTTGACTGTATAGTTTATAAGATTGAGCCTCTGTAAGAATCAGGGGGAATGCTAGCAAGGCAGATATCCTGATTAGGAGTCTGTTATAGACCATCCAACCAGGATGAAGAGGGAGATGAACTGTTGGAGTCCAAGGCATGCCTCTGGCTGCCGTGGGAGGTCAGGACATGCCTCAGGCTGTCCTGGGTGGTCGGGAGCCCCCCGGCAAGGGGGGTCCCAGACCCTGGTAAAAAGCTCAGAATAACACTATCTTTGACCTTAGCCCATGGGAAAAGTTACCAACATTACAAGAATCAGTGCAAATCACAAGAGTGTAAAAATGAGTAGTAGTTTAGTATTTTACAGGGTTAAAAAGTAGATTTTAGGATTTTTAATATGAGGAGGAAGGATTTAAGATGGAGGATTTTGGGTGTTGCCCTGTTCTTCTTCTTCTTCTCCTTCTCCTCCATGTTCTCTAGTAGTTGTGGCATAAGATGATTGGTAGAATGAAAAAGAGGTAGAAATTCCGTGTCTAGAATAGGTACAAATTAATTGGTATAAAAGAGTAAATAATAAATACGTTGTGAAGAATGGTTGGATCTTGGAAAGGGTACAAAAGGACAGGGACGGCCCAAGTCTGGGCAGTCCCCGCTTGGTTTCGGCTGGCATCAGACGTGCAGCCAGAGCTGAGAGCAAGTTAGAGATAAGAAGAAATAAACATCTTGAAACAGCATCTGCAGGCGTCTCTCATCTATTCGGACTTGAGGTAAAACTTCCCAGAGGTGAAGATAAGAACCAACACTTGTGCGGAGAGCTGAACTCCCCCAATGAACTATTCTATAATAGATGGCTAATGTTTCACGATTGCTGGCCATTTTTCTTGTGGGAGACTTTAACTTGCCAGATGTCTGCTGGAAACACAACACATCAGAGAGAAGGCAGTCTAGGAGGTTCCTGGAGTGTGTGGAAGAGAACTTCCAGACATAGCTGGTAACTGAGCCTACTGGGGTGCTGCCACGCTGGACCTGCTGTTTACAAAAAAGATGGTGGGAGATGTGGTGGTTGGAGGCTGTCTTGGGCACAGTGACCCTGAAATGATGGTTTTTGATTTTTGGTGAGATAAGGAAGGGTGTCAACAAAATATCTATCTTGAACTTCCTGAGGGTGGATTTTGGCCTATTCAGGACACTGGTTTGGAGAATCCATTGGGAAGCAGTCCTTAATAATAAAGAGGTCCAGGAAACCTACAAAGAAATACTTTAAGAAAGAAATCTTAAAGGTGCAGGAGCAGGCCATCCTCATTGTGCTGAAAGATGAACCACCAGGGAAGAAGACTGGCCTTGCTGAACAGGGAGCTTTTGCAGGAACTCAGGGAAGAAATAAAGAGGCTTAAGACTCAGGAAGAATACAGAGATGTTGTTAAGTCATGTAGAAAGAAAATCAGGAAGTTGAAAGCTCAACTAGAATTCAATCTGGCCAGTGCTGTAAGAGATAATAAGAAGAGCTTTTATAAATAGAAGAGCCATGGAAAATCTCCATTCTCTGTTGGATGTGGAGGGGCAATGCTGTGACCAAGGATGAGGAAAAGTTTGAGGTACTTAATCCCTTCTTTGCCTCAATCTTTAAAAGAAAGACCAGTATCTTCGGGGCAACCAGCCCCATGAGCTGGTAGACAGGGCCAGGGAGCGGAACAGACCCCCTGTAATCCGTCAAGTTGGGTGGGAGTGCTGATCTGCTAGAGGGCAAAGGATCTGGACAGGATAGGAAGGCAGACAGATAGACAGACTGAGGCCAGTGCATGAGGTTCAGCAAGGCCAAGGTCCAGGTCCTACACTTCAACCACAACAACCCCACACAGTGCTACATACTGGGGGAAGAATGGTTGAAAAACGGCCCAGCAGAAAAGACCTGGAGGTGCTGGTCTCTAGCCAACTGAACATCAGCCAGTGTGTGCACAGTTGGCCAAGAAGGTTGATGGCATCCAGACTTGTATTAAGAACAGAGTGACCAGACGGACCAAGGCCTTGGACAAGTGATTGTCCCCCTGCACTTGGCACTGGTGACACCACACCTCAAGTCCTGTGTCCAGTTCTGGGCCCCTCACTGCAAGACAGACATTGAGGTGATGGAGTGAGTTCAGAGAAGGGCAATGAAGCTGGCAAAGGATCTAGAGAGTAAGTCCCACTGAGAGACAGCTGAGGGAGCTGGGGTTGTTTAACATGGAGAAAATGAGGCTCAGTGGTGACCATATTGCTCTCTGGAACTACCTGAAAGGAGATTATAGCGAGGTGGGGATTGGCCTCTTCTCACAGGCAACAAGATGCAGACATAGCCTCAAGCTGTTCCAGGGGAGGTTCAAGTTGGAAAACACAAGGAATTTCTGCACAGAAGGAGTTATTAAGCATGGGAATGGGCTTCCTAGGGTGGTGGTGGATTCACCATCCCTGGAGGTGTTCAAGAAATGAACTAGATGTGGTACTCAGTGCCATGGTCTAGTTGACAAGGTGGTGTTCTGTCAAAGGTTGAACTCTATCTCAAATGTCTTTTCCAGCCTAATTGATTCTGTGATTCTGTGCAGGTGTAGTTTCTCTGGACTACTAGAAATAAACATAAATAACAACAGGTGTAAGAAAATGAAGTGCAAAATACACCTTTGCATTAAGGATCTAAAGCAGTAGTTACAATGTTATCTGAGAATCAGAAGTTAGTAAGACTTAATAGTGTGCCTTTTATTTAAATCTAGTCAAGATTTTAAGATCAAGATTTTATTAAGTTCTCTCTAGAAAAGCTCTTAATAGATCTGTTCTCACAGGAATATGCATTGAAATTTTGTGCTAAAGCTTTACCATAAACATTTGGCAGTTTCAGGAGCTGTAGCATCTTCCATCAGCCCTGTTCTGCACTGCCTCTCATGTTACTAGCACGATGTACTGTGAGTACTGGTAGGTCACATAAATGTTACATGAAGATTCCAAATTAATGTAACTAAACATCACAGCATATAATACTGATTTTTCTAGTAAAACTGTTAACCAGAGCCAGGGTGAACAAATCTTCAGAACATTAATTCGTATTTATAACTGTGCCATTTAATACAGAACATAATGATTTTGACCTTTGTGCACGAGGATGAACTAATCCTCAGGTTTAAAGTAAATGCCACACTATATTTGGTATTGACTAAGCAGTTACATTGCTTTCAGCGTTAAACAGAAGTAACTTGCTAGACTTAATCTCAGAGAAATTTAGTTTAACAAATTTTGATTTTTACACAGTTATCAAGGTTGTAGACTTTGAAGGATACCATGAAAGTAGGCCTGACTTTGAAATTTAATTTAGACTGGTAGACCCATATTTATGAAAACAAACTAATTGGGAAGATACTTTCTTTCCTCTCTGCCATACTGGAGAATCCATTTCATAATAGACTCCTAGCTTTCGAGTCTGTGTGTCAGAGACAGCAGAAATAATTTTCTAATTTCTAGGATCCTGTTTTGCTAAATGTATAAATATTTAGGGGAAAAAGGATTAAGTGTATGTAATACTTGTAGAGAATTCATGGAATGTGCTTAAAAATTGAAGAGAGAAAATATGAAAACTACATAAAGATTTGAAGTTCCCTTTGTTATGTTGGATGTTTAGCTATTTTGGTCCTACCTCACTTCTCTTAAATGAAAATGTTGCTTTTTCTGTTCCACAGTGGCTTGGCTGTTGCTTTTAATTACTTCTGAGGGAGGGTTATTCTGCTTTGGAATAAAAATCTGTCTTTAATTTTGGCTATTAAAGAGACCATATTGAAACACTTCTGTTGAGAATTTGAAAAAAATTTGTTTGAACTATTTGAACAGCAGATAACTGTATTGATTAGTTTCCCCTGTAAGGTTTTGTTAATGATCTTATCTGTAATTGGAGTAGAGAGATTGACCTGAAAGTGAGGAAATTTTGTGCAGAAGTTTTCTATATGTTAGAAAACATTTTTATTATTCATATATTAACAAGAGTATTAACTTTCAATGGCTACTTGTTATTTGTGTTTTTTCGTAAATTGATTGTGGAGATTATGGTTGCCATGGTGTAGAAATGTATCAGTGCTGCTTTCCTTCATTGCAAAAACAGGTCAGCTCCAATTCTATTTCAAGGTGGTAGAACAGATTGACTCTTGCAGATAACATGCATCACATTCTCTGTTTCTATGGTTTTTTATGCAATCAACCAGTTTTGGAGGACAGAGGGCAAGAAAAAGGGCTTGGTTATTACGTGAACTGTTTTCACATATATGTTATTAAGGTAATACGAGATTAAATGGGGATTATGCCTTGGCATGAGAGAGGCATTATGCAGATAAACAGATTTTCCCAAGACTTGTTCCTTTCAACTGAGTGCTTAATCATTTGATGGAATGTCTTTCAATTTTTCAGAGAAGTGTCTCCTAATTAGTACTAAGATTTTTTTTGTAAACCAAAGATGGGAATTTTTGCTGGGTTATGAACTTCCTTGGAAAGAAAATAAATTCATTTCAGAATAAAAAAAAAAGAAAAAACAAAAAAAGTAAAATAAAACCCCTGAAAAAACCCAAACAAAACCACACAAAACTTGCCAGAAGCTTATTCTCTTGTGGGTGAGGTTTTGATTGGTTTTTGGTTTTAAGGGGGGGGGGGGGATAGGTTGTTTTTGTTGTTGTGTTTTGGGGTTTTTTGGTAGTTGGGGATATTTTCTTTGGAGGTGCTTGTGATATTTCTGACTTTGGGGGTTTCTTTGGAGACAGCTTTTTTTTTGCTGTGTTGAGGGAGGGCTCACTGCCTGGAGCATTTTTGTTGGTAGAGAAATTCTTATTTAATGAATTGCTAACAAATATAATGATCCCTGAAAGCTGATTTTTTTTCCTTCCTTCTCTTCATAGGTATTAATACAAGTGGTTTATGGAAGTAGTGTAGTTCTGTGGAAGTATGTTTGTGAGTTAGTATAAGGCAGAAAATATTTAGGGCTCTCACGGAAAGCTTAAGCAACTTAACTCCTTGAATTGTTGAAATTATGGCAGAAAAAAAAAATCATTCACGTGCTTGGGTTGTTCTGGTACTTAAGAAGGACTGGGAGTGTTCAGCAGTACCTCTGCTAGGATTCTCTGGAGGCATCTGCTGTTTCTTTAGTTTCTATGCATCATTTAATCTTGTTTGTCTTCACCTTAGGTTTAATCCTACTGTAAAAATACTCTAAATGTAAAATGTGCTTAAGCTTCCAAATTCACGTATAAGAAACAACAGAAAGCAAGCCAGCTAGTTTTTCTTTCATCTGTTTCATTCTGTATTATTTTCTGTACCTCCTCTCAGAAAACCACCTTGAATAGAATTACATAAAGGACTGAAAGCATTTTAATCTCTTGAGAGAATAATAAAGTACAGAAAAAACATCAAATCGTACAGAAAACAAGAATTCAAGCAATGTGGAATTTTTTCCCAATTCTGCATATTTTTTTTCTATGAGATTGTTATTTTTTATTTATTTCTTCTCACTTTTCTTATGTTCTGTAGAGTATGTTTATGAAAAATGCTTGAGGGTTCAGCAGTATTAATGAACTAGACAAAATACTTCACATAGGAGAGGACATCTCTGTTGTAGTGGTAAAATGTGAGCTTAGCAGACCAGCTGAAAATTGAGTTATGAAAGTATCTAAAAGATAGCAAGTCAATTGCAGGATGAGAAACAAGCTGCTTTTTGGTTTGGGGTTATCTGAAATCTCTGTATTATATTGCAGAAAAATAGTAGTTTCAGGTCCAGAATTCATTCCCTGTGCTTTTAGAATACATTTGGATTGAAATAAAATTGAGAACTTAATGCACCTGAGCAGAATGTCAGTAATTCTCTTCAAACAGAATGAAGTAAGAAAGCACTATCACCCACCTTGCGTAACGCTCAGCAAGCCATTGGAGGCCTATAATATTTTTCATACAAATGTATTTATAAGACCTTCATTAAAATAGTATTTTGAGCAGCTGGAATTATTGCTCTATACTGTTACATTGAGTCCTAAAATTTAGACCTCATTTTATACTCAAGAAACTGTTCAAAAATTCAGCTTTGGAACATGAAGTGATCTTGGTTAAATATGAAAAGTGAAGTTGAACATTTTTTTATTATTAATGTTAGTAGGGAATTAAATTTTTTATTCTTTCCTCAAGGAAGCACTAAAAACCATACAATAATCGCTTTACATTGTATATGTATATTCTATGTTAATGTGTTTATGAAAACATCAAACCTCCAAGAACTCCACACAAAGTCTCCAAAACATCTACCTATAACAGCTGGTGCAATGCTTTTTACCTTTATAGAAATACATGACAGATCCAAATTTAAAACCTGGAAGACCTTGAATGTTCTATGTTTAAAAAATTGTCTGAGTACATATTTGATTGTGGAGACCACTGGAGTGTGTTGAGTCCCCCACCCCCCAGAAGAGTCATAGTTGGTGTGCATTTGCAGGGATTTATCTTGGCACTATCCTGAACCAGTGAACACGGTCAAGAGAGTAAGGCAGAATGAGTAGACAGGAAGATCACCAACATAGGCAGTGGAAGAGTAAAAACCTGGGTCCTGAGTCTCAAGATGAAGCATGCATTCCTTTAAGCAGTAAAAAGTGATTTCCAAGAATTTCTGCTTCTGCACAAAACACTTCAGGTTTCTGGTGTTGATTTGTGAATGTGAAGCATTTAGAAATATATAAAATATGGAACAGTCCTGCTGTCAAAATCAATGGGTATCACCAAACCATCCAATGAAATATGCACATTGCAAGCTTTCTTCCACAGTTGTACCAGCTGAAGGATATTTAGGTAGTTTATATGTTGTATGAATAATGTATCCCTTCCAATGCTTGAGAAAATACTAAGCATAGCAAAACCTGCTCATTATAAGTGACTGCAGAAAATAAAAGTAACTTCTTGCACAGCTGATACTGGTGACAGAGCAGGCTGCTTTCAATACTCTGCTTGAACAGTGTAAATTCTGTATTACAGTGTCAAGAAAGTATATTGGAAAATATAAGAATAAGATTTATGTGGCAATAAATGGCAATGACTCTTCATGAAGTACAAAAATATAAAGTGTAAAAGTTATGACATTGACAGTTTCGGGGAGAAGAAAGTCATCAACTATCAAAAATCAGTAATGCTATGGATTTTTTTTCATTTATTAATGAGCACATTAAGCCAAATGACATGTTTAATCATTACAAATGTAAATGTATTGGTCAGAGAAATGCTAAATTAGAGACATTAACCTTGGATATTTTGTTTGATTATGATTTCAAAAAGGGGAAACAAGTAGTGTTTAAAACTCAGTGTGCACTTGAGATTCTTGACAAAAGAAATCAGCAAATGAAGCTATAAGTACTTAGTAAGATTGAAAATATGAAGAATGTGTACTGTAGAACATAGTAGTTTGCTGAATGTTTATACTTAGAAAAGTGATTTAATGCAAAGTAAAAACAAAACTCCAACCCCCTCAAACCTCAAATCATTTAATATGTTTTAATTGCTGAATTCCTGCTTAGTGTCAAGTTGCATTCAGTAAGCTTCACTTTATGAAATCTCAGCTAATCACAGAACTGTTAGGATTGGAAGAACCCTATGGAGATCATCCAGTCCAACCCACCCTCCAAGGCAGACTCACCCAGTGTAGGTGACACAGGAATGCATCCAGGTAGGTTTTGAACGTTTTCAGGGAGGAGACTCCATGACTTCCCCGGGCAGCTGTTCCAGCTCTCTCTTTCCCTCGGCATAAAGTTCTTCCTCATGTTGGGGTGAAATTTTGTGTGTTTAAGTTCATGTCCATTGCTCCTCATCCTGTCAGTGGGCACCACTGCAAAGAGTCTGGCACCATCCTCTTGACAACTGACTCTGAGATATTTATATGCATTAATGAGATGCCCTCTCAGTCTTCTCTAGTTTAAATAGGCCCAGCTCCCACAGTCTCCTCATAAGAGATGCTCCAGACCCCTCATCATCTCTGTGGCCTCAGCTGGAGCCTTTCCAATAGCTCCTTAACTTTCTTGTACTGAGTAGCCCACAGTACTCCAGATGCAGAAAGCTTATTAGAAATCTGATTCATATCAATATGCAAAATCCCCTTTTTACCCTGACTGTTGGTCTTGGAGCAGAAATCTTGTACCTATACATTTTGTAAACTTATAGTGTAGGGAAATGTTAAGATTCACCTTTTATTTTCTGTAAGTAGATGTGGATGTGTGAAAATAGGTTTGAAAAGTCATTTTGACAGGTTAATCACTGTGTATTTGTAAGGAACTAAAAAACCAATTTTGTTGGAAGAACAGAGATTTGTTAATTATTTCATTCTATACATGGAATTAACTGCTCTTGCTCTGATCTAAATAGATATCGTCACTGGACCTGGAGCTTCTTGAAATGGACTTTGGCTCTTGAAAAGAAATTAAAGCATGCTGTGTTTTCTGGCTCCGTAATTTTAAACTGATGTTCGGGCTTTAATGTGTAAATGGATTATCTTCTAAAAAAATTGCTGAAATGTGGAAATCTCTCTGTTTGAGTTACTGTAGCATTATAATACTAAATATGTCTGGAAGTGTTCAAGGCCAGGTTGGATGGAGCTCTGAGCAACCTCGTCTAGTGAAATGTGTCCCTGCCCATGGCAGGTTGATTTGAACTAGATGATCTTTACGGTTTCTTCCAAGCCAGGCCATTTTATGTATGGTTGAATACCACTTTTTCTGGTATCTCTCAAATCAGAAAATATACTTACTTAATGTGCAAACACTTTCTTTTGTCTTCCCCTTTTCTTCTCAAAGAGCAATTAAAAAATTATAATTTTAAGTTAGATGGAGCAAACATCTTAGAGCAACATACTTCTGGTCATGGGTCTGTACACTACAGAAAAGCATTCAACCAGCTTATCTAGAAGCTGCAGCCAGTTTTGAATCTGGAAAATAGCCAGGATTTTGTGATTTAGTCCGAGGTAAAACAGCAACTTTTGAGACATCGTATTTCATAAACTATTAAGGAGGGAGAAAAAAAATACCACAAACAAACCAAAATCACACAAAAACCAACCCAAAGTTGGTTTTAGTTTAATTCCCATCAAACTCAAGCAGTGGAATTAATAAAAGCTAGATTTTTCTGTCTTGGTGTATTTTGAGATGCCAACTAAATTTCCTTTTTAAGTCAATTTTAAGATATAAACTTATTTTTCAAGTGCAGTAATAAAAATATTACAACTGATGATTTGAAATATCTCATCTTTTGGAAAGGCAGGAATGGCAGACCTTTTAGCAGAATTATTTTAGATCGGTGCAGTAGTTTTTATCTTTGCCTACCAATATAAGCAGACCTTTAAATTTAATTGAGCAAAAGTTGTCAGGAGAGAAGTGGATATTGATGGCCTTCCTCATGATTGGACAAGAAAAGCCCTATTATAGTTGTTTCTAGAGGAAGGTGGAGGAGTAGAAATATCTTGTAACTTTGTATCACATACATAGTAAGATTGTGCATCTGTAAAGAAATACGTTATTACAAACACAAAAAAAACCACCCCAACCTGCTTGTCCACTTTGCACATGTCAAATGTTTTTTCTAGTCTTTGTTCTTATGGAGGCACCTAGGGGTTACAGGAATTGTACTCTGTGTTTGAATTAATAAAATTGCATCCTGGTGCTAACAATGCTACATAGTGAAGTGACAGTGCTCTGCATTCAAATGACTCTCCAGCACTCAAGAAAGTGAATATCCCTGAAATGGTCAAGGAAATGGTAGAGGAATCCACACAGTATGCCTATTCAATGCTGCTCTGCAGGAAAGAATGAATAATGCTAGAACTTGGCATAATCAACTGGGTTCCTAAATGATGTGCTAATTAGGAAAGCAGACAAAACAAGAACTGTAGAAGCAAAATGTAAATTTAAACAAAAACACCAGTTGTATGAGTTGATACTAACATGGAGGTTTTTTTCTTTAAACAAGTCTGGACTGGGTTTGTATGCCATTTAGGTTTTTAAAACTTGTTTCTCCTTGGCAGGCATTCTCCAAGGAAGAGATAATCTGCTGTTTCATGAGTTAGAGTGAGAAATCTGTGTGGTGTGATTAACAAACATGAACCTGCAATTAAGTGAAAGAGAAAAAGGTTTGTGTGGTAAAATAAAATAGGAAATAAAGAATGGTCCTTTGCTCATGTTTGCTCTTACTGATCTCAGTGGAATTGTCCTTACCTACAGGGATCTACATCTCTTTATTTAGTACCTGCAATTGTAGACACGAATTACCATGTGAAGAAGCACTAGAATAAGACTTTTAATATTTCTAGTACAGATTCAATGAAGCAGAGAAAGTGTTGTCCCAAAATCGGTTCTTTCACCTATTCACGGTATGCAATAGGCCAATCCACACACAGAGTCTAGGTATGTGATTTATTAACAGTTCTGCACAGAAAGGGGAGCTGGGTGGCAAATCCACAAAGTCAGCACAACAACTACCAAAACTTTTCACTGTTTATACGTTTTAATAAACAAAGGCATTATAATGTTCACTGGGTACAAGTTACCTAGGTCTTTCATTAATTTATATTTTCTCTTCTATTGGTTAATATTTCTCTCACTTCTCATGCTAATTAGTCTGCATGCTCTTTTTCTTCTGAGTTGGTGGATTTCTTGGGTCAGTGGTTGTGATCTTTGCCTTCCGGAATTACCTTTTACCCAGCCCGAACTGATTCAACACAGTTGCTGAGTTGTCTTCATTAGTTTCTTCCTTATCTTGGGGGTTCTGCCAAATGTCCTTGTACCCTGTAAATTCTGAATTCTTTGTGTCCATTCTCAGTGGTACGTCCTTCTTCCCAAGCTTTGTTAACCTCCCCCCAGGTGTGAGATAATTGAAGCATATCCAGCCCTAAATGGTAAGAAAGTAATTCTGCCAACAAGTAATTTGCCTTTCTAACACCTGGACCTCACTTAGATGTTGTTAGCTGCTCTCTGTTCCCTGGATTAAATCTCCCTTCTTGTTGATGAGGCTTGAAAAGTATACAAAGAACAAACACTAAGGTCATCCTTTCTTAAGAAAATTTTACATCATCCAAATTTTGCATCAAGAGGAATGCCTTTACAAGTACAAATCACAGCTAAAAGAATGTAATGTAAAAACCTCTTCATAATGCTTGCACATCTGTTTTTCATTTTATATTTTAATCTTTGTAGGGAAATAGATTCACAGAACTGTGCAGTAGGTAGGACTATAAATCAAACAAGGCCTAGGAAAGAACATTCTCAGAAATGCTCAAAATGTCAAAATTTGTTTTGAGATGACTCTAAAACAGTTATCAGCACCTCCACTGGTCCTAGGTTATATAACCACTACTCATAAAAGCTCAAACCATCTCCTGTGCCAAAGGCACTTAGGTATCAGTAAAGCTGGACCACAGAATCTCTTTCCGTGTAGATACTGAGACTTGCAAAGGAACAGTTTACCCTAGTACAGAAATGTGTCCCCTTAAATATGGAGTTGGACGTGTAATATATGAATTACAACTTTTTGCTAGTGTAGAGGATTTCTGTTGAGTACCTTAAACTGGGAAAACCATATTGAGCAAGGGACTGTGCTGGCTCAGATGCAATAGCTAATTTCACCTAAGTATCTCCTACTACAACAATACAGGTAATCTGAGCTTCCAGAAAGCTTGCCCAGCTTGTCTTTATCTCCTTTCCCTTTATTTGTCTCAACTTTCCCATCTCACATAAAATCTCAGTAACTATTAGTATGGATGTCAGCTTTCAGGGAGGTACAACTGTGCCATTGATGTAATTTCTTCTTCTGTTTTGCTTGTGATCTCAGCAAAGTAGCTGTTTTCTTACATATTAGTATAGCATCATTGGAAACCTTGATCTTTGTCATACAGGATTTTCATAAACAGTAGTAGTAATATTTGAGGTAGAGAGAAAGAATAGCTGCACATGGAACTTGATAATTATAAACATTCCAGTTGCTTGACAATTCAGTTTCTTATTGAGGGTCCTCAGTGTTTTCTCATGGCTGTGGTTTGCTGTGGTTTGTGGATTTTTTTTGTTGGTGGTTTGGAGTGGTTGTTTTCTTTTTTAAACTAGCACCTAATTAAAAATGAAGGCACTTTTAATGTTTTGGTTTTTTTTTTTTAATTGCTATTATAATCAGGTAATAGCCTCTACAGAAAAGTAATAGAAATGTTAGTTTGTTGAAGCAGTGCCCCCTATAATTTTAGTATATAGGGAGATATAAGGCCCGAAAATTTAGGAATGCCATTCAGTGCATGGGTTTTTTTGGCCAAGGTTACAAATTAGTAGTCTTCCTCAATGTAATTATTTTAGAAGTCAATGGCTTTTCACATGCAAGGAAACTGTCATTTTTGTACGTGCTTTATGAAAGAGAAGAGTTCTTATCTAGTGGAGCTGTCATTGTACCATCAGCTTTCGTAGGCTGGAGAAAGATGATTGCTAATCCTAAACATGGTGTTGAAATATTTCTTCACTTATCAAAAATTTCATTCTAAAAAGAACAGACCTTTTTTATCACACTTGATCAGCTTATTTTAGTAAATATAGTAGTCCAGTTGATATCAAGATGCCCAATTCCTATTCCCAGCTCTACTACAGACCTACTGTATAACCTTGAGCAAGTTACTGCACTTGCATATGCCTCACTGGGCCACTTGTAATGTGTGATTTATCTGTTAAACAGTGTAGGGCAGAAATAATTACCTTTCCTAGTATATGGAGTTGAGCCTTTCTTATAAGTGCCTCAATAGCAATGTCAGTATTTCAGTCCTATGGGCACTTCCATTACACAAATAAATATAATAATAGTAATAATAGAATATTGGATGGTAAAGCAGAAAGAATACCTGAGTTGATAGTTTTTCACAATAAATTATAATGGAGACTTTATCTCCCTTTTACTGGATGTATTAGAAATAGTTCTCTTTCCCTTGATAATCTGCAAACCTTGATTATCAGAAAAACAAAATCAGAAATGAATAGCTTTAATCTCTAAGGCTTGGAAATAACAATACATTTACCAATGAGGCACCTTACTCCACTGAAGATTGTGCTGCCTTTCTCCAATTAGATTTTGATTATCTTTGAAAAATTATAAACTTTGCTTATCTTAAATCATAAACTAGACAAGATGTGTTTTCAGTGTACTCTTAATGTTATATATATATATATTTAATATATGTTATATATGTATACATTTCCTGAAAAGTCTCTTGAGTTCTAGCAAGTGCTTGTTCTAAATTTGAACTGGTTGGGCAGTAAGACTAATGCAATTATATTAGTGGAAAGTAGTTAATTGTGGTACTTCATTAGTAACAAAGTTGAATAGACTTTACTTAGCTTTTAAAATAATGTGACTCCTTTATGGATTTGTCCTGATTAACTTCCACCTCTATTTTTCTGGGATCTAAATGTTTGAGTACTGCAGGTAATGCTTCCTCCCAAAATAGTAAAATAGCCGTCAGTAACCATTATACAAAATAGATGTAGTTTTGCAGGTGTACAATAATGTAGGCTTATGCTATAAACTCTTCACAGACTCAAGGTTTGTTCTGCTCATTCTAGTGCATACTCTATACTGCCTCCGTCAAATTTTTCATATGAAGAAGTTACCAGTGAGAGACAGAAAGTTCTTGTTTACTGTGAGATGCTCTCTGATGTGCGTTGCCTCTTTTGTTTGGCTGTCATTAGTCATCCTCTGCTTGAGCACACCAAGACTGCAGAGTCTTTGGTCACTTTGTTCTTGATGTTCTTGCCTGAAAGTAGAGGGAAATAACATAAACAACTAATACAACATGATAGTGAGCAATCCAAATCTGTGCCACCTGTCATTTAAGTGACTGAAAAGTTCAGCTGCATGTAGTTAAAGCGAAACCCATTCGGCACAAACAGAAGATTTTTGTCTTTCATGAGCAAGACAATAATAGGTAGCTTCAAAAAAACCCACATAAGTAGGTCATATTGCTGAATTGATGCAGTGTCAGTGAGATTCTCCAGCAGTTGTTTGCTAATGCAAATAGAAGTTTGCATTTGCATCCTGAAGCACTGAAAGCTTCAATAGCTTGGAAGTTATAACCAATGATTTGAGAAGCAGAGGTGAAGAATGAAAAGAGCAGATCAAGGTAAGAGTTCAGAATGCAGATTTATTGAAAGGAGAAATTTTCTCTTAAATTTCCATCAGAAGAATGACATATCTAGAATTATAGATATGTTATATATATAGATATGTCATATAGGCATAATGGCAGTTTTAGCATATGTAATATCAACTTTGAAAAAAGCACCAACTCTTTGTTTTTGCGTGAACGTTTATTAGTCTTTGAAAAACATAATTTTCTAGGTGAAATCCAACAATATTTTAATCACTTCCGCAAATTATAGTAGTTTTCTTATTTCTGTATGTGATAAATACATATTATAATATTGGCTTTCCGCAAATAATAAAATGGATGCTGTATGTATAATGTTAAAGTAGCTTTGTTACAAAGATACAGTTTTGTAATGATAACTAATGCCTTTATTTCTGTTATTAACTAAACTTAGACATAATAATGAAATAGCTGATATAGTTATGCTTGTGGTAATTGAACTGTCTGCCTGGTTGGATAACATCCAATGAACGCGTGATGAAGACCTCTGCTACTGACCTACCAACTATCAGCAACTACTGTCTGCAGAAACCATGGGCCAAAGCCCAAGCTGGAGGTGATAATAAAAACTGACTAAAACCACAGCCAAGAAATACGCATGCTCTAAAAAGGACCTGAGGAGGAGCCATGCTAAACAGTTCCTGGAACATGAAAATTAGTTTGGGGAAAAGTTTAAATATGCATAATTGATTACGAATATTGTTGTAAGGCATTCAAATCCTGTCCGGGGCCCCAGCCAAGTTATCTTTCGGCTGTCCCTATCAGAGAACTCAGGAGTTCGTCAAGGCTGCGGGAAAGCAAGCTATTCTAAACTGGGAGAGAAGCGGTTTGGTAAATGACATAACAAGACAGCAAGAAAAGTAAATAAAAAAGGACTACACCATCTCGGACTGGAACCAATCAGGTTCTCTGAAAGGTGCACACAAGGCACGTGGACAATACGGAGGATCCAATCAGGCCGTGTGTGACTGTGTGAACTACAGCTGCAGAAATGCATAAGAATAGTGTAATGTAAACAATAAAGGTTCCCTTGCGAAATCACATTGGTTCGGTGTTCAAGGGTCCCGTTCTCCCGCAGAATATGCATTAAGCTGATGCAATAGGAAAGGTATGTAAAAGGTGTCTCTGAAATAGCAGGTGTGCTGTTGGCTCAGTGCCAAGCACCCAGCACTTTTTTTTTGTTGTTGTTGCTTTATTTTCTTTGTCTCCTATTGTCCTTTATTAAACTTTTAAATTCTAACAGGAGAGTGAACCTCGTTTTTCACACTGTACATGCCAAGTGTGAAACGCAGCTTACAGAATAAGCAAAACTTGGGAATTCTCTGTAAATGTTGAATCCCTTCCAAGATCCAACTTCTTTTTTTTTCAAGTTATGTTTGAGCACCTCTTCTTACAGAAATGGCTTAGCATCCCCTATGATGCATGATACAATTTTCTTCTGGGTGATACAAAATGGAGAGGAAGCTTTGGGATATTTTCCAAGCATATTAGCATTTTCCCAGTGCCTACGATTTTGTTCCTGCTCCACTTGAAAGCTGAAATCACTGTCATCTTCTGCAAGTTTACAAAGAGCCCACAAAATCATAGGAATTTCTTAAGTGTCAGGTAGAGGTGATGTAGGAGAAAGGTTTCATGTACAGTTAAAGTTTGTCTTACATTGATTTAGTTTACTTTGAAAGGAATGAAGGACTGATCTGGTTGGAAGGTATTTTCATTAGTAAGCAGGGCTTTAGTCTTGTCCAGTGCATAGCAACAATAATGAATAATTATTGCAAGGTAAATCAGTCAACCAGAACAGTTGTAAATATTTCTAAACCTGAAAACTAGGCAAACAGCAGTTAAAATACGGTATTAAAACTTCACGAAGCATGAACCCTGAAGTTTAACACATCAATGTATTTTGATTTTAATTGTGAGTCATATCTTGAAAAGGTCTGTGGCCTTTCTTGAAAATCTATAGTGAGTTCTTAGCAAAAAAACCCTTTTTTTTCTTGCTTTAGGCAGACATGCAGTTATCTTACCTTTTGCAGATAACATTTTTTTGGAGTATGGTGGGGACACCTCATGTGGAAATTAGTAGGTACTTTATCCAAAAAAATACCTTTAACTATGGAACTTTAATAATTGGGAAGCATGCAGGCTTTCTGTATTGCCTACATATGTAGCTGAATAAACACCATGTATGAGATTACACTTCACATTAGTATTATGAAATATGGGCAAAATTTAATGATTAAGTGTAATCCATTTCAGATACAGATTCTTAATTTTTAGTCTTAATTATATGATGTTAGTATCCATACTAGTATTTACTCTTAGCCTTTGCTTTTATTTTTCTTTCAGTCATTTGGAAGGAAAGTGAGGAGAGCAAGGATTTTAATTTACAAAATTGGAGCATTTTTCATATGCTCTAAACTGACTGACCTTGTTTTATCTGATCTATTTTTTTTCTTTGATGAGAGGACAGGTTGATTTCTCAGTGAAAGGACAGCTATGTTGATTGAAATTACTTAGGTAGGAGGAGTTCTGCTCTTTCGAGTCAGCAATTTCATGAGCAGTCAGCACTTAATCTGATAGGAAAACAGTGTCATTCTTCTTTTGTTGGCAGACATGCATTTCCCTTTGTATGCATTAGTGTACTTGCTTATGAGGCATATCAAGGAGCAATCTTGCTGCAATTTTATCCAAACCCTGATCCTCTCTCTCTATATGGATTATTATACATACTCACTGGTGATGGCATGAGAAAGAAGAGGGGGTCAGGTGGTAGCAGACTGTCTTAATACAGGGACAAAAGAAAGGAAAAGATGCTCCTGGATGTTGTCTTTCATTTGCTGAATTAACCAGTCTGACATTAAGGTCCGTGTATGGACCTGGCGAGCCAATTCCAAATATATTTCTAGTGCTGTATGCTGTGGTGTATTTTATCTGGATGGAGAGACAAAAATTTTCAAGAACTCTTTAGTTCTTGCAGCTGCTGGGGTATACTACATCTCCTATCTGTACGTGCTCCTTTGTTCACACATTGGATCTCTGTGCACAGCAGTATTGCGACTGATGCTGGCAGAGCCCTGCCGTTACCCCTTTGCATCTGTGCACGTGTGACTTTGGTCTGAAGCCAGGTCTGTACTGTTGGTTGCACCTTGAATGCCACTAGAACTAAACTTTGTAGTGGTGGTTTTCAGATGGCAGGATTTTCATGAACTGCTCTGGTGGCTCTGCTCAATTACAGTAAAGGGTGTTGGTAGTCTGTACTGGTAAAGCAGTTTTTCTTTCCTGGGTTTTGGAGCTCCAATACAATTCCAAGTACAGTTTCTAGACCTATACTATTAATTGACTTGATAATTTTTCTTCTTGATAACTTTGAAAGCAGAATGATGTGGGCATTCAGCCAGTACCAAGAAACTTTGAAGAATGAACTTGCAGCTGAGTACACGTACTTGCAATTGAGTGTACCTGCAACTGAGTACATGAAAATTCTACACTTTACACTAACTGAATACCACCATCTCGATGATAATGCCCAGATGATAATTTAGAGATAAGGTTTAATTTAGATAGTTTACAGCTATCTAATACTGTATTAAAGCTGTGTAGTCAAAGTTTCTAAACTTAAATGGATTTTTCTAAGGTTTCTTACTTGCTAGCAATCTGTCAACACAGAAATAGGTGCAAATACTTGGTAATGATATAGTCACATAAGTAAAATACTAGTGAGGAGTTTTATTTTTCTCATTTCAGACTGAAAACAACATTATTAAAACCCCTTATAATTGTTCAGAAATCTGTAAAGCTAGTTACTAGAGCTGTGTGTCTACTACATGCAGTACTGTAAAGATTAATTTTTCTCCTCCATTATCTGCCAATTCTAATTAACAGGCTGTTTGTTTATCTATGATAAATGTGCTACATGTAATGCAATGGAACAATCTCCTAATTTGAGCACCTAGCATGGTGTCAGCCTAAATATCCTTCAACTGATTTAATTAGCAAAGCTCCATGTTAATCACTTTGCCATTAAACTTTCAGATTGTGTGAGGAAAAAAGGAATCCCTTTACAAAACAAAAAATTAGAATTAGGCCTGTGATAAAAGTAATTTACATGACTGTTTTAGGAAACGTGTTAAACAGTTAATGAATTATTCAACTCTAGTTGTGTATTAGAGATTTATATATTTTAGTAAGCTTTCCTATACTAAATCGTACTATTTCTTGCATATTTATTAGTAGAAAAGGGTTCATGAGCAAAATATATTCATTAATATATTATCACCTACAAAAAATAGCACTATATTTTCCAGTATCTGTATATTTCCAAATATTATTCCATATATATATATATATATAATACATATATTATTATTATCTCTGAGATGCAGAAAAAACTTTCTATGGGCTAATGTTGTGTAACTATTTTGCTCACTTCTGTGTTCAAAGTTCTCTGGAAGTATTTAATTTTCAGGAATCTGAGACGGACTTGGGGGTGACGGTGGATGAGAGGCTGGACATGACCCAACAATGTGCACTCACAGCCCAGAAAGCCAGCCTGGGCTGCATCCAAAGCAGCATGGGCAGGAGGGCAAGGGAGGGGATTGTGCTCCTCTGCTCTGCTCCGATGAGATCCCACCTTGACTACTGTATCCAGCTCTGGGGTCCCCAACACAGGAAGGACATTGACCCATTGGAGTGAGTCCAGAGGAGGCCACCAAGGTGATCAGAGGAATGAAGCACCTGTCCTATGAGGAAAGGCTGAGAGAGCTGGGATTGTTCAGCCTGGAAAAGACAAGACTTTGAGATGACCTTATTGCAGCCTTCCAGCCCCTGAAGGGAACTNATTGCAGCCTTCCAGCCCCTGAAGGGAACTTGCATGAAAGATGGAGAGACTTTTTACGAGAGCATGTAGTGACAGGACACGAGAAAGGATTCAAAATGGAAGAGAGTAGGTTCGCATTAGATATTGGGGAAAAAATCTTTACTCTGAGGGTGCTGAGGCACTAGAAAAAGTTGCCAAGAGAAGTTGTGGACACCCCATGCCTGGAAGTGTTCTATCCCTGGTCAAATGGGGCTCCCCAGTCTAATGCAACGTGGTTCAGTGAAAGGTGTCCCTGTCCGTGGCAGGGGCCTTGAAACTGGATGATCTCCAAGGACCCTTCCAACCCAGGCCATTCTATGCTTCTATGAATATTGGAGCCAGTAGTAGGTGCTTCCTCTTGGTTGCTGCTCGTCTATCTTGAAGATACAAAACCCTTCACATTGCTGCATTGAATGATAAATTTCTGAGGCAACAAGATGGCCTTTCCTGGATTGCTACTTCCCCAGTATATCAGAAGACCCATTTTCTCAAAATCTGCCTTAACTTTCTCAGTGAGATGCTCTGGGCCTTACTGTAGTCAGTAACATGTATGGACAACAAAATGTGTATTCATGAGGCAGATTATACTCCTGCACAATATTCCATAATGTTGCTGCTTTATCGCACCCCAGGCAAATTCCCTGGCAGACTAGAAACAGTATTTGCTGGCTTACTGACTTTTTCTCTTTATTCCTATTTCTTTGCAATTTCCTCCATAGGTGGAGTTTTGTTGTTTCTTGGGGGGTTTTTGCTACCTATGGAGTGACATGAACATCTCTTGGCTGAAGTGCACAAAGGAAACACATTGCTTTGCTTTTCTGGGGACTTTTTCTTTCGCCTTTCAGGCACAAATATTCATGTATGGTTAACATTCGAAAATTTCCATTTAGAATGTGAATTATTTCTAATATTGGAAAGGTTACTCATACTTTAAAATTAAAGTAAACTGTACCTTTAAACTCCTATCAGTTTCAATAGAAATAAACTGAGAAATGTGCATCCACTACTACCATTAAGAAAAGATAAACTACGAAGTCTTTTTGTTGCATATAACTATATTTGTTGATGGAAAGATGAAATATCAAATATATTTTAATAATATAGTGTAGCTTTTCTGCTTTGATGTTCCAGTTAAAATGAACATCTGGAATAATCCAGCCGATATGTTATTACATTAACTTGTAATAACAAATTTGTATCTAGGAGATATTTTCTGTTACTTCTCTCCTTTCCCACCATTTACAAATACATGGAATATTTACAAAAATCTAACTAACTTACTGAGAGAAAGAGAATGGAGAGAAGTAACAGAAAATATCTCCTAGAAGATATGGAAAGAGAGTAATTTCCTCTGACTGTGATATCGTCTATCTGATACAGCCTGTCTTTTTTTAGCTTATATTTTCCTAACATTAGGGCAGTCTTAATAACCAAAACATGCTACATGGGAGGTGTGAATTAAGGTAAGCTTGTTACATGTAAAGAGCTCTGATAGCTGGAAAGAGCACATCTGAGAATGTGCTAAACTGGGATGTTTCAAAAGATTAACAATTATTTAATATATATTCTTTATTATATATTTAAGTATATAATTATATCTTTAAATATATATTTATTATATTTA
>VZRV01005827.1:0-20746 GCA_013398115.1 Falcunculus frontatus
TTCTTCTCGACTGCGGTACATCGGCAACACAGACTAGACAAAAAAACCACCAAAAGAAATGCACAGTGGTTATTCAAACTCCCTTATCTGTGCAGAAGTTAGAGAGTTCCTTTTTTAGAAAGAATGGAGTAGACAGATGGGGTATGAGAGGCCCCATGGCAGAATGTCTTAAAACTGAGGGACTTTGCCATTAACTCCTTAATTCCTGCTACAAACTTTGCCCTTCAGTGTTCTTAAGAGACCTACCAGTACAGTCAAATTTGTAAGATGAAATATATTTGTCTTTAGCTGACAAAGTCACGATTATTTGCTACTGAAGCTTTTCTAAAGAAAGTATCAGGTTCCTTATTCTTTTTAAGCTGCATCTTTTTTAGATGTTAAGAATTCATTAAAGAGAAAGAACTATTCTGAATACTTTGTCTTTTAAAACTGCTACTATCCCTACAGAGATTATTGAGCAGCTTACCAGGCTTTTTGTGCTTAGTATGATCAAAGCACTGTAAAAGCAAATATATTTGAATTTTATTCTCTTTAGAAAAAAATTGTTTATTCCAAATTGCATGATTTAAAGTGGTTAAATTATAAGTCAGTCAGGACATGCCTTCAGTGATTGGAATTAGACCTCTGTGTACATTTGAAGAAATTTTATATGCACAATGTGAAAAGCAGTGGTACATGAAAGCCAAGTATTCAAGAAAGGACAAGACCTATCAACTTCTCCTTACTTTACTGGAATACAAAGTAGAATATGTAACTTTGCAGAGATAGTAGGGTTGGAAGAAAACCCTAGAAATATCTTCCACATTTAAAATGAAATGTTACAGAATGTCATATCATTAGTGATGTCATTTTTCATTACTTCATGGCAAGTTCTCTCTGCTCTCTGGTAATACTATGTATTATTAAACAAACTTCCCCCTCAAGTGAATATTATTATTATGGATGAAATGTTTGGGAATTGCTATAAGCACCCACAATTATCCTAAAAATAAGGATATATCTTCTTATTTTTAAACATGGCCTGTTAATGTCAGCAACCACAGCAGCAGCAATGCTTTCCACGAGGACAGACCTCACCCGGGTGTTTGCTGGAGATGCCACCATGTCCACACCTCCCACCACTGCTGTGCCTCTTCAGCATTGCCCTTCCTCTCCTCCATGGTTTGGTCTGCTCTTGGAGTTCCAGCTCTCGCTTTTTTTCACCTGCTTCTAGCTGTCTGACTTCTTGAGATATTTTTCTTTGAACTCAAAATTTTCTGTTTAATTACATGGATCTCTAACTGGTTTATTTCTTAATGAATAGATCAATTTATTGATCATTCACCTGATGTGTCCACTACTTGAGTAATTAATTAGCTAATATATTCTGTGAGTTATGTACTCTGAATTGTCTATTTGTTTACTTTGTCTTGAATTACATGATATTTATTTAATCCATTGTTTTATTGATTCTTTTTTTAATCACTGGTTTACAGTTAATTACACTGCTATTTTGCATAAATAATTCACTAATTTGGTATCTTTTTCTTCAATTCTTTCTCATTTCTCAACTTTTTGCCCATGATATATAGCGTCTGTCATATCTTCTCTGCAATGTCTTCTGTTCCTTAACATCCATTCTCTGACTGATTACTTTCCCCTCATACCTTTCCACCAGCTTTCCTCAAATATTTCTTGTCTACATTTATTAATTAGGTGCCACCAATCCTTCAATAGTCCTCTGAGGGAAAAATTACCAAACAGTCAAAAATCACTGCAAAATCTCTCAGAAAATCTGAAGCAAAGATAGTACTGAAACCCAATGGTACTTTTTCACTAATGAATCTATACGTATGGATCTGTATATATTTGATGGATTCAAATCTGTGTCCTTTTAGCTTTTAATCTGTATTGTCTAACTTTACTTCTTTATTTTACTTGTCTCCTCTCCACATCTCTGTTCTCTATCTTTCTGGAACTAAAAAAACAAAAATGAAATAAAATTTTAGGCAATTGCATATGCTAGATTAGATCCTTGTAACTTGGCAAGGCTCTGGCAGAATTTGCAAATTGTCTACTGCGTTAGCACAAAGCTTAACATTATTTTGTAAGACATCTAGTCTTTAGGCCCCAAAGGTGTACTCTAGATTGTAATGCTCTAAAGAGGCAGCAGACCCTATCATTTTATCATCTGTTACCATCAGATTGCTGGAAATGGAGTTACCAAATACAGAATTTTTTCATTGGATTCCCAAGTATCTGTGTTGTTCTGTGGACCAATGGAAAAAATATTTCCAGCTATAGAAATGAAAGTCAGACACATGTAACTGTATTTATTCCTTTAAATGGAAATTATAAAAACATCTACCCAAGTCACGGACCAGTCCTGCCATGCCTGTGGGAACCTCACCTACTTTCCATCTCCTAGATGTCAGTCCACACCTTTCAAAACATTTCCAGAATACAGTCAAATTCGAAACACAGACAAAAGTGAAAAACCAAATTCAGCCCTCACCATTTTGAAGGGTTGAATAATGGTGGCTTTTAGGGAACAAGATTCATGAGCCACAGGGGTTCTTGTAGAAGCAGTGGCCTGCTGCAGCCATCCTGGCCTTAATGAGAGCCCTGTGTAGAAGAGCAGTTCGTCACGTTTTAATCTCAAACCTTTGATAAAGGCCTTCTGTTCTCTTGGGAAAGATGCATACCAGAGAAAAGACTACAGCCGTAAACACCGTGTGTGAAAGTTTTTCTTTTACCTCCTGGAACACTGGGAGGTGGATTGTTTGAGTGAATGACTGACAAAGGGCAGAGAAGTCTGCCCTGTCAGGTGTTTGGTGGTGTGGCTGTTTTGTCTTTCCTTCTGCATGTTCCCAAGACTTTCTTTAAACTTTCCCATAGTAGAAACATATAAATACTGGAGTGTATGTAATAAAGATGGATCCTGCTAGAAGAAGCAGTGGTCTCTGTTTTTTTCCAAGTTGCTGCAGTTCTCTTGAATAAACTTTGGACATGCTCAGTCTGTCAGGGAAAAAAAGGAATTCCAGGTCTCAGGTTTCTTCAGGAAAACAGCAATTATCATACAGAAGATATTATATATCTGTTGTTTGCGCATAAATTGAGTTTTCTGCTCTACAGGTACTTGCCATAAGCCTTGGATTCTGTGAGTCCATTCTTTTGAAAAAGTAATTAAATTATCTCTCTGTCTCAGTGACACACAGTCTTATCACTCGTGTTTAATTTCTGATATATCTCAGAGTATACATAGAGTGGCTTAAAAGCAGATACCTTATCTTTCCATTTAGGGTGTAAATTTTAGAAAGTGTACCTCCCCACAGAGAAGTTGAGTAATAAGGTACAATGGGGAAGAATTTAATCATACCAGCTGCTAGGGATATGATTAATGCATTAGCAAAGGGATATCTAATGCACCCCATGGGAAATGATAAATCCTCAGGGTTCTGTTTTAATGGTCTAAATCTTACTCTTTCAATAACTGTGAAGCACTGAATTTTTGTTTACTACAAAGATACAGAATTACTTTAGCAGGCTTGGTATAAGATGGAAAAATATGATCCAAGGTTTTTTGGTTTTGCACTCATTAGGCTTGCAACTTGCAGAAGAAAATTAGGAGAAATGGAAAGAAAGGGCAGAAACAAAGCAAAAAAGTAACCAAAAGCATTCATTGTTGTTCCTTAATTAAAATGCTTCTCTAAGAGTAATTCCCAATGTTTCCTAGTAAGCAAATTGCACAAAACCAGTGTGAACTTGGACTTGGTTATGCATTCTCAAAAGTAATACGTTAGTTACCACTGGCAAGGGTGTGAGCATTGCTGATCCGATGAGTTTAGACACAGATCACAGACCTATTACTTAACCATTCAGTGAGTGCATCTCAATCCTTTGACTTCATGCTTCATGAGCTGATCCATTAAAAAAAAAAAACCATGGTTCACAAACTGAGCGTAATTTTTGCAATTTTTAATGTTATTAGCAAGCACTGAGAGAGGTAGTCATTTTTTAACTCCCACCAGCTTTGAGAGAGAAAACATTAAATTTTTGATTTAAATGACTGTATTGATGTTTATCAAATGGCCATTTCTAGTAATTTAGTCTGTTAACATTTCTTATAATATGCGTAATTTAAAGTGCAGGTTTATCCTTTTAAGGGAAGCTACGAAAGTCAAGTGAAGACTTTTTGGTTTTCGGTATCTTCACTTTTTCTAGTTGAAATCTCTTTGTTTAGTAGATTTTCTTTATTAGAAAGGGAATAAACTAAGCAGGAACTTTTAGTGCTCTGCACTCTAAATAGCACCATCAATGTGAGGTTTTTTTGATCATTACATTAAGTAACAACCATTTCTATTTTAACACAGGAAGAAGTTCCTACTTTTGTTCTAGTCAATAAACTCTATCAATAATCACTATCTGTCTTTTACCAGAAGAAATATGTATTCAGTAGCAGGAAAGGTTACAAGTTATTTTAATTTGGTAGAAATTAGAACAAATTAAAAGTTAAGTAGCATTAGATCATTAGACATCTCAGTACCCTCCTGGAAAAATCTAAATGCTTTCTTGATGATTACTTCTTGCCCTTCAAGCATATTTGTTTCAGAAAAATATTTTCTGTGTGTGATATGTACTATCTCCTAAGAAGTTAAATTCAAAATATTCGCAGCTCCAAATGAGGAGGCAAGATCTTGCATCACAGAATAAGAAGTGTACATTAAAATTATATTTCCCTCAGTAACTTGAAAACCAAAAAAGTCTGAAAGTTTAAAAACATAAAGTAGTAACTTGGTGTAGTAATTAGAAATATGTTGTTTTGTACCAAATATCTTACTTGTTTTTTGTCTGAGGAGCTAGGTGCATTATTTCAAGTTTTGTAAAACCTTTTGCAATATTCTTAGTAGCTGATATATTTAGGAAAGCATAATACTTAAAGTTAATAACTTGTATTCTTTAACTGTCCTTCTATTTCCCCATATTTGTTTCTATCTTTATATTCTATCTGCTCCATAGAGTTCAACCTTTAGTTTATTACCTTTCTTTGAGGGAGAGTATTCAAAGGCTTGCAAATTGAAGAAGACAGATGAAAAGTAACAGAAGTTCCTTGATATGAACATGTGGACAGTGTTCCCCTCCCCCAAAAAAAAAAAAACCAACAAACAAACAACATAACAAAACCAAAACAAAACCAGAAGCCAGGCACCACTAAATATTGGCTTTGCAAGTTTGTCCATCACAATCACAAAGCAGTCCAGCGGTAGTATGGCAGTATCTCACCCCGCCACCCCCGACCCTCCCCAAATTTGTTTCTTAGGTTATCAGGACTTTGGATTCCGATGACTCTCATCCTAGAGGAAAGCAGCCTTAAAGTGATAAGAGTGATAAAAGCAATAGAAGTGATAAGAATGAAAAAGACTCCTACCATCTGGGTTCCCACTTATTACTCTGTCATTGGAAAGATTTATCAGCTGATGCCTCTAGGTAGGTAAAAAAGTGTGTTAATGCTATCTTGGCCAGTGGATTACTCCTCTGAACATCTTAGCTCTAGTCATATCTATGCTTTCAATTGCATGTGTAATTTAGAGCAAATTACTGACAATCTCCCTGTTCTTCTCCCATGTAAAGCTAGAAGTGTGCATTTTCTCATTGTGTAGTACTTTAAAGCTTTATGGATTACAAATATTATGTGATCAATTATTGCTAGAAAGTTGAATCACATGCACATTTATTGCATTTATTTCCTTCCCTGTTAATTTCATGTATGAATTTAAATTGGAATTAATAAATACATTCTCATTTTACTCTAGTACTTTGTACAGTCTACCTACAAAGTCTGCATCATTTTTGCAAACAAAGAACTTTGTACTTTTTTTTTATGTGCATAATTCTATCCTGGGGAGCCAAGCTCAAGTACTTTCCACATAAAAACTAAAATCCTCAATAGAAGACTGGCAGCCTCCAACTGAGTCCAGTGACTCATGAAGAATACGCTGGCACACGCATTATCATGTGCCAACCTCGCTTCCAATGAAACTGACATACTGGAGGACTTTTCCAATACTTCTGAGATTACTTGACTGCATTTGAACTTGCATATGCCACACAGATACAAAATCTTCTTCTAAATGTTTGTGTAAACTTTTTATAATGGACATCAGTCAAATATTTCAAAAGGTTCTGTGTACAGATGTAATTACTCACCTAAAATCCCAGTTGATAGGGTGGAAAACATTCAAATTTGTGTCACATATGCTTTTCCTTTCACTTCACTCCAACCTGAAAACAACTATATGCAAAGGGGTAAATTTCTCATTAAATATGCCCAGCAGTTCCTTATCTCTTTACATTCCTCAGACAGACTTAATAATTTATCTTGGAGACATTCAGAAAGGCTTTAAAGCCAATGAGGAAAATTTGGTCTTTAGTCATTTGGAACTCTCAGTCCAAGGAAGACCCAGAGTCTTGTGACTTCTTTCTTATAAATACCAAATTTATTTTTTCTCATTTTGTCTTCTTCTCTGAGAAGAAAGAAGAAAATCTCAATCTTTCAGAAAAGATGAACTTACTTAACATTTGCTTTGCACTAAAATCACATCATTAAATAGAAGATTTATTAAGATAGAACAAGCTTTAGGAAAACACATATTTTCGGTCTTATATTTTTCCTAAATTATTAAGTTAAAATAAATTTTAAACTGGAACTAAAATGACTACACCTTCAATATTAAAAACATTAAAAACATGGAGAAATTTACTTGTAAAAGGGAAAACAATGACTGAGTACTAACTTTCCCCAAAAGGCCAGTACTTACATAAACCTAATGTGATAATTTCTTTGCATCTCGGCAGTCTGCTCAACTCTTTAAAAGGAAATATTAAGCTCCCTTTACGCAAACCCCCAAGTTTTATGTTCCAATTCTTCCCACATAGGATAGTCATTGGGACAGGAGCATCTATGCCTTTTGAACTCAAAATATCCTCTAAATCATCACTGGAACCAGGCTTCTGTGTGGTTACATCAAGTTCAGAAGTCAGTAACTAGTGAATATCTGAATTACCTACCAGCTGTAAATGTCACTTTCAGGGCAAGAGTTCTTAAACCTAAAGCCCTTTGTTCTTTACAGACTACATTCAGAATGTAATTCATGAACAGAAAATCTACTAAATAAATTAGCAAATGGGAAACAAACACATTTTAAGGTTGTCTCACCAGTGGAGAACACGATTCAGGAAAACATTTCAGTAACTTTCTACTCTGTAGTAAATACAATTTTATCTTTCCCTTTAAGAGAGGAGCTAATGTACTTTTTACTAACAATTCATCAGTTCTGCATTGTGACATTGTAATTTAAACAGTTAGTGCTATGATAGTAAAGTGACTAGAAGCAATGTTTTTCAGGCTTTTATTAGCAAGTCTTTCCATGAACATAACTATAACAAACAAAGTATTAATAACTGTTTAGACATCTTCAATGAATTATTTTCCTTTTTAAGGTCACAGCTCTGAAGAGTAAGATTGAATTGTTTTCCATTTATGTGAAAGATTCTAAAAGGTAATGTAAACCTAAGGTTATTTCAGTGTTGTTTAAATTACACACTGTGATGGCTATGTTTATATTTTGTAATAAAAGCAGTGGGACATCATAGAATTGTGTGCTAAGAATAACAAAAAAGAAGACTAAAGTCAATATGAAGCTGTTATCCAATAATCATTTCAGATGGAGGCTGAGTCAGTGTACAGCTCTTTTCTAAAGATTTCAAGGGATTATTCTTTCTTTGTTCCCTCTCTTATCTCACTGTAATTATGGATAGGATGTTAGCTATTGACACTACTTTACATACCTTGTTACTGTAAATTACTGTCCTCACATGTATTTACATTTGATGCATAAGGATATTAAAAGTTGCAAAAGAAGGACCGACTGTAAATGATTTTGAGTTTACAGAAAGTCATTGAGTTTACAGAGTTTGAATTAAACAGAAAAAGGCTCACTTATATAAAGTTTCATTTCATATCAAAACCAGTGACAAAAATATGGCAAATAAAAAATTTGATATTTGGCAATTTGGACTTCAAAGAATAAACATATCGCATATATTGCAGTATGGTTCTTGTCATCATTGTGTTGGACAAAAGTAGCCATCAAACTCTTTCAGCATCTGCATTCTGAATGTAAGAAAGCAAAATCATATGAGGACATTTTAAAAACCCACAACTCATAGAAACAGAAGACTGGCAATCAAACTGAGCCCTTCAGAACCGCTGAGTCTGTCTGTCTGAGGAATGTAAAGAGGCTGTTTCTCCAATGTAATATGTCACAGTTCTAGAAGACCTACACAAGACAGGACAGAAAGAAAATCTGCTTCTTTGAGCAAATATAAAGATATAAAAGACACAGCTGTTTATACAGCTCTCCAAGTTGTGTGTCATCTTGCTACCATGTGAAAAGTCAACATCGCCAAACCCATTTGAAATAACTGAAATGTGGGACCCACTAGAATTACTGATTACTTTGGTATAGGTTTTACTAATTTCCTTAAAGAACCAATTTCTGATAAGTTTTGTTGCAGACTTCTATATTTCTAGTTAGCCAGAAGAGTATTTTCATACAAATTCTTTTTCAGAACTTTACATCTCTGTTATCACAGTTAGGACCCTGCTGAAGGACAATGCTACAGTGTCATGACAAGAACAGAGCAACAGCTGTTTTATTTCATGATGTTTAATTTCCTTTCATCTTCCTCAATATTTGTCTATCACCCTGCCTTTATTAGTTTCACATTCAATACAGCTGTCAAACAGTATAGGCTGGTGTTGTTTATCAGAACACACTGCATACACAAGTCTTGCCTGTTTCAAGTTTCTTTCTTTTATCTACCCTATCTGCAGTAACAGTGTGCTTAGAGAGAATGGTGTTCAAGAAGATGAAATTGGGTGCAAGGCCATGATAATATGATGGCCCAGGAGTAACTCATGGAACTGTAAACGTGCCTGTTCTGGAGCAGCAGGAAAAACAGGATAGATCTGTAATGAGAAGATCTTGAGTCATAAATGGAGAAGAGGAACCCACTGTTTAATAAGAAACTGTTTCTGCTGTTCCTATATCACTAGAAAAAGTCATCATTATGCTTTCTCTGCCTCAGAGTTGTCAAAGCAAGTTCATTACTTTATTTAACTGAGCAGTCATGAGCACTACTGTTTTACCTAGATGACAGCAAAAAGAATTTGCCTTTATGCAGTAAGTGATTAAATCAATATATCTGGATATAATTGTGGTGGGCTTAAGCCAGGTGTCATCAGAGCCACTCTATCCCTCCCTTGGTCAGCTGGACAGGAGAGAGACAATGCAATGAAAGGCTCATGTGTCAAGATAAGGGCAAGGAGAGATCACTCAGCAATCACTGTCATGGGCAAAACAGACTCAACTTGGGGAAATTAATTTATTATAAATCAAATCAGAGTAAGGAGAAATAAAACCAAATCTTAAAACCACCTTTTTTCCACCCCTCCCTTCTTCCCAAGTCCAACTTCACTTCCCATTTTCTCTACCTCCTGCCCTGCATTGCAGGAGGATGCAGTTGGTTCATCCCAAGTTGTTCCTGCTGTTCCTTCTCCCTCAGGACAATCTTCAGTGTCCCTCTCACAGGAGAAAGTCCCCAACAAACTTCTCCACAGTGGGTCCTTCCCATGGGCTTTATGAACTCTTCCAGCATGGATCCCCTGTGGGATCACAGGTTCTGCCAGGAGCCTGCTCCAGCATGGGCTTCCCACAGGGACACATCCTCTTTTGCATATCCACCTTCTCCAGTGTGGGCTCCTCCACAGCCTGCAAGGGGGTCTCCGCTACTGAAACCTGGCCATGCAAACCCAATAAAATAGTTTAGTTTAGTTTCTTTTAGTTTAGTTTAGTGACGTTCATTTTAGTATAGCAGGAATAAAGAGTCCATATGAGATGGTAAAGAAGAGGAGTTTGCCTGAATGTAATTCATTTTTTGTAAGACATAAATACAAAAAATGAAAACAGATGGATTTAGGAGATGTAAAGATAATCTTTACACCAACAAAACTTCAAATTAAATCTGAGAGAGCTTTGCCAGGGCAGTCTGTGCAGTGACTAAAAATTGAAATATGATTTCTAAATCATTTAAGGAAACTATAAACATAATTCTCTCTTCTCTCTCACTCTTTCTTCCTTCACATGCCCACATACATATCCTTAGACCATAGTGTTGGTGCAATTCTGCAATTTTCATTTCTCCAATAAGGTCTTTGTTTCTTACATTTATATACTAAACAAGCAAAGCTTTAAGATTTGTTAAGAACTACTGAATGGTCTCTAGAAAAATACACTGTACACTCTAATGTTATCAGTAATCATCTAGGAATCAGTGATGCTGCTGCAGATATTTAAACAGCTTTACTGTCTTATATAATTATTGTACTTGAAAAATAATGTTTATGGACTATCTCTTACCTGGCATGTAAAAATTACTGTGTTGTGGTAAAAAAGTAAATTTAATTGCTTTAACTACTTTTAGCCATCTGTATTGCCAGTTAATAAAAGTATCTACAGGTTGAGAGTCTTTGGCAGTAAAGTTTCCATTCTGTTCATAAATAAGCAAGGACAAAAATCTCAACTTGCATTCATAACAATGAAACTTGAAACAAAGTGGTGGCTCACCAAAAAATCCAAACACTGAGTTGTTTGTCATGCCCCTAGATTACCAGGGTGATTCCCACTTTTAGTATCCTCAGCTGACTGAGACAGACCTGATTCTCATTTCTTTCACAGCTGCTGAAACACCAACTCTCTGGACATGCTTTGTTCTTAATCACTCCTTTCAATCTCTCTCCACTGCTGAGCCTCTGCCCAGCACAATTGATCTCGTAGCTGATCTTAAGCACCTACACTCATCAGTGCAGCATGTTAGAGACGAAAACATTTCCTTCAAGCTCTGTAGCAAACATACCACCAGGTAATCATTATAAAAAAACAAGCAAAGCCCTTGGATATAATGCTTTTTCTTTCTGTAAAAGTGCAGGAGGGCCTGTTCAGTGAAGTAAAGTGCATGCCACACTAGGTTTTCTTTGATTTTGAGTGATGAGCATGGCTGGATCAAGGCAGGGAATCAATCAACTGGGATTCACTACCTCTTTTCTTCCTGGCTGTTCTCAGCAGGGTACAGACTACAATTCAGAGCAAACAGTCTCAGAGTGCCAGTCTGTTGTGCCAGCTCAATTGGCTACTGGAGCACATGACAGGCTTGCTTGGGAAACAGGCCCAAATTAAACAAACAAGCAAATAAATTAGTCATGAAAGACATGGGGAGTTATTTCAGCTTGCAGGAGTTCTCCAGCTCTGTTGCCTGACTGCTTTCTAAAACAGTAGGGAGAAGAAGGTCACTTTGGTGTTTTCTCTGGTGAAAATGCCTGTCTAGGAAAAAGAGAGCTATTGAAAGGCTGGGGAGGAAATGGGAAGGGAGGCGAATCCAATCTTAATTTCAGAATATTTAACAGCTCATTTTCTTGGTTCTTTAATAAAGTGTAACTAGGAAGCTAAATGCCAGTACATACTGAACAGAAATTTCCATTTGAGTAAGAGTAGCTAGGCTGTTGGAGGTACTAAAGTCTAATATCAGCAGGATATTAGGAAAAGAAGTTTTGCTTATCACATAGTCAATAAAAATATCAAGGATATTTTAATAAAAAATTTCCATGTAAATAAAAAAAAAATTCCATGCTCAGGAATATTAATGTTTCGGTATAATTTCTTTTGTAAATTAATAGGAATCTTTTACATTCAAAATATATGTTAATCCTTATTCACACTAACCACAACAGTGACAAGACAAATTTAATTATGATTTGGGCAAGTGAGAAGAAACTGGCTAATTATGTGTCATGCTAGAGCTGAACCAACATATGCACAAAGCAACAGGAGGCATTCTTTTAATTTGATTTTCGGTGACCCACTGGACCAGATGGTGCTCTATAGCTCAGTTGTCCTATCTCCTGATGCAGGTGACAGAACTGGTATTCTACAAGACAAAACCAGGAGAAATCTGTAAGCAGAATAAAACTGGGATGGATGGAGACCTCTCTCCAGGTCTGCTATTTCCAAATGAGATTTCAAAAGTATACCTGAATTAAGGGAGTGATCAGAAAGCACCCTGCCCACCAAACACTCATAGGGAACATTGTTACTTGGTTGGGATTGCATCTCCTGCACTTGGAGATCTCAGAGTGGGGCTGGCATAGAAGGTATCCCAGGTTCCTGTTGCAGACAGGAACCTCCCTCCTTTCAAGAGAGCTAGGACCCTACAGCAGAAAGTGTAGCACTAGATTTCTGGGCAGACATCCTACAATTTATATAGGAAATTAATTTTTATTGCTGAAATAATCAGGTCTCAAGGTTGTTTTGACATGAGGCCATATCTTAGAGGGTCCAAAAGCAAAAGGAGGGTAGACGTGCATGGAAGAGGGAAAGAACTAGAGTTAAGTGACTGCTTTGTTCTCAATCTTGTGCACAAGCAGTCTTGTGTTACTGGGTAGTCTCCAATGACAAAGTCCCATGAGCATATGTTAAACTGATCATGTGAAAGATCCAATACATACAAAATACATTTAAAAACCCAAACTGAAATCATTAATTCTCTGCTTCTTGTTATTTCGCTATTGTAGATGCATTGTCATTTCCAGGCAAAGTAATGACACAAAGTCAGCTTTACTTTTTTGTCATCCTTTTTCCTTTAATGGAAAAAACAGTGTGTGATTTATAGTGGAAGTATGACAAATATTACTCCTAATCACTTGAACCATGCATGTTACCCAATCTCTTTTAAAGGAAGAACAGATTTCAGCTGTTAAAGGTATTATTTCCAAGAAGAACAATGTTTAAAGCAAATCTGAGAAGACTGAAAAAGACCATTAAACTATAATTAGATGCCAAAAGACATTCAAAGGCTCCCGTCATCTTGTTGCTCATTTGTAAAAAAGAACTAGGAACTGACAAAAAAAGAGACTAAGGCATTATTATGAATTCAGTCTGCTTCCCTGAAAGAGTGTTACAGGACATTTCTGTAATGATGTCCAAAGGAAACTAAAAATTGCTACACTGTGCTAGTACTAGAAAGCTAGAAATAATCTGTTTTATTGTTTCATGCACAGTTATACTACAGAAGAATTTTTTTCTGTAGAAAAAAGAGAAAAAAAATTCAGCAATCTTAATTCTATTTTCTATCAAGAGGCACAAGTTTGTGGGGCACAATTTCACAGAATGGGTCAGGTTGAAAGGGACCACAGTGGGTTATCTGGCCCAACCTCCCTGCTCAAGCAGCGTTATCCTAGCGCATGCAGCACAGAACCTGGAGTATGTCCGTATCTTTCCCCTACCCCTCAGTACATCTAGTCAGAAACGTGGGCTTTCCACATGGAGTAAATAATTTTTTTAATTCTTTAGATTAGAAACAAAATATACATTGTTTTGCTTTGGTGATACTGCAATCAAGACTGATCAGATTTCTTGAAATCTAGAGGGTTTGGTCCTTCAAACAAAAAGTGTTCATGATTTACAGAATAAAACAACTCTTCCATGGAATGGAATGACATAGAGGAAAATTTTCTATTAGCACCTTACCGTTGCCGAAACAGCACTATTTTTGCCAAGAGTCCTTTTCAAGGGAAACGAACACCCTGCTCAAGGGCTTTCCTGCCACATCCTTAACACCTCTTCTTGGCAGGGGTGGACTTGCTATACAGTTAGACCACAATCTATCAATTAGAAATGGCATTCAAGCTTCTTTTTCATCTCCTTTGCTTGGTAATTTTAAGGGTTTATATCTATGAAGTACATACAAATACACATCCCCAAAATTAAGTGAGCACAGTGCTGGTTCATTTTTTGGGACGTGCATGAAAGCAATAAACAACACACAACAGCAATGCATGATTTAGGTCTAGGACCTAATGTTGAAAGGTGTATTTATCAATTTTTTATATATGCTATGGAAAGTCAGGCTGACCTTGGACAGGATTTTGGTTTTCACGCTTTTATTATAAAATTGTTCATATTACCAAAGAGTTAAAAAAAAAATTCAACTGTAGAAAATATAAGCTAAAATAAAATATTTTTCTGGATGGAAGATGCATTTTCTGTGGTTGTGTCTTTAACTCCTGCAAAAATAATAGGTCAAATAATTGCATTGAAATAGCTGAAATCAAGTCCTTTCTGTCACAGACATGGTACAGTGCAGGTTTCCTAGACAGTAAGTACAAAAGTAGTGCTGAGCTCACCCACACACTCCCAGCCCTGGAGGTAGCATGGGCTGAGCACCACAGGATCTGAGGTCAGGCTGTTCTTGAGGATTAAGGAATTCAGCAGTATGAGCACCGACCAATCCGTACCACTTGGCCGTAGTCTCAGAGAACAGTCCCGAAAGAGTGTTTTACTAGTATAGGCACAGCCTAAGCAAATGGTAATAACTGTCTTTCTAAAACTCTAGTGTCAGGACAAAGATGAGTAAATGATCCATCTGGTACTGGATAATTGTTATTTATATCATAGTAGACAAAATGAAGGAGACTATATATTTGTACATTTCTGAGTAGAGCAAGCCACAGAATATTGTGACATTTCTCCTCAATTTTGTGAGTCACCTTAACTGTGTGAAGATGTAAAAATGCATCTTCTCCTTGAGTCCTGTGTGCAGTTTTGGGCACCACAATATAAAGAAAAATTATGGTATTAGAGAACATCTAAAGGAGGAACATGAAGGGTCTGGAGGGCAAGCCTTAAGGGGAGTAGCTGAGGTCACTTGGTCTGTTCAGCCTGGAGGAGACTGAGGAGAGACCTCATTGCAGTTACAACTTCCTCGCAAGGAGAAGAGGAGGAGCAGACACCGATCTCTTCAGTCTCATGGCCAGTGACAGGACCCATGGGAACAGCCTGAAGCTGAGTCAGGGGAGGTTTAGATGGAATATTAGGAAAAGGTTCTTCACCCAGTGAAGAACAGGTTGATGGTTGAACAGATGCTGGAACAGGTTCCCCAAGGAAGTGGCCACAGCACCAAGCCTGACAGAGTTCAATAAGCATTTGGAAAATGCTCTCAGGTGCATGGTGAGATTGTTGGAGATGTCCAGTGCAGGGCCAGGAGCTGAACTGGATGATTCAGATGGGTCCCTTCCAACTCAGTTTATTCTGTTATTCTATGTACCCCTGCTAAAGACAGCCCATACACTGTGCTGAAAAAAACTCCTTTTTTTGCTGTTATGCATTAATTACTCTGCAGTTGAAAATAATGTATTTAGAATATACAAAAATCGATCTTTGAAATTCACAGAACTGGTCAGGGGTTTTGCTTAGCATATGTGACTAGTGATAGCTAATGAACTTTTTATAGATGAAAACCAAAACACCATCGTTGGCAAAACAAGTGAGATATAGATTCAAACAGGACATCCTTGAAAATGAAAAACAATAGTATTAAAAAGATCAGCTTTTATTAGCCAGCAGCTTGCAAGCAGAAAGTAATGTTGGCTACCATTGACTACAATAATAATCTCTCAGGGGATTATGGGCTTAGCGGCGAATTTTCTTTTTATTGCTGTGTTTAAAAAATCGAAAATTATATTTACCAAGTGATTCTCCAGACAAGTAGCAACATTCTGGGGGAAAAAAGTGCTCATCCTTACAGCAGTAAACTCATCAATTATCAGGTAAAGAAAAAAAATTTGTTGCCTTCCTGAGGTCTGGTGCCAACAATTGAAGCTTGGGCAGCTTGTTCACTTAGGAGTCTTGGAAAATCTTTTCCTTAATTGTGGGTCATTTTTAATAGATGCAACTGCGAATCTCAGAGTACTGAAGTCCTATGCTACAATGAGCCGTTGTTTTCAGAAGTATTAAGTAATGGTATTGTTTTAAGGAGTAGAAATGTGTTATGATTTCCCTTTGGTTTTAGATGTCTCCAAACTACTTTTAAAATACAAGCACAGAAAAGGATTTTGGGAAAATGTTCTAGGGCTGAAAAAACTCAAACTTTGCCAAAAGCTGTACAGCCAATTCCAGTGACGAACAGAACAGATCCTGCAAACTACCTCACACATATAATACTCTTGAATTACTGGTGGTGCTCACTTGCAGAGGTGAAAGATGCGGTTTTTGTCTAACCCTTAAGGACATAACTGCATTAGTCTCTCCCGCTCTAATCCAGTCAGTGACATTGTTCCTCTCATGGGTAAATGGTCATGTAGTGCCACTCTCTATCATTAAAAACAGGAGTTATGAAAGTTCAGAATTCCTGTTTCTTTAGCAACTTGCTTTCCCGAGGCTTTGGAAGACTGAGAGAGAAGTGCATACTGGGGATGGAAAGTCGTTCAGAAGGAGATATTTTATCTTAGTTTCGGTTCCTAAGTGTTTGTCTTAAAGATTCATAAAAAGCATAGAAACTGTCAACTGTGGTTAAAATCCCAGAACATGTGTACAAATAACTTTGCAACTAGCACTGGGTGATAAGTATTTTGGACTGATTTCTCAAAGGCCACACTCGCTTTTCATCTCAATTTCACAAAAGGGTCTCTTTTCTTTGTTTACCTTCTGTTCATATGGAAGATGAAAGTTGTCCAGATCTAGTATTTGATGCATGAAAAACTATACTTCTATGTACGGATGTGCGCATTTATATAAGAACCATAAATACACGTGTGTTTTATGTACTTATATATATGAAAGATAAGTATATGGGAGATGATGGGCTTTTATTGTGTACAGCAACCTGTGGAGCATGAAATATTCTGAGCAGCTGTACCTGTCAGATGTTGCTGACTCTCACCCAAACCTGTCAAAATGTCCTCTAGAGATATTACAGAAGAGAAAAATGAGGAACCATCAAGGGGGAAATCTTATACAGGAACTGAAAACCCAAGTATACTGGGGTTTATAGGGGTATATATATACATATATGTGTATATATCTATGTATTCTGATAGGTAATGGACCTTTCATAATAATTACTCAGAAAAATACTATAATAAAAGTTTGAATCCACTCCAACTTCTGCAAATCATCTTGCTTTATAGAATAGTATTAAAATACATGTATTATTTCCATTAATTTTAATAATTTTCCAATATTTTATGTAAAACATTCTGGGCAATTTTATGGTTTATATAAGCAATCGGTGAAATGGTATATGTAAACAATTTAACGTTACATACATAATAATGGAAAATTATTAAATTTACATGTTCAGTTGTCTTTCACCTGAAAATATTAAAGCAATAGTTATTCATGCCATAAGAATGACTCTGAGCCTAATTCTTATATTTTCCTTTTTTCCTTATGCCTTATAGTTTTAGTGTCATGTACACAGTAAAATAATTAGATCTTTATAACATTTGGCACCATATTTCACTAATGCCACATATGATCAAATTATATGGAAAAAATACATACTTCACAAATCTTTATAACCCAAATCACAGGAAATTTGACCACATTCTTCCTGAAATCACTCTTCATAAACATGGGACTGCTTGGGTTTTCTGGACAAAAATGTGTGAAGGAAGAGAAATTGGAAGAAACATTTATTACTAACTTTGGTAACCAAAGTTTTCCTCATTTTGTAGTGTCGCTAGTAGAATTTTCAGACTCTACCAGTCAGAGAATAGAAGCAACAACATAGGATGGAACCTACCAATTTCATCTTTGATAGACATGAGCTATTAATGAATGGTTATAGAAGATTATTTTGAGGTCACTTCCTTGGAATTAAATGGCATGTATTACATAAAATGATACACTTCCATGTATGCTACAATTTAATAACCTCTGCCACAGATGTTCTCAAAGACGGAAAAATGTAATATACTTGTATATTTGGTTCCATTTCTTTTGAATAGTATAGCCTCACAAGGAACAATTTTGTTCTCTAAACTGGAAATTTATCTAAACAGCAAATCTTTCTTCATCATCCATTTTCCTTAAGAACAACAAATTCATGTCTTCTGCCATTTGCATTAGAAAGATATAGAACATTAAGCTAAAATTACACTCATATTCTCAAATGCATTTTTCCATTCTTCAAGGCTATTTGTTTTTTCATAACAACTGTGACCTACAAGTGAAGGAAAAAGTATTTTTATATGAAATGAAGATGTATTTGCCTCAGTTCTGGTGGCTGACTTCAGTGAAAATAAATTTTCCTATATTTATTTGTTACCTGAATATATTATCCAACTAATCTATAAAAAAATCAGAATACAAAGACAATAGAGGATCTTCAGGTTCTGCAAGGCCTTTGATCAGCTACACATCTCTAAAATAATGCGGGTAAAATACAGAACTAGACATGGTTTTTGCAGTGCTTATGGGCTTATAGGTGCAATTCAGGAGATAAAGCACAACATTTCAACAAAAGCTGTTGTACATGTTTTCTGTGACTGGAAACATTAAGAAATCTTTATTCCTCTCAGTTCACAGTAAGGAAATAAAGCATAAGCAAAGCTATGAACCTTTCCATTTGTTTTTTGTGCAATAGTCGTGGTCAAAGCTCTTATGCTTATTTATGCAAAGTTGGTAACTCATTAACCAAGCAAGCCAAAAACACAGGTAATAACTCTTTTCACTTTCCTATTCTACTCTTTCTGGTGCTGTCATTGTCATCAGTAATTCCACAAAAGCCATAGTCCTGATTTGGCTTTGAAAGGGTTCACATTCTATGAATTTTCTGCCCAACACTATCCAATTAACAACTAAATAATGTACTAAAAGTAGAAACCTATCCTGAAAATCTAGGTATAATTGAATGTTATTTTAGGGGTTTTTTTCTTCTCAGTTATGGGGCAATAACATAAAAAAAAAATTGCCTTCAATTTCAGTATACATTTCATCTGTTTAAATGTGTTCAAGACAACCTTGCTATTATGTTATGCAGTATTTTTATGCTTCTGCAAGTAAGTGACAATACAGGGGATACCAGCTAGTGTTAAAGCATACCAAAAAGAGAATTACAATCCTTTACAAGATGTAAATGATTTCACACCCCTTCTTTGCTAAGCACATATATTTGATTACCTTCCTGAAGGTATAAAATAGAAGGGTTGATTTGATTGCCTTTGTTATCCAAAATGAAAGCAAAACGAAAACCTATGTATCTGATAAAAACAGAAAGTTATTGATAATCCGATAGTTAATCTGAAATCAACTGATCATTTGAAAGATAAGTGATCCACCCAACTTTGCCTATCTTCCTTAGAGACATGAAATAACAAGTGAAGCAGTGTCCTTATAGTGTTATTTTATTTTTCTACTATTAAAAAAAGTCCCTGACAAGATTCAGTCTATAATTTGTGGAGGTTTCCAGGAATTTACTAGAAAATAATTTTTTTTTTGAATACAGATTTTAATGAAGGTAAGAACCTAGGCGGTAAGGAACTATGGTATGTCATTACAGATTATACCTGAAACTTTACATTTCCAGAAACTTTGAAATTTATTTGCATATCCTTGCTAGCAAAAGTAAAATACGCAAAGAACAAGATACAGCTTACATAATCAGAACATGACAATTTTTATTTCAGGAAGAAATTAATTCCTTTTTACTTTCTGAGAGATTGAGTTTGATAGGCCAGATAGTTGCAAAGAAAATTGATATAACATAAAAAAATAAATGGGCTGGGTTTTTGAGGCAGTTCCTAGCATCTTAGCAAATTTCATTATTTTCATCATTCATTTCTGAGTTAATTACTGCATATTTTCATTTATATGCCCCTTTGTTTTCTGCCCTGTATAATAATATGAAATTCTAGCTTAGCATTAAAACTTTCTGACAAAAGCTTTTTCAGAGATTAATTTTATTTCTTCCATTTTTGGAGGGGGAGAGGGAGGAAGTTCACGTGATCCTGTGAGCAGAAAAGCTCCTGACACATGTACATGGTACTGGAAGTGCCTCAGAATAATATTTTGGAAAGTTAGTTCAAAGTAAAACAAAGTACAGAACAAGATACCAGAGCTAAAACAAAGACATCTATCTTGTCTATCCTATTGACTGGCAGCCAACTACTTCATTCTATAAATGTTCTGATCAGGATGGCCCCAGTTTAAAATCTCCCTGAAGTGAAGCTGGACTGCTTGCCTAGCAACTCTCCCCTGGAGCAGAGATTCCTGTCAAGGTCTGAGAGCACTTACCTGAGACAATGAAATCCTTCCTTGCCCAGGGTGGAGAGATCCTTTACTCATGACAGATCTTCAGTAGGTAATTGATAACATGCTAATTAACACTAATGAAATATTACTAATTCATGTAGCTGCTCAATATTAATAATTATAAACTTTGTATAGATCATTCCTTTAGACATAAACTATTGTCTGAGATTAAGACAGAACCAGGCTGAACCTAGGATCCATAAGAAGTTTAGAAAAAAAGGGGGGTCCACTCTGAACTCCGTTACTCAATGAGAGGGTTTTCCTCACCTTTAGCATCTCCTATCTCTGCATCAATCACCCTAAACTCAGTTTTTCCTTCTATGTTTCTGCCATACAGTAATTAATAATGTGAACCTTGGCATCAAACTTACTGAACCATTGTAAATCACTGTTAAACTTAGATAAATTCCATAAAAATTACCGAACCCTGCCAAATTATTATTGTACCTCAAGAAAACATATTACTGCTCATGTCTTTTGAGTGAGGGGCACTACACTCATCAGCAACATTAAATAAATGATCATAAAATGAGAGTCTATTTAAATGTGATGCCTGCGAA